>CAHIKZ030001362.1:530000-580000 GCA_903632075.3 Acanthosepion pharaonis | reverse complement strand
TTTCAATTCAGAGTTGTCGTACTCCTAGACTTGTTGCCGTCCGAAACTATAGAACCCTGTCTGTCCTGCTTTTTACCCATAGCTTGGGTAAAATATCATATATATATATATATATATATATATATATATATATAAGTATCATATATATATATATATATATATATATATAAAAAGTCTGTGTGTGTGCGTGTATATATATATATATATATATATATATATATATATATATACATACATGTATATATACGTATATATATGTATATATATTGGATGCTTTAGTGCACATCATCAGCTATGTTTCTCGCTGAGGTTTCGTTACGGATTTCAGGTCTTTTAACATCAAATCACCTCTCCACAGTGACCCAGCCAATACTGATATGGTAAAATTGTAGCTGACGGAAGGGTACACAAGACGATCGTCTTGTGTACCCTTCCGTCAGCTACAATTTTACCATCTTCCTAAGTACACACCATACGACTCTTCTTGGCAACATATTCTCCAATCCCGGATGACTTTAGGTTCACCAGCAGTGTGCGCTCTTCCATAAATAATGAAGGAAAGACAGCCACAATTTCTATCTGATCAGGAATATGGCGGCGTGCTTGGCTTGAAGTGGTAAGTACCGATTTAATTTCTCCCACCCCAGACACATACACACGCGCGCGCACACAGAGAAACGCTCTCAAGCATCACATTCAGCTTACACTTATCCCCATTTTCATTCATGTTAATCATTCGCCAATGGAAAAAAAAAAATTCAAAAATGAAATTATATCCTTTTCTCCCTTCCCCCTATTTTCTTTTTTCATCCTTGACCCTCCGTCTATATGAGTTACACACACGCACACAAATATCAATGTAGCCACACGCACGCACACACATACACACATTAACACACACATCTCAAAAAAGAAAATAAATAAATACCGTAACCTTGGTGGTGTGTGGGGTGGCAAACAGGTGCCAGATCTTAGCCAGGGATCACCCATAGGTAACAATGGTTCTGGGTAACCTAATTCTGTCCCCTAGTTGAGACTCCATTGTCAAATGTAGTTTTAGATCGTACCCAAGACCTTCCCGCCATTAAAACATATATATGTATATATCAACAGCAACTTCCTTTCATTTCCTTACTGCCAATCACTTGATCTTTTCAACCAAAGCCATCTAGAAGCGAATTGAGCGAATAACTTTGTTTTTTACCAAACCTGTTACACCTAATTTTGGTAACATCTTACATAGAGACCGCCCAGCAAAGCCTCTGCAAGCGATTTCAATCGGTTCGCACTGAGCTCGCCAACCTCGTCTTCTACAATCAGTAAATATTTCCCAAACTTCCTTTCGTCGGCTTCGTCCATATTTTCTTCCCAAGGGACTGTTAATTCTAACATGATGATTTGCTTGGTCTTTTCAAAATAAATAATCATGTCTGGACGATGTTTGTATTATTTCCACTGGAAATTTAAGCTGCTTGCCCATGTGTACTTTCAATTGCCAGTCCGGGGCTGAGCTGAGGAGGAATGTTTTCTTCTGCGATGTCTTTACTTTTTCCCCAGCTGTGATAAAATTCATGGTCTTCTTATTCGGTTCATATCTGTTTTGTTTTAGACTCCTTGATACTATTGTTGCAAGGACTCCTAAAACTTTATCATGGCGCCACCGGTACCTCCCCTCGCTAAGCACCTTGAGGCAACCGCTCAATATGTGCTGGAGGGATCCTCTATTCTGGCGCACTGGACAAAGTGGAGACTCACTTTTTTCCCACGTGTGAAGGTTTGCCAGACAGGGCTGTGTATCATACTCTGTCTGCACAAGGAATCTTGTATTACTAGGATTGGTATACCAGAGATCTGTCCAGGAAATCTTCCTTTTTTTTCCAGGCTTCTCCACCTCGTCGAGGCCCCATGTTGACCTAAAGCCACCATTTTACTTGATCTAATTTCCTCCACACCTGCTCTCACTTCATATTGAAAACAGTGTTTATGATTTTTCCTTTTTTCCCTCCCTCGTGGATTGGAATAGTAACCTAGGCCTGATCTGTTCCTACTAGTGTTTTCTGTCTTAAACTCAGCTATACTGAGTTCGTGCGATGACTTCCACTTTCTCCCTGTTCGAACCTCAATGCCGACTTCTGCAAATTTAGGATCTTTTGAATTCCTATATAGGACTGCCTCCCTCGTCTTCGCCACTTTAAACTCTTCCACTAATCCTCTGAAGGGAAGTTGCAATGCGTTAGAAATTCCATACAAAGCTGCAATGCTGAAACTCCGCGGTAAGCCGAGCCATCTTCTCAAATATCCGCTCACTTTTTTCTCCATCTTTGCAACTGTTATCAATGCCACTTCATTTTAACATCAGTGGCCACAGAATCTTTGGCAAAATGGTATGTTGGTATATACATGACTTAAAACGGCCTGGTAGACCTGATTTGTCCACTTTATTCAATATTGCTTCGAGATCTGAAAAACATTTCTGGGTAGCATCAGTATCTTTTAAATTAGCATTGAAAATTTTCCCAGACACTTGACTGATTTTTCTTTTAATGGGGGGATAATAGTTCCTGCAATTTTAAAACGGAACTTTTCTTTCAAAATCCGTCTCTTCAGTACTAATGACCTCGATTTTGTCGGTTTAAAATTCATGCCCACGTCATTATCTTTTCTAAACCTTGCAATATCCACCGACATCCAGCGACTGTGGATGTAGTAACTGTCAGGTCATCCATATATGCACGAATTGGTGGATGTCATACTCCGTTTCTCATCACTGGACCTTTACACTCAACGTCTGCTGATTTTACTAACATGCTTATTGTTAACGTAAATACTATCACTGAGATAGTGTATCCAGTTATAATTCCCCTTTCTAGCGAATGCCACTCGGAAGATATCAAATCTGTGGTTGTTTTATGTTAAAATCATTATAATATTGTATGAGATTCCTTACACAAATAGGGACATGGTATCTTCTGAGAGCTTGTATGGAACGGATCCATATGCATTCGCTTGGTCCAGCCACAGTACGACGAGATCGCCTTTCCCTTCTTTTGCTTCACTTAGGAACTGCGTTATCACGCCAGAAAACCTGGGATTCCGGCAATGTCTCCCTTCTGTACTGAAGTATCTATGTAATATATATATATATATATATATATATATATATATATATATATATATTCTTAAAATACATTTATAAAATACAACGGTGGAGTTACCCTGGCTTCATTACGGATTTCGTGTATTGCAACATCAGATGTGTTCTGCCAGGTATCCCGACCTTTTAACAGGCCGCCTCTCCGCATAATTCGCTCCACGATGTGATTTTAACAACAGAAAATGTATTAATAATCAGGAAGTAGATCTTTCTTTTATAATGGCAACAAGACTTGCATTAGCCAATGAGTATTTGCTTGTCTGCAGTCTAGAGATATAAAAACATGTGCAGGCTAGTTTTGTCTCTCCTGCACATGCGCCAATGTGATGCTAAATCTTTTTCTTTTACATTTACTTGAAGGAGAAAAAAAAGGCCTTCATCGTTACGAAGAGTCAAAATCAACGGGGCGATATTCCATTGTAGGGAGATCGTATTGTACTTGGTTAACATTAAAACTGATGGCTTCGTGGCTTCGAAAGCTGTTTGTTGCTAACTTTTCTTGGTAAAGAAAAAAATGTAAAAAAAAAGATGAAATAAAAAAATTAATTCTTCTAATCAATTGATCCACCTATGGCCCCTCACCAGCTAAGTTCTAACTGCGGTGTTTTTTTTAAAGAAAAAAAACAAACAAAAAAAGCACCGTTGGCTTCATTTTCACTCTATTGTTCAGATTGTTGATCACGCTAGATACCACGCCTTCTTTCAGAAACTGCAACTAAGGTCTGCTCAGCATAGTTGCAGTATAAACCACTGTTTGCCTCTGTGGGTGTTGAACAAAAACAAAAGGTGCCTGTGCAAGCGTCTGAATTAAGGATTGTCTAGCCGCCGTAGTATACAGGTATCCTCGAATACGAGTGGCTATATATATATATATATATATATATATATATATATATATATATGTACACACGCACACAGATATATAATTCAAAAATCAGGTAGGCAGTGACTGGCCACGGCTATAAGTTCCATGTGTTTGAAAAAAGTTCCACCTGGAACCTTATTGAAGCTCTGCCCTTTCTCCTGGCATTGAGCACTTTTATGCCAGTAGGCTACTTTTAGGCAGAATCTTTCGAGAGCTGTTCATTCTTTCCTTGATTCATATTTACGTTAATTTGGTTGTCCTGTCCAACAGATCACTTTTGGGGCTTTAGCCCCAAAAGTGATCTGTTGGACAGGACAGAATTTTTTTTAACGGCCATTTTAGATCTTGGCCAGATGATTTACTCTCCACATCGTTCTAGTTTGGTTTGCTTGTCAAATTGAACTCGTCTGGTGGTATATAGTGTACTCACCCTACTACTACAGCCACTGGCCACCTACCTTTTGGTGTTTGTTTGTCCAGCGTTTGTTCTTTGGCATACGGACTCTTGAAATCTCGTTAAGTGATTTATTTAATTTTTCTTTTATACTTTTGAAGTTTTTCTCTCTTCTATTTTTCAGTTTTATTCCTGTCTTATTTTTCTGTTAATTTTTATTTAATTGTCCACCTGTAGGCGTTTTAATCTTTAATCCAAGCTCCATTTTTTCTCCTTCACTCTCTTTAATTTTTCCGTTAAGCTTTAATTCACCCCCTCACTTTAGTTTGCAAATTTTCTTTTTTGAGCAAAGCTTTATTTTTGTCTTACTGTAAATTATTTGTTTTCCACTTGATTTCATTGATCAAGCATTAATTTTTAACATCCCCTCAATTTTCTACTTCGTCTCACTTTAATCCGTTTATATGTATCTTGGTTGTTTTATTTTTAGAAAGACGAGTTTTAGTGACTTTTATATATTTTTCTTTTGTTGGCCCACCTCGACTCTAGTTAGTTTTTTTTAGGATGAAATTATAAAAGAAAAGTAAAAACAGAATTATATTGGCAGCACTAATTTAGTGCTGCCAATGAGTGGCGCGGACGAAACACCGCTGGTGCCCGGCAAAGTAAAGCAAAGGACGTAAGGCCGAAGAAGGATGCGGCTTACTATTGAAAGACAAATATGAGGAATTCATTAATGAAAATAAGTTCCTCACAATTCCGGAGGAACTGAACGCTGTAAGTACTCGTACAATCTCCCTGCTGAAGAAAATTAATTGGTGTCAGCAGGGAAACCATGGAAGAGGCGCTAAAGTGTTTGAGTGTTGCACAAAAGTCCTATCCAGGAGATCGAATGCTATGGGACATTCTCCTGGTTAGCGAAAAAGAAGCTAAGAAAACTGCCGGGAGTATACTAATGACCAAATCAGTGAGGCTCCAGACTGAATACATGGGAACTCGTAAGACTATGATAACCGTACGTATGGTATTCCAGTGCACATGTCAAAGGCGTACCTCTGGAAGAAGGTAGCAGCACAACCGCAACCGACGCTAAAACAGCAAAATCAGTATCAGCAACAGAAAATGAAAAAGGCCTCCAACGGTGTATGGACGGAGATGAAGAGTTGAAGGCGACAAACTCCCCCCTCTCCTTAACAGCGTGACGTTCCCAGCTCTGAAACATCAACTAGCCACCGTGAGGAGCTGCAGTAAAAACAACAACAGTAAACGCAAAGAGAGGTAGAAGACACCAGAGCAACATAAAAAAAACAGCAACAGGAACAACAACAGAAGCAGCAAAAATATGATCCAACAAATGAACTACAGAAACAACCACAACCTAAAAAGCAACAACGACATGAAGCAGAGAGATGGAGAATGTGTGGGAGAAATGCCTCCGCCTCGCTCTTCATCTCTGAAGTGGACCAGGGCGGAGGAAGATGGAGTGGAAAACGTGCTGGGCGAAGTCGGGCGGAAAGGGTACATGGACAAAAACAGGTCCCTATCCATCCATCCATCCTTCGCCAAAGGAAGTTTCAGAAATTTTTCCCAAAGGAAGGAGCCTCCCCACTTCACTTACCCGACCTCCGTTCCCTCTCCCTCCGCCTCCTTTGCCAGTTCAATGTATACTTCCCCCCCACTCATCCACTTCTTCCCCGTCCCACCTCTCCAAGGAAAAGAAAAAGAAAAAATATTTCCCCGGCACAGATACCATTTACAGAGTAAACAGGAAAGATCTTGAAAAGTGCCTTTCCAACAAAAAAAAAAAGAAGCCTTATTAGGCCTTTTGTTCAAAACGACTACTATAGATGGAAAGTCTGTAGAGTCCCCCCGCATTTTTCCAAAGGTCCCAGGGGTTATCACTTGCATGAGAGACACCGGGGGCTACTTAAAAGTTTGGAACCACCTATTCAAGGCCAAGGACGCGTTCTCTGGTATAAGGATGTTCAAGTTGGGTTCGCCCGACTTGAAGAAATTAATGAGATTTTACACAGGAATTATCCCGGTGTTGCTCCATCCCCCTTTATATAGGCAACCAAAACTAACCTATCCTATGAACGTTGACGGAATTGTCCTGGATGGACGGATGACATCGGGTTTGGGCACAGGGAGCCTGGGACTATGTGTCTGGGTTCTTTCATCTGCAAATTTCCGCCCTGTATGTGAATAGGTTGACGATTATTCTTTTTTCTCGTTTCAGATCTAAAGAATGTCTACCAAAATAGCCAACCTGAATGCGAAGGGCTTGAAGGATCAGAGTAAGGCTGTCTGCCGATGTTGATGCCGAGGGCCGGTTGATTGTAGCCGATATTACCGTGAACAGTGGTTCGTTTCAGATCGTTGCGGTTTATGCATCCAACGACCGGGAGGAGTATGTCTTGTTTTTTGGTAGTTGGATTCAACGCGCCTAGTCTTAATGAGGGACTGGAATGCCGTCCTGGACCCCAAGTTAGACAGGGGGCCGGGAGCTAGCGGGAGGTTGGTTAATCTGCTTGACGAGTTTGGTCTCGTCGATAGAGAACCGGGTCGACCACCCAGGGGAGAATAAGTGGCCGTCTACCCAGTTGGTTAGCTACCTGGATAGAATGTTAGAACAGCCGAAATATATTTACTAGAAGCACAAACTTATTTGTGCCCGGGTGGCGTTAGATTGTAAGCCTAGAATGGGTGGATACTGGAAGTTCATTCTGTCTTTACTGGACAGGCGGGATTTCCAGGAACAGCTAATTACCAGGAACTAGTGGGGGCGTTTATTGGAAACAGGTAGTGGGAGA
Organism: Acanthosepion pharaonis; assembly: GCA_903632075.3. Taxonomy (NCBI): domain Eukaryota; kingdom Metazoa; phylum Mollusca; class Cephalopoda; order Sepiida; family Sepiidae; genus Acanthosepion; species Acanthosepion pharaonis. The sequence continues at coordinate 572,774 of CAHIKZ030001362.1, read as the reverse complement.
GGCTTAAGCATAGGATTAAGTCCTTCACCGACGAGTTTAGCAAAAAGCTCTCATTAGACAAGGCTAACAAAGTGAAGGTAATTAGGCGGAGGCTTGGGGGATCCACTAGAGATAGCCGTAGCTAGGGAGGCCCTGGAGCGTTTGGCTAGCAAGCGCTACATGGCTTAGGTAATTAGACATAAGTTAAGCAACATGTCTTCCGAAGCCGTGAACATGGGCGCAGAAATGCACAAGGAAGAAATTTGTCGAGGTTCCGATCGCTACATTCGAGAGAGGCGTACTCTGAGGTCCGACTGGCGAGGTTTGTGAAGCGTTTACCAAGGAGACTGGTCTGCGTGACGAAGAGTTTCGCAGCTATTTGCTAACGTTTCGCGGCTTTCGCCGAATAAAGTGGCTAGTTGCGAGGAGGTGATCACAGAGGGCGAGGTCTACGCGGCAATGAAGGTCGGCAGAGGCAAGTCGTCGGGTTTGGATGGTTTGCCCTATGAATTGTACTTGAAGCTGTCGCACATTTGTGTCCCGATTTTGACTGTCGTGTTCAACAACTGGTTCCGCCAGGAGTCCATCCCCGGCCGGATCACCAGGGGTGTGATCACGCTGTTGAAAAAGTTCAAGGGTGTTGGGCGGCATTTAGACGATTATAAACCCATAATTCTGCTAAACACTGATTTTGGCCAAGATCCTGACGGAGCATTTACAATTAGTTGCCGAGATTCTGTTGAGACTTGTGCTGTGAAGGGCTGAACAATTCAGAGCAACTTACATCTGATCCGCACGATCATAGAGGGTGTAAAAGACGACGAGCGGGCTGCGCTGATAAATCAGTCCAAGGCATTTGATTGTGTCGACCATCGCTATCTGGCTGTTGTCTTGCGGGCCGCTAGATTCGAACACAACTTTTGCCGCTGGATTAGCCTATTGCATCGTTCCCCCAGTGCTGTGGTACAGGTGAACTGGAAGCTATCGGGCGCTTTCGCGCTGACTCGGTCGGTTCGTCAGAGTTGTCCACTATCGCCTCTACTTTACGCTTTGGCGTTGGAGCCTCTCCTTCGCCGGCCGAGGGACAGGGCGTGCAGTCCGGCCCTACGTAAAACTGCTGTCTCTGGTGGTACTGGAGCCAGGGTTTCCGCCTTCGCGGATGACGTATCCACTTTCGTGTCGTCACGCAGCGACATCGAGGTGGTACTCAAGGCGCTTGAACGGTACGAAAAGGTGACAGGGGCCAAGATTAACCGCGACAATTCTTCCGGCTTGCGGTTAGGTGCCTGGAAGGGGGTCGATCTTCCGGAGCCCTTTCGTTGGATGGACGAGTTTGTCGGCATTCTTGGAGTGTAGTTTGGACCCGACCTCCAGCTTGAGAAAAATTGGTCAGAAGTACGGGCGAATGTCGACGCGGTGGTCAAGACTTGGCGTCGAAGGAGGTTGTCCTTGAAAGGCAGAGCTGAGGCGTGTGCCACTTACGTCTTTCCTCTTGTCCTTTACCGCTTGTCCGTACTTCCTCTCTGTAAGCGGTGTAAGAAGACGATCGAGCGCTTGCTACCCTCCGTCTTGTATGTGGGGGACGTAAGCATAAAATTGACAGAGAAGTCTGTGCCCATCGTCCGTGTCATGGGGCGGTGGCTAGGAATGCCGCACTTGGTAAGTCACAAGTTCTCATCGAGGCTGGCTTCCCTACGCCGCGCATTGACAGGGAACTCGATTTTGGCGGGTATTGTAAGGGAGACCTTCTCTTTCCTTACTATCAGTCCTCCCATCTCGCCGTCATAAACGCCGGGATCAATCGAATTTCCTTCGCGAGTGTCGATCGGCCTTGACGGACATTCTTTGGTCCAGTGACATTTCTTGGCCTAATAGAATCTTCTATCAAGAACTAGTGCTGGTGGGGGCGCGATTTGCCAGACTGTGAACGATGTAACCTTGGTTTAGAGGAAACGGCTTCGCATGCCTTCTACCATTGTCCTCGGGTCCGCACTCTATAGGTCCATGTCGGCGAGTTGACGGCTCGTATCGCAAAACTCGTGCTCATTGTTCGTGCATACGCGTGTGACAATGTGTCACGCCTGTATTCTGGGGTGACCAGATGGTGTTTCTATCGCGGCTGGCTACGTCCCGAATGGTGATTTGGACGACGCAACAGGAGGAAGTCTTACAAGGCAACCATCTTTCTCATCAGGATCTGATTCGTTTTTGAGCACCAGCTTAAGATGAAAATTAGAACGAATAAAAAACAGTTGGTTTCGATAGATTTCAGCGAAAGGTGGGTGATTGAGGCGAGCTTGGTTTGCGTGAACAGGGCTAGCCTTGATTTTATATTTTAGGTTCGCCTAAGTCACATCGGGTTGGTTTCTTGTGTTTTCCCTTGTTGGATTAGACAACTTTTGTGTACCTAGTTAATGTGAGTAAGTGTTGTTCCTCGGCCTGTTCAATCACGGCTGCATCTTTTGTTATGATCCAAGTTGAGATTCCCAACCTCCTCAGTTTGTTTTTGGCCCCCTGTTTTCATCTCGACTGAGTCAAACTCTCTTCTCTGCGTATGGGTGTATTTATTTTATTCTTTCTCGCTCCCTTAGCGAGATATCCTCTTCATTCTTACGAAAGGCAGAATACAGCAGCCTCTTTTTGAGGGCTAGACGGATCCAACTAACATCAGTTATCTTTCTTTTGTTTATTTTGCTGTTTTAATTTTGATTTTGGGCTCATCCCTTCCTCTTATTTTATATCACCCATAGATTTTTATGTATTTTTTAAGATCATGAAATTTTTATCTCATGGGGTGCGTTTCGCATGTCCCCCGAGTGTATATATATGATAGAAAGAAATAGAGCCCAATCACATTCAAGCCCAATTTCACAGTGTTTTTATGCTGCTAATGTGAGAGTAATATTTTTACTCGACCAATTCTTTCTTCCAGGCGCAAGGATTTTCTGCCTCCCTTTCATATTAATTCAGTTATATATAAATTTAAATGTGGTTGCGGATGTGACTACATGGGCAGAACGTCTCAGCGTTTGGATTTTAGAATTAAACAACATTTACCCCCCAGAATTTTAAATCCGGCCGCTAACAAAAGCCAACTAGTGAATACATCCGGGTCATCTATAGGGGAACACGCTATAACTAGCAGGGAATGTGTTGCTGGTTTGAGTGTTGACTGTTTTTCCATTCTGGCGAAGTCACACTCTGCATATCATTTGAAGGTTCTTGAGTCTATTTACATCAAGTCCCGCAGGCCGTTTCTCTGTAAGCAGAGAGATTGCTTGTTGGGCTTGAATGTGATTGGGCTCTAGTTCTTTCTATCATATATAAATTTTTTTTTCCCTTTCCCCCTCATTGAATGTTTTTTTCTTTTTAAGTTTATGATTAAATATTCCCAGTGTATCAAACTTGAGGAGTACTGGGACGAAACCGGTTGTTTGTTTTAGTTCTTAGTTTTCATAATTATGTCCTTTACATTCCGCTTATTCCTTGCCATAATATATATATATATATATATATATATATATATATATATATATATATATATATATATGTATGTATGTATTTTTTTCACCCTTGGAAGTGTGGTTTGATGAGCTAGGGGAAATAGAAATTTCCCAGGGAAATAAATTATAACCAATGGACACTTAGAGTCGTCTGTTTTCATTGAATTAATCGCTCTGATTTAACATTGAGCTCTCTGGAATTCATCTTCTTTGGGATTATCCATACGGTTTTACCAAGATTTTCATTATTATATATATATATATATATATATATATATATATATATATATATATAATTATTTATTTAAAATATATGATTCCAACGCTACATATGAGTCCTCATGTTTCAAAACAAGAGCCGAAAACTTCAATATAATTATTTGAATTAAATTGAATTAAAGTACTAAGCTCTGTTCCATCTTCAAGCGAAATTTTTTTTTGAATAACTTATTCCTGAAATTTACGTGTTTTATAAGCATATTCATTATTGAAATCAAAATTTCTATGGTAACGGCTAGAGCAATTGTTTAAAGAAAAGGGGCGTAAGGTGTTAATAATTTATATCAATATCTCAGTTACATTCACAGACGTCAAGTCAGGGTAAGGTTGGGGTGTCTAAATTTAAAGCGGAAGATGACATCGCCTAGTCTGGTTAAGTGTCTATGGAGATTTATTTATTTTTTTATTATTTTATTTTTTATTTTTTTCTGAAAGGGTTTTGTGTATATAAAAATATCTGTCGTAAGTCGCTAACATTTGTTTTTTGACGACTTCATAAAGGGTTATCTTTATTTTTTTTGTGGGGCATTTAAACTATTTATTTAGACTATGAAATTTAAAAATTATTTTATTGTTTGTTTGTTTGTTTTTATGCTAATTATTCAATGTGAAAACTTAATAATGTGTAGTTTTTCATGTAGGCATGGGTCATCCCAAGTTTTACAAGTTCTAGTTTTGTTTATAATTTTCCATTTTACTTTTGGTGTTTTATTCATTTCCTTCAAATGCCAAAAATATTTAGATAGAGGTGTCTGATTTATTTTATTTATATTGTTGAAGGAGCACTTATGCTGCCTCCATCTGGTTTTAAATTCATTCTTCGTAGACCCAATGTATATATATATATATATATATATATATATATATATATAAACACACAAATAAATATATATATATATATATATATATATATATATATATATATATATATATATATCAGGTCATCCATAAGTTCTGCCCAATTTTAACTTTTTGTTAAAATGAACGAAATTTAAAGAGTATTTTATAATGTCTAATGGAGCTGAACATTATTTTTATGTTTAGATGCATTTAAACTGATCAAATTTTATTTCAGAGAACAATAAAATTAAATTTTGTTTGATTAAAAAATTGCTAACATGGAAGTACCCAAGAACCATTTGAGGCACATAATGCTTTATGAGTTCAAGAAAGGAAACTCAGCAGCCGAAGCAGCTAGAAACATTCACTCAGTTTATGGAGAGGAATATGTGAATGAAAGAACTTGCAGAAGATGGTTTGCAAAATTCAGAGGTGGAGATTTCACCCTTGAAGATGAAGATCGAACCGGACGTTCAGTTGAGTTTGATGAAAAGCTTCTTGAAACATCCCTTGAAGAAAATCCTGCTTTATCAGTTGAGGAATTGGCAGTGGTTCTCAGTTCAAACCATACAACTGTTCATCGTCATCTTCAACAACTTGGAAAAGTTCTTAAACTTGGAAAATGCGCGCCTGATGAATTGTCTGAAAACAACCTCAAATCCCGAGTTGACATCTGCTCTTCTCTCCATTCTTGCCAACTTGTTTCACTTTTTTGGATAGACTTGTGACGAAAAATGGATCTTTTATCGAAATGTTAAGCATCGTAGACAGTGGCTTGGTCAAGGGGAAGGACCCCAGCTTCAGCTGAGAAAAGAACTTCATGGGCAAAAGGTTCTTCTTTCAATCTGGTGGGATCACCAAGGAATAATCCACTTTGAATTCTTACCACCTAATGCAACAATTAATGCTCAAATATACTGTCAGCAAGTAGTCGTATCCATTGGCGCAATCATGCCTGTCCAACAAATGTTGACCAATCGACGATTGGAGGACCTGGTAGCAGAACGACCTGACAAACCGGATTTAAGATATGTGGGGACGTGTTACGCAATTCGTGTCTAAACTTTTGGTTCGTTCGTCCGATATATACCGAATCACAACGGCATTTGAATTGATAAATTACTGAGCTACTACTTAAATAAGACAAACTATCCTTACCAAAAGAAGGGAACACGGGTTGAGTTTGAAAAATCATGCGCAATTTAACTGACCCATAGCATAATGAAACAGCCGAGACTTTGTCGGCAATATATTAATACCTCCTACCTAACCAAGGCAATTTTTAGATAGACAGGACATTGGCTGGGTCCGAAAACTGCCGGTTCTTTGTAGCGTCTAACTTTACGCTCGATGATCGAGGTTTGTGCCAATGGATACGACGACTCACTTTTTTCTATCGTACACCGAGTTCGGTCAACTCACCAGCTGAAGTTACTTGAGGCGATTAGCATAAAATTTTCGGACCCAACCAATGTCCAGTCTATCTAAAATTTTCTTGGTTAGGCGGGAAGTGTTAAAGAATTTTGCTTAAAATAAATACACAAAACTTGTCTATATTATTTAATGAAACATATATTAACGAAAAAATGCTGCCTTAATACACACACACACATATATATATATATATATATATATATATATATATATATATATATATATATACACACAGACAATCACACACATATATATATGCATATATATATATATGTATATATATAATTAAATATAAATGTGAACATTGAATTCAACACTCAGAGGCAACAATATATATGCATATATATATGTATATATACGTATATACATATATATATATATATATATATATATATATATATATATATATATATATATATCATCCACAGACAGACTGTTTCGCTGTATCACAGCTCATCGGTGGGATAGACGTCCAGTTGCCTCTAGTTAGGATTAAAGCCTGGCTGAATTGGTGTCAGTCGGAGAATCTACCCCTAAGCTGTTGGCGCACGTCAGGGATGAAGGTGAATTTAAGCATATTTATTTTTAAATAAACACACCAGTGACCGAGAGAACTCGATTCGTTTTATCGAAGAATATTGCATTACTAGCAGTAAAAGTCACTTTGTCCCCAGAAAGCTCAACTGAAATAATTTTTCAGGAGCATATACTGTCATCCACATCCTGTCTGTTTTGCTGTGTCGCAACTCATCGGTGTGGCTAGACGTCCAGTTGCCTCTAGCTAGGATTGAAGCCCGGCTGAATTGGTGTCAGTCGGAGAATATATAAATACACGCACATAGGCATACAAAATATACACCCGAAACAAAAATAATAACATAATCCGTTATAATAAATTACATGAAAACAGATGCATACTACTACCGACCAACTCCACTATTCTGAACGACCTATCCCGTCTAAATGATCTTAAAATAATCACAAATACTTCCAAAACCATTATGGATATACTCAGACCCTCAAGCAGTAGTAGCAATAATATTTCTGAAGCGGACATTTATAAAATAAATTGCCAAAACTTTTCCTCCAAATATATTTGAGAAACAAGTAGAAATTTTTAAAAATCGCATTTATGAGCACAAAAGAGACTTCACAAAAAACAATTTAACTAATGCACTAGTCATACATAGAAATAAATTCAACCACAATTTTGATTTGATAAATGTTACACTCATAAAAAAAGAAAATAACTCACTCAGAAGGGAAATCCTCGAGAGTGCCGCCACTGAATATTATCCACATATTAATCTACGACCAACCTTTTCCCCAATATCCCCTTTCCTAACAGAATTACTACTCTTCCAAGCAAACGTACGCAACTGTGTCAAGACATCAAAAGAAAATGTTTGAATCCGTCAACACAACAATAAAAACACACGTGATAGTACTTGACGTAATTTTCAATTGACAATATTAATGCAATAGCATTTTCTAAATTTTTCTAGTTGCTGTGTAATTTATTAAGTATATCTCGCTATGAGTTATATATATATATATATATATATATATATATATATATATATATATATATATAAAAGAACATTTAATGTATTGTATTTGTTAAATTAATTATATAAGGGCGTGAATAATTTAATTCTAATCTATTTATATTTAAAAGTAAATTTTTTTTCTCTGTATTTACGAAATTGGGTGTAATTTTTAAAATAAGAGGAAAGAATTTTTATAATGATTATTTTTTTTATCTTTGACTAGTGCCTCATTATCGCTGATTACTATATCTGTTATTATTTATATTTAAAGATTCTCTTAATAACATTTGGTATTAATTTTATCCCCTTACATTTTCTTATTTATTAATTGTAAAGTAACGTACTTTCAATTTTGCTGAAAAAGCGTTCCCGGTTATAATGTTATTTTGTTTCGTTTACTACTAGTCAATTTGTTTTATTATTTATCTTTCAACTATTTTAAAAACAACAACAACAATAATAATAATAATAATAATGATAATAATAATAAAATATTTTCGTATATTTCATAATAACTTTATACTTTTTTATTATTAGCGATATATTATTAAGCGATATATTATTAAGCGATATATTGGCACATTTGATGGACTGTTTACTCCGACATCCAGTGTAAAATATATATGTTTTATGCGTGTAGGGGGCAGTGGTAGAAGTAGAACCTTTGTTGCTCGGCTTATTATTAAGGTAGACGGGTAACACTTGTCTTCACCCATCTCCCTAAATATATATATATATATATATATATATATATATATATTGTGATAGTACCTGTTAGAGTCAGAGCTATGGGCAAATAGTTAACCCCGATACTAGGGCCCTGGTGGTCCTGGGTATGACGATAAACTACATCCGGCATGGGGTAGGTGAGGCTCGACAGACTGGGAAGGCAGTTCACCTAGGGTTAGGAAAACACTTATTTTAAACCTCTGCTACCTTGCGGCTATACCAGCCATAGAAAAGGCTTCAGAAATAAACCTCGAGGAAAAATCCGGAGACGGAGTCGCTAAGGCAGTTCGCCATTCTGGCAGCTCCTGTGATGGTACCGGTCCCAAACTGTAGCGACCCTGTCGTTCCTTTGGCCTTACCGGTGACGTGGAGAGAGGGGACGTGCTACATGGGCAACAGCCTGTCCTCCATATCACATCGCCCAGGGTTGCATCCGACCATACAACACTGAACCAAAACACCCTGTACTACATCCGGAGAGGACACTCCAGCTTCACCTTTGGCGCTAACAGAACAAGGAGAACGGTAGTTACCGGTTATATGCTACCACTCGACTGGCGTAGAGCGTAGCGCCAAGAGTCGTTCACGTCGGTGGGAGAGATTTTCGGATCTCATTTGACAGCTACCGCCCGCCTCAAGCTGGGCATCCCCCAACCAGTAAGGTCTTGTCCCGCTACGGTCTTCATTGGGTGCATGGAGATTAGGAGACATCCGACAAGCAGACTGCACCAGGCAACAAGAATTTTCAAAAGAAAGATCTAAAACTGGGCTGTTGGAACGTCCGGACTATGCTGACCGGCCTCTCTGAAGCGACTCCAGGGAAACTGCCGTCATCAACGACGAGCTCAAGAGGCTTCATGTGGTCATCGCCACTCTACAGGAAACACGTCTCGCTGACTCTGGATCGCTGAAGAAGGACTGCACATTCTTCTGGCAGGGGAAGAGCTCCGATGAGCCACGCCAACACGAATTGGACTTCGCAGTGAGGGAGAGTCTGCTGAATACGGTAGAACCAGGTAGCAACAGCTCCGAGAGACTCCTTACACTCCGCCTCAACACCACCGCAGACCCCGTCACCCTCGTCAGCCTGCATGCCCCGACTCTCTCTGCCACACCAGACACCAACGACAAGCTGGCAAACACTATCAGCAGTATCTCCAGAAAGGAACAACTTGTTCTCCTGGGCGACTTCAACGCCAGACAACAAAATCATGACTCTTGGCCTTCGTACCTTGGACAGTTTGGCGTCAGCAAGATGAATGACAACGGCCAGAGACTACTCGAGCTATGCACTTACCACAACTTGTGCATAGCAAACTCCTTCTTCAGGACCAAGACACAGCCCAACCAAGACCTTGTGCAATAGTTTGTCAAGAGGTTTGAGAAGTGGGTGACCTTGCGGAACACTATGCATCGCACTGCCTTGGCCAGCTTGGGAGAAACACATCAAAATCATATGACTGGTTTGAGGCAAAGTCTGCCGAGATGACTCCTGTCATTGTGACCAAGCACGCCGCTTTTGCAGAATACAAGCGGTCACCCAGCAAGAGAAATCTGCAGATCCTCTGAGCTGCCAGGAGCAAAGCTCATTAAACTGCTAGACGCTGCGCCAACGAGTACTGGACAGAGCTTAGTGAAACCACCCAGACAGCAGCAATGACAGGGATCATAAGAAGGATGTAAGATGGCATCAAGATGGCAATGGAAGCAGTACAGACAGCTCCTCTCAACTCCACCACTGGGGAGGTCATCGTAGACAAGGGGCAACAGATGAAGAGATGGGTGGAACACTATTCCGACTTCTACTCCAGGCTGAATGTTTTGACGACCGCTGCCCTTGATGACATTGAGTGCCTGCCGGTCATGGAGGACCTCGATACCGAACCGAACGTAGAGGAACTTTGCAACGCTATTGACAGCTTGGTCTCAGAGAAGGCCCCTGGCAGTGATGGGATCCCCCCTGACCTGATCGTGCACTGCAAGATTGCCCTACTGCTCCCATTGCACGAGGTCCTCTACCAGTGCTGGAAAGAAAGAGCCATACCTCAGGACATGAGAGATCGTTAATCTTGCCTGCGACAGAGCCAGGACCAAATTATATGAAGCTCTTATCAGACGACGATCCGGCGGTAACGACTCACACCCAGTGTGAACTTCAGCCACTGATGAGCCGTTTTTCCCAGACCTGCAGTGACCATCAGCATGAAAAAGACAAACGTACTAGGACAAGCTACCGAAACACAATCAGCCATCACCATTGATGACTATGTGCTTGGTGCAGTCTATCAATTCACGTACCTTGGCTCCACCATCACTGACAACCTCTCCTTAGACGCAGAGATTGACAAGAGAATCGGTAAGGCAGCCACAACACTTGCGTGCCTCACAAAACGTGTGTGTCGGTGAAGACCAAGGTGACAGTGTACAACACCTGCGTTATCAGCACACTGCTATATGGCAGCGAGACTTGGACCACGTACGCCAGGCAAGAAAGGCGTTTGAACACCTTTCACATGAGAAGCTGCATCCTGGGAATAGCAGGTTTATCTAGCATGTTCACACGTTCAGACAGTGCAGACTCCGTTGGTTCGGCCACGTCCATCGCAGACGGCCGCATTCCCAAAGAGCCCCTGTATGGAGATCTGGCCGCTGGAAGGAGACCCGCCGGGCGGCCACAACTGCGATACCGAGATGTCATGAGGCGCGACATGAAAACTGTGGACATCAACATAGTGTCCTGGGAGAGCCTGGCAGCCATACGATCCAAATGGAAAGGAACCCTGACTAAACATCTCAACTCAGTGGAGGAGAAGCTGACATAAGTCGCCACGGAAATGCGGGCCCGCAGAAAACAAAGTGAGAGCTCCAAGAGACCAGAGACAGAACGCACATGCGACCTCTACAAAGATTGTTACTCTCGCATCGGCCTGTAGTCACAGACGTTGATGCTCCAGTCAAACAGACAACTAGTATGCTACCCATGGTCAACACTGAACGACAGAGGCCTACTAAATAACTTCTAGTTGCTAAGGACATTTTGTCTTGTTGTTAACAGTTACTTTGTTTTTTAATAAATTCATTTCGTTTTTACCTTGAAAAAGTCCACATTGGACGAAACACGTCGGCTAATAATACAGTTTTCATAATGTCTTTTATACATGTTATAAACACCTTTTCAATTTTTTTTAAACTGTGCATTTAGCACTTTTTTATAGAGCAGTTTTCCAGACAAGATACACTTTCTTGTTTGTAAATATATATATATATATATATATATATATATATATATATATATATATATATATATATCCGAATACAGGGCAGGTATAGGTGGAAATTTTATTCCAATAACTAAAACCGCTATTTTTAAAAGAGTGCTCAATACAAAGTAGAGCGAATAATATTTATTTAAAAAATATAACATAAGGAGACACCAAAGTGTTGAAAGAAAATGGCTATTTTTGTAGTGATGTTGTAACATGCTTATGTTATAATTTTTAAATATATATATATATATATATATATATATATATATGTGTGTGTGTGAGTGTGTGTGTGTGTGTGTGTGTTTGTGTGCGTGTATTTGATAACAGATATTAATGACATATCTCTGTGTATACTGTAGAGACCACCCCATGCATATATCTGTATTTATATATCCATGTGCCTGCAGACGCCCACACAAAAGATAGAGATGAAGGATCGACTGAATGAATTAGACAAACATAGTCAAATTCAAATGAGTTCTCTTCTATTTCTTTTTCTTTTCTAAACTATTATTTTACTTTTTCTCTACACCAAATAAAACCAATTTCTACAATATCTTTACTTTCCAGTTATGTTACATTTGTATAGACGAAAATGTCGCTTTCAAACAGCAAATGCAAATTCATCAGCATCACAACCAGCATTCTAAGTGCTTTGTCCGTTTAGGAGGTGAACAATCATGGCTCTCCACAACATCTTATCCTTTGTAACACTTAGTAAGTTTTGTCTTTTTATTATCTCTCACTGTCCATGTTCTGACAACAATTTAATTTACACAAGCTCGTTACTCACTGCTTTCCTCTGTTTCTTTTGCCTTTAGTATATCCTGGTAGTGTCAGATTCCCCAGGCCCTATTTCATCATTTTGTGTCCTGGAAATTTCTTTTATTACTTTTAGAATAGATTCCCAGTATAAGCTTATTTTCTATTTTCGCTAAATGACTTTAAAAGTGGTTTTGAGTTTCTTAATGACTTTTCATCAAAGATAAATAGCATTTTAAAAATGATATATGCAAAATTAATTTCCTCCCAACTGACACAAATTGTATAACGCAGGTAAGTTTTATATATATATATATATATATATATATATATATATATATATATATATATATATATATATATTATATATCATAATATAAATAAAATCATATGCAGAAGAATAACTACATGCAGACAAACTTATGCAAGTGAGTGCCATTGCCATCCTATCTGGTCAAAGAGTGTACCGCCCTTTCTCAAGAACATTTAAGGCAATGTCAACAACTGCCTTGGGCAGAATATGAACTCGGCTCGCTTATACTAACAGTTACGCTACCTGCACATACAAATATAACTATAGTACTTTTGACAAAGCAATTATAAAAAATAAAACCTTTGACATCTTTAAGAAGTGCTATTTAAAGAAAGTTACAAAAAGAAAAAAGAAAGATTAATGAATTCCATGAGTGAGATTCCAATGACTCCAATTATTATTTTCATGAATTTTAAAAATCTTATCACCAATAAATTATTGATAATAATAACTGACCTTAACATCTGAAAAAATAGACAATAGCTAGTCACATCCACGCATAAAAATGCTTGTACTGTTACGCCACTATTAGAAATCACACGCAAACAAAATCATACACTCACTACACAAAAATATTTTACTGGTTTGTCAAAGAAACTGCCTGTGATACTTTACTTTAATAATGCCATGTGAATCAGGAAAGATGAGTTTTTCAATTCTCATATAGATGTGTTTTCTTTATATTCGGTGAGTCATTACTACATCAAATAAAAACAGTATGACACGTGTCATTTCTCGTTTTCTCTTAGTTTCCGTCTTTTCTTTCATTTTTTTAGTTATTTCGTTTAAATTTTCCATTATTCTACAATAAAAACCTAAACAACGTCATGAAAAGCCAAAAAAATGAAAATAGGAGAGACACTACTATTCTCTAACAATATCCCTGAATTTTTCAACAATGTGATTTTTTTAATGCCGCTCTTAGTACGACTTATTTATTTATTTATGCTTTGTATTGACCTGTTGCACGAATTCGGTAAGCTGAGGAAGACAGTAACAAAGAGAAAAGTGAAAAAATTTCAAAGGTGAAAGGTCAACTACTCTAAGTGCGCGTGTGTGTCTGTGTGTGTACAGCAGACACAACCAACCAAAGATAACCGTCTGAACACACACACACACACACACACACACACACACACACACACATATATATATGTGTGTGTGTGTGTGTGTGCGTGTGTGTGTAGAGAGAGAGAGAGAGTGTGAGAGAGAGAATGAAGAGAGGAAAAGCAAGGAAAATGATAAATATCATAAACGTGTGTTTAACTGGCTGTGACGGGATGTTTCCTATCATATACTTTTCTTGTTTTTTTACTTCAGTTTTACGATTTAAACTTCCTCCTACTTTCTGAGACAGTCGGGACTTTTTTCCCCAAAGATCACACAGTGAGCATGAAAGTAGAGACCCCTATTTACCAGAGCATATCGTTCAGATGGTCTCATTCTTCCAGATATTATCATCCTCTTATCTCTCTTTTGTCTTTCTACCCTCCCACACTTTTATAGATGCTTCACCTACAATCCACGCCTTTTCTCCTCCCTCCTGAAAAACAGTTTGCCTGTCTCAGATCTGTCTAGACTCTTCTGTCATTATCTATTCATCCAACTAGAGACTAACCCATGAAAGCGGTCCTTTTTATTTTGATTATAACTTAAAAAGTTATAATGATTCCTTGAAGATGTTTTTCTGTAAGAATTAGGTTACTATTTCCACGGACATTCCAAACAAGTTAAAAAAAAAACGCTTTATAAAAAAATTTAAATATCTCCTTTGAAGTGGAATTTTAGTTTTATTTGGAAGATAATAGTAAATTTATTTCATAAAATTAGTTTATTTATTTAAATAAAGATAAAAGTAAAAAAAACAAACAAATTCACTTCCGCCCAGTTCGATTAGCTAATTTGATGAATGCTGTGAAATTAAATCACTTTTAAAATATCTTTAAAATCCAATATCTGTCATTTGTTGTCCAGACATGTGTTGTAAGAGAAATAGTAAAAATTAATGATTAATTAATTAGATTTTGCAAAAAAAATGTAAAAAAAAATATTTCTTTTTGCTTAAAATATAACGAGAATACATATTTCTACAGCAGCATACATTCTCGCTTGTCATGTTCAAAGGTCAAATACAAATAATAATTCTTATATAACCCTGCCCCAACTTTCAAATATTCGCGCTATAAATCAAATACGGAAGACCAAGCATACCACAACCAATCTTCTTTGAAGTAGAAAAAAGCTTACGAATATTTAAACTTTATAAAACAATTTTTAATTTTTTATACTATCAAAGAAAAATAAGGGTAAAAGATTAACAATAAGTGATGGTTTTTACTCATAGTTAGAATTATTTGTTGACAATTTTATTTAACTATTGAACTATTTCAGCACTTATTCATTAATAATGCTTTTTCTTTTTTTACTGAAAAAGTTATTCTATGAGAAAATTTTAGAAAATATTTCCAGCCACTTAATTTATTCCATGGTATCCAACTGATTTCTTTACTCTCTATGTCTGATATTAACAGATTAGTAAAATTAAGTTTTAATAATTTTGGTGACTAGAAAGTGGCATTAAACTTTACATTTTTCGATTTTTCAAATATATCCTTCATTTTATATAGCAAGTTAATCAGCAATGACCAAGATAAAAACGACTTCTAAAATCTTACTGTAAAAATACCAGTAATTTTTTTCGCAAATATCTATATACCAGAGATGTTTTTCTTAAGGAAACAAAAAATACAGTATATCGGATAATCCCGGGATTTTTCGTAATTTTCGAAAAATAGAGGTTGTCGATTTTTTTTCACGTGTCGAAATTTTGGAAGTATCTTATTAAAAATATGAAGTAGAAAACATTGAGGAAATATTGATAAAAAAAACTGATGAACTTTAAGGTGATATAAAAAAAACATATTGATAGATTTCAAACTTTTTCTTAGTTTTTAGAAAAGATATTCCAAACCAACCACCCAGGGTAATACAATGGAAAAAGTAAAGAAAAAAATGCAATGACCTTTTATATTATGATTAAGTTAAAATCTTTGGATAAAAAAAGAAGAAATGATTGTGTCGCATGGATTTGCGGCAGATAAAATTAATTTGAAGTTTGAAGTGGTCAAAAAATCAACAGGTTCTAATATTTATTATGAAATAAAAATGAGGTGTTGTTGATTTCAATATTCCTTTCCTTTCAGTTTTTGATTGAAAATAGTTTGGTTCAAATATTTTGGTATGACATATTCGAAAAAAAAAAAACTTTTGCTTCTTTTCCAAAATAAAGATATCTTATATTTTTCGTTGTAGATAATAATATAAAATAGCATATTTTATTGGGTGATCATTTAATTGTATCACCCGTTTACTGGAACCACTTCTAGAGAAAACAAAACAAATTAAATATATCTATAATTGTCTTTGTTTATTTGGGACATTTAATCTTTTTAATTGGTTCAAGGGGAACAAACCAAAGTTACTACTTAGTTGGTCATTACTAGCAATATATATTGTGTAATATATTGTGAACACACTTTTAGAGTATAGATACAATTACCTGTGTTATTTAGTGTGTAAAGATGATTTGCAGACATCTTTGACCAATAAGTGCAAGAACAAATCACTTACAAGTGGTATAATTTCTAGTTAACAAAGAAGAAAATGCCACAAAATAATCTGAAACTGCTTTGTTTATTATTATGATTTTAAATTTTGATGTGGTGATGGCATGTGTATTTGCACATATTTACACATGTTATAATAAATGTTGTTCTTTATCCTGTAGATTTTACGTATTTAGTATTTACTTATTAAACATTTATTATTTTTTTTACCAAAGCAATGCATTGAGATTATTTATTTGCTACTCTTATTGTTATTCCTTCTCATTTTCATTTATTAGCTTAAGATGAATCGACAGATATACACTATTTCCCTAAAGCGAAATTAACTTAATAGATAACTCACACACTTTACACTTGGAAATTCCATAATAAACAAGAATGTTATATAACTAGACTTTATAAATGGATAAATTTAGCCAACAGTTAACTTAGGGTTGTCTCTCTTCCTTGTAGATAAGGTGATTTTTGAGTAACTGTGTCAATGGATGCTTAATTTCCATGTTGTGGGAAGGGGAATGTGTAAGTCACTAAGCATTGAAAGTAAAGAAATTAAGAAAAAAGAGTTGATGACATGTGATCAGTGAAATGTCAAGTGATATTTGTAAATAAAACAGCTGGATTTGTAGAACCTCAACAAGGTTGACTTAAAAGAAAGCAAGTGACGATTATTTGAGCCGTGCTTTCTATTTTCATTTCATTAAAAAAGCTCCAGAATAAATTTGCCTGTTGATTTAGCATGAGATATTTTGATTTGTCAGAAAATATTGATTTAGCTAGGTACCTCCACAGAAATATGATACCTAAGGGCGTGAGCTTATGGGTTAAAAATGAACAGTTGATTTACGCATGACAAGAAGATTAATGAACAGTGACGTAGCTAGGGTGGGACAGAGGGTGCGTCCGCTCCGTGCGACATTCGATCCGCGGTGAGTTTTCAGAAAATAAAAAAAAAACAATGACATAATCTTAATAATTTTTGCAAAAAACAAAAAAGCAGCAATAAGGAAGAAGATAGAGTTCAAATGAAGCCAATTTGTCTTTGATATGGCTGGCTCAAAGCCAACAAATCAGCCAGCAGTCAAAAAAAAAAAAAAAAAAAGTCTCCAAAACGCACTGTCAGCTGGTGGGGATAAACCCCATTTACAAGACGTGAGCAAATGCAGTGAAAAAAAATTTGAACATTTTTAAAGGGCTTGATGTGGGTTTGGATTAAGTGAATTTAGTGAATCCACAGTTTTTTTCACACCGTATGTAAGAAGTTCAGACTTTGGCGCCAGTTCTTTGATTTTGATTTTTCATGTCTGTGAATTGTAAGTGAAAAAAAATTACATAAATAAGTGAAACAATTGGTTTTTATCTTATCATAGACCTAAATTTAATACGGATATAAAATCGTTACTTTTCATAAAATACATAAATAAATTGAAATAATTTCAATGCTTTCACATGCATTCCAATTTTTTCCAGAAATATCAAACGGAAATTTAAAAGAATTGAAAATTAACATTTTTTTAATTGCAGGAACTTTATTCAAAGTCCCAAAATGGGCATTTTCTTTCAATTTACAAGTTTTCACAATAGTAAAACAATACAATGTTTTATTTCTTGTTTAGATAGCTGAAGTTTTATTAAGCAAAATAGACTAAAAATTAAAAGTATGATAACATTTATTTCAGTTTTTAAAAGTGAAATTCATTTTATCGGACTATTCTTAGTCTAACTACTTTTGATAATAATAACTTCAACTATGTATTGTAAAACAAAATAATTTAAAAAGACTGCATTTTTTTATATTGTTAAAAGAGAAACGAACCGTGTTTCTGTTAAGGTGGCATTTAATTTATGAATTCTCAATTGTTAGTATTGAAATTAATAATATAAAAAAACCTGATAAATTATAAATTAAAAGTACAGTTTTTTTTTTTTTCTTTTTAAATAAAACAGAGTAAAAACAAAAACAAGTTATCATTCTTTAATATCGTAAAATGTTTTTAAAGTTTTCCTCATTCAGAAAAAAGAAGTAACGTCTTCGTTTTTTTTTACTCAGTTTTACTTATTTAAAAAAATAAATAAACACAATTGTACTTATATTTCATAATTTATCAGTGAGGAGTTATAAATACCACGTTAAGCACGGAAACAACCTGGCATCATACCGGCATTAGATTCTGAGAAATGAAAATATTAAAAAAAAAATTGATAGGTGTACGAATAATTTCGTCGTTGACTATATATATATATATATATATATATATATATATATATAAACTTTAACGGGGTTAATGTGCATTATGAGATTGTATTCATTCTGGGGAGGGACGGCAAAAACACTAGGTATGCCACTGTTAATGAAGGATGATAATGGTAATTTTAACGAAACAAGATTAGGAATTTATTCACGAATTTAAACGCTTGAACTAGTGACAGTAGCTTTTTTCAGGTAAATAAATCAGAATTCTCGAAGTTCGTAGTTTTAACGTATTCTCATGAAGAGGAAAATGTTCATACAACAGATAAATGATCTGACAAAATTATATTAAAAAATGTTTAAGACAAAGGTAAGTGAGTTCCTTGCTCATCGAAGGGATATATGGTTTGCTTAAGTAAACGAAGAGAGATAGTTTGAAATACTTAACTTTCTTGGATCGTTGATAGAAAATTATTTGGAGTGCCGCGTGTTAGTGGCCGATAATATAATTTGAGAGTACTTCAACGCTGGTCGCGTGGAATGAAACAAAATCTATATATAAAAAAGAATTTCTCGGGGGCTCGCTACTTTTTTTTATTTTTTTATTCTTAATTCACTGGCTAATTTCTGTGAAGACAAGGTTTTCATTGGTCTAAAAACAACTTCACATAGGCACGCGAATTTATTTCCTTCTGAGCTCACGAGTTAATTTTTGTGAAAGACAAAATTCTCACATAGGCTCTCAAATTTCTTTCCTTCTTCCTCAGTCCTCCGAATTTGACGGGAGTGGATGAAGGGAGTTATTATTTTGCACTTTCTACATAACTTCCCTTTCCAGATTTAACGCTGTCCTTTAGTACATTAATAATAGCGGTATGTATTGTCTTTTTTTCAAATAACCTATCTACCAGACTTAGATCTCGTTGTGTTTTACTGTCTTGTTTCCATATCGTGTCGATGCCTACTGAGGTATCTCTTCGTGCTGGTATTGCTCTATCAATATTAGGAACTTTCACCGATTCTGAGACAACTGCTTTTTTCAATCTGTCTATCGAAACATTGCTGTTCACATGTTCTGCAGTTGTAATAGGGAAATACTTATTATTGCAGTTAACTACTTTATATGGACTTGTGTACGGTGATTCCAGATATTTCCAAACTGGTCGCCCTAAGCCAAACAAATTTACAATTTTTTAGGTCCTTCGGAATATATGGTTTTGGTCATAAATTAAAGTGTCCAGTGGACTGATTCTCCGTGTCAAATTTTTGCATTTCATTCACTAAGTCTCTTATTGTCAAGTTTAATATTTCATCATTACTCTTATCACATGGGTCTATTAATAATCTCGGAACTTGTGCATAAAACCCAGTCACTGCTATATATGTTTGATTCGTTGGATGTAATTCTGATACCTAAGAGTATAATAGATAGGACTGATAACCATGATTACTTCCGTATAATTATCGCTGTTTTTAATGTCTTGTGTGCGCGTTCAATAAATCCGTTCGGTCGGGGATGGTACGAAGTCTATGAAAGCCTATTATGATCTTTGATAGCTCTGAAAACAACACCGAGTCAAACTGACTAACTCTATCGGTGATGATATGTAAAGGTACTCCGTGTTAATGAAAGCAGTAGAGAGGTTCTGTCCAGTTATTTCAATTAGTGGGGCTGTTTCTATCCATTAAATCCGTGTCAATCATGGTTAATAGATACCGATATGGCGAAAAATAGGAATCTGTTAGTTTTTTCTTTTATTAGTGGTAGTGAACTCACAATGTCCATATGCACTGTCTAAAAGCGATTGGGAGGTGGGTGGAAATGTTGTATGTCACCTTTAGTATGTTTAGTAATTTTCGCTTTTTTTACAGTAAGGTTCAACCTATACAAGGCCCGGGGTCACTCGTGGGCAGAAGGTTACGTTAAGGGGTAGTTTATATGGATATGTGGGGAAGATAACTATTGACTCTAGACAGGTTAAGATTGTAGTGATCCGGGAAGAAGCTGTTTAAGTAGAACTTATTTCTCGCTGATGGAATACGGAGGAAATGTGGGTGGTTAGCTACATGTTGTGACATGGCCGGTCCTAACCGAAGGTCAGACATAATGGGACCAGGAGATGCAGACCGAGCACTTTCCATGGTAGTAGCGATAGAGCAGTGAGAGACTTGCCGCATCCCGCCTCTGTGTGTGTGTGTGTGTGTGTGTGTGTGTGTGTGTGTGTGAGAGAGAGAGAGAGAGAAAGAGAGAGAGAGAGGTTGGAGTGTGGAAAATAATTATTTTCCCCACAAGGACTCGGAGACGCTTGATAGAATGTAACCAGTTTTATTTTAGAGGCAGCGAATGTAACCAGCCCGTTTTTCCCCAATGGGAAGTTAGTGTTAGATTGGAAGAGAGGTCAGCTGCCAATCTCTGATCGTCAAGAATTTTCAAGGTGCGCTCGCATTTCGTCGTATCATCGGCATATACGTTTACAAATGATCGGAATATATTCTTAGGTGGATCATTTATGTAAATCAGAAAGAGAGCTGCTCCTAAAAGTGACCTCTGGGGGACACCTGCATTGACCGCCAGGGCATCGGAGGACTGGTCGTTAATAACTGCTTTCAGGGATCTACTTGTTAAGAAGTATTTTACCCCTTTCAGTGATTCTATAGCTGGAGAGCTTATGTAGCAAACCTTTGTGCCACATGTTGTCGAAGGCCTTGCTATGGTCCTTTCGGTATGTGTGTTTTCAAGAGCCTCACTAATTCTCTGTGTAATAAGACGTCAGCAATGGATCAGGCTGATCGAAACCCATATTGCTTGTCACACAAGAAGTTGTTCCTATCCAAGTGCTCGGCGATCTTCTTATTGATTAAAGTTTCAAAAAGCTTACTGATGATACTGAGGAGAGTAATAGGTCTATACTGGGTGGGTGTCGGTTGCATACGATTGCCAACTTCCACATGCTTGGGAAAGATTTCTTCTTCGCTAGAATCGGGGATAATTCTGGGTTGATATACTTAAAGACGACCACTGGAATTTTGTCTGGTCCAGTGGTTTTTGGGGGTCGAGGTTTTGATAAGTTTAGAGACTTCTTTTAATGAAATGAGTATATTACTGAGATTGTGCTCAGTGAAACGTGGGAAGGAGATGAATTTGTCATGGAACGTTGAGTTTGAGGCAAAGATCTAGGCGAAGAGTTTCGCCTTGTCTGTCGTGGAAGATATTACCTCGGAATCATTTATGATAGTGGGCACAGCAGCTTTGTCTCTGTTCATAATTTGGTTGGTGATCTTCCAGAATTCGCGAGGTCCAATTTGTTTCTTTTCAACCTTGGTCTGGACAGATCGTGTTTAGCTGCACTTTGTGTTTCCCAGGACATTCTCTTACAGCGATGGCGGGGGCTTCTGAAAGAAGTAAGGACCACACTATACCGTACCTTGCGATAGATTTTGAAAGAGTGGTTCCAGTGAGCTATGATTGCATCGAATTCAGGGGTGAACCAGGACTGACTGTTGTGGGGAAGGAATAAAACACTCCATTCCAGAAAGGATCCATTCGAAGATTAAGGCAGCAATTTGGGGGCAGCATGTTTGAAAAAGGTTGGGAAAGGAGCATCCGCCATATAGAATCGAAAGCTTCTATGGAACGATAAATCGGGGATGTCACTAACTAGGGAATGATTTGGCGGGCTAAAACTCTTGCTGAGCATTTGTCAGGGCAAGATGTTGAAAAAAGTTCGAGGAGGCTCGCTTGCTGTCCCGTCGCATCCGGGATTCAGGTGAGTTATTCGATGGGTTCATATGCCATGGATAAGTCTCTGCAATATCGGTCTTCCGCCTAGGTTTGTTAGAGTGAACTAACCACACTTTGTGGTAAACATTGAAGTCGCAGCATATGTGAAAAATTGACCGAGGGAATTTCAGTGAGGATATTATCAGTCCTCTCTGATATTCGATCGAAGATTACTGATCCTTCAGCCTGAGGACGATACAGGGCATAGACAAATGTGGTATTATGGAGAAATGTCACGCGTGAACACATATAGGGGAGATCAGAGTCCTCGTTTTTTTGTGTCTCTGCCACAGGGAAACCCGTTCTTGATGTAGGCGCCGAGCCCGTGACCGTGGCGATTTAGGTGGTCGTATTTTGTTAGAGATAGTGAGTAGCTCGAGACTGTGAATTCCTGCAATGGGATCAAGGAATTGATATCCGTTTCAGACAGGAACAGGAGGGGCCAGGTTTAAATTGAAGAAGATGGAGTTTCATTTCTGGAAAGTTGGAACGTAGACCCCTTACATTGGTGTAAGAGATGGTATACCTGGTGGGGTAAACTTTTTGGCACTCTTTGATTGGTTTGTACATCCTTGGCCAGTAATACTTAGGTTTGAATAAGTATAAGGTGGCTTATATTCCTGGGTGTGATAATACGTGCAGACTATGGAATGCAGATTTTCTGAGGCTCTGCGATCTCGGAAGCAGTAATGATATGTCGCACATTATAACTTGGCTTTTACTTGTGTAGTAAGGTTTCAAATTGTTACAATTATTTATGATCTTCATCAGAATGCTGATGATTGATAATTTTCTGTAAATCACAAAGATCTATTATTACAGCATTAGCTGGCCTTTATAAACAGTCTACAATTATATTTTCATACCCTTTTATATGAGAAATGTCTGTAGCGCATTCAATTATACATACTGTCTAAAGTTATTAAGCAAATCATATAAATTTCAATAATTCAAATTTGGTTTGAAAAATTTGTAAAATTTTAATTAATTTAGATGTCAAAAGAAAGCCCGAGTTAAACTCTTAGGTAGTATAAATATGTTTTATTGAAGTTGTTTTATTTGATGTATTCTAAAATCTGCCGTCTGAAGTTATTAGGCAAAGCGAAATAATCACATTTTACTTCAATAAAAAGGTAATAAAATCATCAAAAATTGATCAACACCTATAATAGAACAAATAACAAACACACATAAGTCTTTAAATCCTTTATATTTTAATATAGTGACCGTTCTTCTCAATAACAGTCAGGAATCTATTATCCATTGATTTTGTTATTTTTTTTTAGCTCAGCAGGTTTAATTTCCGAAATAGTAGTTTTAATTGCTTCCCTTAGCTCTGCTTTGCTGTTATATTGTTTGCCACCATATAATTTCACGTTCACAACTGGCCATAGATTTTCGATGGGATTCAGATGGTGGCCATTCCATTATCTTCTTTCCTGTAAGTCTTTTATGCTCAAAGAATTCACAGATAAGCTTAGATACATGAGAAGGAGAATTGTCGTGCACTTCATTTTAAAACTGCGAGACTGGGACTTGTACCATGCAAAGAAAGTCTTGTTCATAAAATCGCAATAGTTAGCACTGTTCAGTTTAACTCCTTTATCAATTTTGAATGATCCAATAATGATCGACAATTCCAGCCCATATCGTAACACTACTACCTCCTTGTTACCTTCTTTTAGCCATAGGCACGTCTAAATTGGATAAAATCCATCCTTTGGACTATCCATCAGGTCCATCAAATGCCACTCGAGATTCGTTCATGAAAATTAGTTTTAGAAAAGTCAATTTTCATGTATTTCTTGACCCAATTTTGACACTTTAAAATTTAGTGAGAGGAGGTTGCCTAGGGGATATTTTCACAGATCTCAATTCACTTAGTATTTTACACCTTTTGTCCTTCTTGACTCCTTCCAACCTTTTCAAAGATCTGAGTGCTGGTCAAAAGTCGTTGTTTCACTATAACTAACTTTAATCTCCAGGAAGCGAGTTCTTAAAGCCTTTTGCTTTGCTTCGAGTTCTCAACTTATATTTTCAACAGCCTTTATTGTTCGATGATCTCTGCAGATCTCAATTGATATCTCCAATATGGAATTCCCTCACAAAATAACTTTGTTATTTTCTGTTTTTCAGCACTTGTTAGATCTTATTTATTATGGACAAAAAGAAAATTAGTTTTTTTTTATTAGATTTCAGAGGTCTTAAGCTAATATTAGTTTAATCTGCATATTAGCTTCAATTCATTTTCGTAAATTCCAAATATCTCAAAATCTAACACAGCTTAGAAAGATGCTAATTCTTCCACGGTTAAAGTCAGTTGTTTTCGATACATTCTGTGAGTGGAAAACTAAGTCACTATACTTTGGTATTAATTTTCTGCAAAAATTGACCATTCCGATAAATCGTCGCAATGTTTTTGAACCATTGGGAGAAGGGAAATTCTTCAGGTCCTGAAGCTTATTAGCGCTGGGCCTTCCCAACTTGTTAAGTTCCGTGTCACCGAAAATACATTTTTAAGCATCCTAAATCCCAAAATACGTGATCCAGATGTAAGAATGAAAATCCTCATCATCGGAGTATATTAGAATATCATCGAGGTACACCAACTTTTTCTAAAATGTCATCCATCATCTTTTGAAAGGTACTTGCGACGTTCCGCAGCCCAAAAGGCATGTATAGCTATATTCAAGTAAACCCTGTTCTGTCAAGATAGCAGTTTTACATACATAATCAAGATGAACTGGTATTTGGTGATATGCCAAGGACAGATCAATATTTGAAAATATTTTTTTCCATCTAATTTCGTCGATAGTGAATTGATATTGGGTAGCGGTCCGACTTCGTAATACTATTTAGCTATTTTGTAGTCACCCACTGGCTTGCATCTGTCGTCGGATTCCGGCACCATCTGGAGTGCCAAACTTCACATTGACTTGGAAGTGGAAATTATGCCAACTTATCGAAGCTTTTAAAATTCTTCTTTGACTATATGAAACTTCTGCTTCGATAGCTGTCGCACTGTCGTAAATACAGGAGGATTGCTCCCGGTTTCAATTATTTAAAATACTCTTGATATTTTTTTTTTTTGCATTAAGTTCCTGATGGTGGGTGGATATCAGATTAGGATAGCTTTCCATAATTTTTCATAAGGTTCCTTATCTATTTTCATCCACACGGATGGCGTCATTTTGCCTATTGGTAATTGTGTAATTGATCAACTTGTTATTTTTACAGTCAACTCTTAGTCCATAGTGACCGAGGAAGTCATATCCCAAAAGTGGTTTTGTAGTCTTAGCCGCGATAGATGTCCACATGAAGTTTCTCCTAAGGTTTTTATTTCCAAGGTTTCCACAATCTGTCCGGAGCACTCTATTTTTACATAATTAGCAGAAACCAGCGAGATATTCGTAGGATATAGGACTATGTTTGTCAGGTACGCCTTTGAAACAATTGATACAGCAGCCCCTGTATCCACAACGAATGTAAATATCTGAGCCCATAAAATTGATGTGTGGTTACTTCCAAAAGTGGCGGGGAGGTGGATGCAATTACCTCTCGTCACATGCTGGTGAGGATGGTCTTGAGGACGGTTCTACTTTAATATTCTCTTTATTCGGCCACATGCAACATGGTTTACAAGATCTCGCATAGTAGATGTGAGCCCTGCATATTTTTGGTTTCTGGTTGTGATGATACGGGTTTGCAGTAGATTGGAATTTGTAATTCCTACTACCACTGTCTTTTTGTTTCTTCGGTTTTCTTTGGTTGAACCTCCTGAACGGGACTGGGGCCTTACTTATTAAAATACAGCAGTAGGTCGTCAGCCATCTTCCCAAGTCTTTCCATTTTTAAATCCGTTCGTGCTGGTTTTATGTTAATCGGCATTGCTTGCATGAAATTGTGTCGTATGATGTCGCTACTCACTTCATTTTTATTGCTAACACCTTCAGTTCATTTAAATAAACGGATTCTCTGCATGTGAGAGTGGAAAAATATATTAAATATCTCTTGCTTCGATTTCTCATGCAACGTTATGACTGCTTCTTTAAGTTTACTATAATCTCCCGGCTGTAATAATGGTTGTAGCTTGCATATGATATCCGGCGGTAATGCAGCCAACACGTGATAAAATTGCTGTATGGGTGTCCTTATCCACATAATATTGAACTGTACCTCCATAACTGAGAATCATGCAATCACATTCGATTCAATGAACACAGATGGTTTAATGGCTACTGTATGAATCGATTTGTCGACCGCCGTAAAGACTTGATTGATCTCTTGTTCTTTGTTAGGCGTTCACTTGTGATAAATGTAGTATGAATAGATATGTGTTTCCTCGCACGTTAGGGGTCACCAGATTATATTGGCGTGGGGTTTAGGAGTTAAAATGAACAGTTGATTTACCCACACCAAGAAGATTAATGAAGGATGGTAATGACGAGGAAATTTAAAACAAAATAAGGTCAAGAAAATAATTCACGAATTTATAGGATGAACTCGTGTCAGTAGCTTGTTTCAGGAAAATAAATCAGAATTCTTGAACTTCGTAGTTTTAACGAATTGTCATGAAGAAGAAATGTTTATACAACATATTAAATGATCTGACAAAAAATATTAAAAAATGTTTAAGACAAAGGTAAGTGAATTCGTTGCTCACCGAAGGGATATATGGTTTGTATACAGTAAAAAGTAGACGAAGGGAGAGTTTGAAATAGCTTTCTTGGATTGTTGAGAGAAAATTCTTTGAAGTTCTGCGAGGAACTGAAACACAACCTTTCAAATGACTTCAGACACTCTTCTGATTAATTTAATTTTCTCCTCATTTTATATAAAAAATAATTTTGCATAGGTTCGCTACTTTCTTTTCTTCTTAGTTCACGGGTTAATTTCTGTGAAAGGCAAAAATTTTACATAGGCTCGCGAATTTCTTCCCTTCCTTATCAGTCCTCCGAATTTGAAGGGAGTAGGTGAAGGGAGTTATTATTTCGCACTCACTACAGGTTTAAAATGAATTTTTTAAAATGAAAAATCTTTCGTGAAGCTATTATTTTAGATTTTTATTTCAAGCTATTGGATACTGAATTAAATTTGATATTTCCATTAAGCAAAATACTTTGCTGTATTTCAAAACTAATTTAAAATGACTGAAAGGAATTTTGTTTTAAAATCGTTAAAATTCGTTGGTCTTAAAGCCATTTTAGCCATCTGTCAGCACAGTGTATTGATCTTTATGGAAAATCTTTGAAAAATAATATATATTTTTCTGAAAATTTATTTGTGGAAAGCTGATTTAAAGTTTAATTAATTTGATTTGAAACAAATATTACTTACTTTTTGTAGTAATATATTTGTAATATACCTGTAGTAATCCGTTTTACATTACTCACTGCCACCATCTTTGTCCTTGAACCTCACACTCTCCCAAAGGTAAAATCTGCCGTCTTTTATGTGTACCTCAGTCATTTATACAGATTTTTTCCTGCTCACCTACAGACATTTTATTAGTTCTAAGGCATTAGGTAATTTACATGATTGTGCATGGTACAGGCAATTTTGTGCCTCTTTTTTGGGGGATATAGGCCATGTCCATTACATTCCCTCCTGATCTCATGATCACATAGATAGCAGCCAGGAAGGCAACCCCTTGTGTCTGGTGCTTCTCCAAAGTGTTGGTATAACAGGCTCACTCATCTCTTCAACCCACTGACCCTCTTCCCCATCACCGCCATTCAATTGATCCGAGTCACCATCAGTCGAACGGCCGTCCTTGTCATCCACTATTGATAGACGCATTTTATCATCACTTGATGTGGTGAACTCAACCTCCACAGAATTGCCCACTACTTGAGGGAGATAGCAAAGGTCTCTCACATGGTGTGGTATTCCTTCTATGTACACTGCCTGGGGTCTCAAGATTCCGGCCACTGTTCCTTTTCTATATTTGCTTGTGCATCTATTGGGTGATGTTTTTACCAACACGTCATCTTTTTTATATATTCCCTGTCTAGTTTCAGCTTCCAGTGGGGCGATGTTATCAACATCTTTCACCCATGTACAACGCATTGGCTGGAGTAGTCTCACTGTGAACACCAGCCTTTGGTGTAATGTTGTACCAGTAAACTGCGTTCTGTACAGAGCATTGCTTCCTGGCAACAATCTGCTTTATGATTCTGCGTGAGCATTCAGCAATACCGTTTCCAGATGGCGCATATGCACAGGCGGATGCTCCAATTTTTAGCAAATGACCTGAAATTCCTGCTATTGAATGCTGTACCATTGTCTGTCAGGATTTCCTCGGGTGGACCCCTTTCAAGAAAGATTACCGTGAGACGCTGGATTACAGCAACAGAATTAAGGGTTGCCAAATTGCAAATCAGGAAGGCCCACAGTCTGCGAGGGTCAAGTAATGGTCGACTCTATAATGGGTGTTATTGACATTCCAAACAGGATCTAACTGCCGACCTGATGGCCTCTTTTGTCGTGGATGTGGCGATCTTCCTAACGAAGTAGGTTGTTCGTCTAACACCAGGATGCCGCTGATCTGGCTGAACGCCATTCTATTTCCAGTTGCAACATATACCTGAAGCACTTATTCGGCTTCATTTTTAATTTCCAGTTACCTCCGTGAGTCTGGTAATCACATCCGCCTTGTTTTGGTTTGACCTGACAAAGGTAACATCCACTGACAAAGCAAACTCCTTGACTAATTCCAAGAAGGTTTGCAGCCTCTTTCTGATCAACATTTCACCTACAGCCTTGGTGTTCATCCGAGCTTTGCTGGTCAGCGTGTCCATGAATCATTTATACACGCATAGCGAGTCCGTTTTTAGGTGTATGGTTTTTGCCTCCCATTGTATGGCTAGGTTGACTTCTCTAATAACGGCATCAATTTCTGCGAGGTTAATGTTTTGCGCATGACTGTCACGCATCTTCGACAATGGACCCAACAGATTCCATTGTAACTCCAGTTGCTATTTCTGTGTTAATTTGTATCTAAAGAACTTGCATCAACCTATGTGGGTTCATGCAAGTTCTTTAGATACAAATTAACACAGAAATTATTCTGACCGATATAAATAACACAGAAATTTAAAGGATTTAAAATTTTATAAATTTTTCTAATTAAATTTTTAAAATTAAAACAGTTCTTGTAAAAATCCATTATTTATTGAAAAGTTTCTTTTCAGTCAATAGTGTCCATAATATATTGTATTTTAAAAAGCAATTAAAAGCTTTTCTAATTAAATAATGTCTTAGTTTTATTGCATTGTTTTATTTTATGATTCAGAGTAGATCTTCATTAATTGGGGGTCTTGTTTAAAAAAAAAATGGTAATTTAAATTCTCCAAGGGCTTCCGCGTATAACTAATTATAAGCATTAAAAGGTACAAACATGAATAACTGGGAAGCAACAGATCTAAAAAAAAAATATACATATTACCAGGATTTTCTAAAAATTAAACATTTCTAAAATAATTTCATTCATTTGCAAATAAGTTCTGAAAGTTTCATCAAAATCCGACAATTATTTGATTCCAAAATGTGTTTTTACCACAAAAAAGTCGCTAAAATTTCCTAGACAGACCGGAATACGAATCAAAATATCAAACAATAAAAACAATAATTAATGCATGTTATACAGTGAGCTGAAATGAAGATGACGGTAGTGAAGCAATTCATACTTAAATAACTGTATTCTCAATAAAATTGTCCTGCTGTCTTTGGTAGTTGCTGATTTTATCTTGCTCTAGTTTAGTAATTCATGTGAGAGTTGTAAAGTTTGAAGAAGTTAGTTAAACCCAGTAATCACTATGCTGGAAATAGTAAATCCAGAATCCTTGCACTACATCAGGGGTGGGAAACCCTTGACACACGAGCCAAACATGGCATGCCATTGACTTGTTTCTGGCACGTGAAACTTATTCATTAAATTCCCTTTTTGACTTACTTTTATTCTTTCTCTTCTTTCATTATCTCATGTATTTTTTATTTTCTGCCCTTTACAGATTGTGCAGAATGTTACAATCATCAGCTAAGAAACGATGTCATTCAAATGAAGAGGATATTAGAGAATTTAAAGAATATTGAACTGAAAAAATTTGGCATGATTAAGAAAGCCAATAAAGCCTTATGTATTTCTGCTCTGGTACAATCGTTTTCAGGACTTCTACAAAGAAACATTTTGAAAGTGTTCATAAGAACTTAAGCAATAAAACTGAGGAGAAACAAAGACGATTATTTTCTCGTGAACTGAGCAAAACAAAAAAATAGGCTGATAATTTTATGAACCAGTTTCGGCCCAGTTCCAACTTAGTTGCAGCACGTCTTGAGGTTTCAAAAGTTATTGCCAAACATGGAAAGCCATTCAGTGGTGGGGAGTATATTAAAGAAGCTTTGAAGAATGTGCGCCTTTCCTTTTTGACAAATTTTCAGAAAATTAAAAGATTATTCAGTGAATTAAAGATTTGTCTGTGAGTAGTAAAACAGTTAAAGGATAGGATATTTAAGTAGGAAAGTAATACAGCTGAACAACTGACAAAAGATTTGTTTTTATGTAAGTTTTTGTCTATTTGTCTTGATGAAAGTATAGACATTACTTCATCAGTCAGGGTAGCCATATTTTCTCGATTTTGTAGGGATGACGAAGTATGTGAAGAGATGGTTACCCTTGTAACACTACCTGAGCATACTACCAGGGCTGAAATATATAAAGCAGTTGTGAACAAATTATCTATTCAACAAATTCACATTTTAAAAGTAGTATCTACCACAAAAGATGGTACACCCAACATGACTGGTGAGAAGGCAGGATTTGTAAATCTGTTTGCAAAAGATTTTGGTCATTCACTGATAGGTTTTCAGTGCATCATACATGAAAGGTTTCGTATGCAAAAAGGAAGTGGTGCAAACAGTTACCAGGGTTGTTAATTACATTTCTGTTCAGGCTTTAAATAAAAGAAAATTTCAAATTTTACTGAATGTATATAAAGAACTGAAATGTACAACAATGTTCATGGAACACTGTATATAAAGGACTAAAATGTACAACAATGTTTGTTGACTTAGCTGAGGTTTGGTTCTGAAATGATTTGTTGAATGCTTAAATGATATAAAGTTCTTTTTGAATGACCAACACGTGTCTTACCAAGAATTATCTGACATCATGTGGGTTTGTAAACTGATGTTTTTGCAGATTTTTGTGAACATTTGAATGAACTAAATATTAAATTACAGGGTTCTGGTAAGACACTTGATGTTATCTTTGATTACATAATTTTTTTTCAAATGAAACTAGAAGGTTTTAAGAGTGATGTAGATAATGAGAGATTTAGATATTTCTCAAACCTAAATAGCTATATCAATGATCTCACAAAAGATGAAAGAACAGACCGGTAATGTCTTCAAAAGCTGTTTGTAAACATCATCTAATCAGCTGTTGGAGCAGTTCTTTACAATATTTGATAAATTCAGAGAACTCGAAGAGACAGCAAAATTCATTAAGTTTCCAGACAGTATCAAACTGGATGAACTAAACATGCAAATTTTTTCATGGATAGACATGGATGATTTTGAAATGCAGTTGATTGAATTTCAGAGTAGCTCAATTTGGAAGCAGAAATTTGTCTATCTTAGAGCTGACTTTAAAATATTGAAAAGGAGCGATTAGAGATGGGAGTATCGGAGAGAAATATGGAGAACGAAGTATTAAGGCTTGGAATACCATTTCAGAAAACTTTGTCCATTTAGAAAACCTTGCAACAGCATTACTATCCATGTTTTCATCTATATATGCTTGTGAATGTTTGTTCTCAGTGATGAACTTTGTTAAATCTCGTAACAGGAGTAGCCTGACAGATGAAACTAGGAGTGCGTGCATATCTGTCAAGGTTATTAAATATAAACCAGTTATAAAATCTCTGTCATCAGTGATGCAGCAGCAGAAGTCCAACTGATAATATGTAAAAAGAGTTGATGTTTTTTGTCTCTAGTTTTATCTGATGATTTCTTTTGAAAGTGGCAAAGGTTCAGGGCTGTTTAAATGTAGATTTGAAGGTAAATAAATATATTTTTATACATCATTTATAAGGGATTAAAATCAGCAAAAGATTATTTTAATAACCTTTTACAGTGTTTTAGTCATAAAAATGTATAACTGGGAAAAATGATAATTGATTAAGTGAAAAAATAACAGTGTTAACTGTTTATGTTTGTACTAATAATAGTTAACAGTATCTTTAAATTGTGTGAGTATGTATTGGTATATCACAAAAAACTTCTTTGTAAAAACGTTATAATTTTTTCATTCAGTTTTACATGATTTAATATAACTTCTTATGATACTGTGTCTTTACTGTTATGGGGTGAAAAATGTGGAAAAATTTTGTGTAAGAGATTTGGGCAGTTTTGGCATGCACTCTCAAAAAGGTTGCTCAGCCCTGCACTATATACACAGAATTAACGTTACTAAAAATGATATTTGAAGAATTTGTTACTGACTATCTTAGATGAGAAGGCTGCTATATCACTTAAAACAAAAGTGATAAAGTGATAGCTTACTAATTGCAATGCTTCTAAAGAGATTGCCATAAGATTTTAAAGCTGCTTTAAAAGCTTCTCATGGTAATATATTTACCATTAAGTGGAAGACTTATTAAACGATATTAAAATTTTTAAAAAAATTAAGGAATGGTTACTCCACCGTGCCTCCTTAACTGATGAGGTTTGGGGTATTGTAATGTAAAAGACATTTTAAAATTAGAACACATCATTAAAAACATAAAAATACTGATTAAAAATTATTTTAATTGCAATAGATATTGTAAGAGAATAGTGATTAAGTCGTAATTTATTTATTTTCATCATAAAAACAATGTAAATTTCTAATTACTTTAAGGTTGCATCTTTTTTATTTCTTATTTTATTTTATTGTTTTATTTTTTATTTTATTTTTTTTTTTTACTAACAGTAATAATCAGCTGGGGAGATGAAAAAAAAAACGGAAAACACATAATTACCTTCCGAGTATCCGACGAGTATCCACATAAAAAAAAGAAAAAGTAAAAAATCCCCCGTAAACAACTTAAATAGAGCTCAAGCCAACTTTTAATCAAATGCGTGATAGAGGGTTATAGTTTTGCCTAATATAAGTCAGTGTCTGCAGGCTGTTAATTTAGATGGGGGCGCAACAGAGACTGATTAGCTCTGATGGGGGTCGACTTGGTGAGGGTAGTATGATGTTTGAAAGACTCGAAACTGCCTAATGACCTAATTCAAAACATCGCTGACGACGCCCTCTAGTGCTAAAGAGTGTACATTCAAAGTAATTTTTTCTCCTGTTAAAAACAGTGACGTCGGGGAAAGGCCGGATGACTTCTAGGAATAGACTAGATGACAAATTGGAAAGTCAACTGACGGTGAGGAGAGACCACAAATTAAAGCATTCCTGGGTTAGCTACCCGGTATGCAGATCAACCTTTTGCTACAGACACACAAAATAATGAACACCCCAAAGGGATCCCGAGAGAAGGTGGGGAGAATGAGATCCCTATTAGGACGGACCAACCGGAGACGAACCAAGCCTCACACCCACGGAGAATGATTATGACGGGAAAAAATTATCATGCAGGAAAAAAATGCAAGCATATACGCGGCCTAAAAATCCATCAAGCCAAAATGAAATGTCAAATGGAAACTAGCCAGATGCAGGGCACAGGAAATCCTCCTGGTGAGACGAAGGAAATACAGGGCCGGGAAGCTCACCACAGAGCCCAGTTCTTCCAAGCAGAGGCACACACGTGTCCCCCGAATTCCCTTGTCTGAGACATTTCGGGAAAAGATCAAATGGCCTGCGGCCGACGACAAAAAAGCTTGGCACGACTTCGACTCAGACATCAGCGAGATACTGAAGTTAATTTCAAAGGGTTCGGTGGATACACGTTTAAGAACTATGTCAAAAACAATAGTCAGCTACGCTTCAGAGTGCTTCGGATACGAGGAAAGGAAAACTGTAGAAAACCGAAGGGAAAATAAAATCAAACAATGCAGAGTGCAATTAAAAGACACCCGAAAGCAATACAAGAAAGCAAAACCGGAAGAAAAGGTACCGTTGTAAGAGCTCCGTGACTCCATCCGTACCAAAATGAGGTCTTTACAGAGAGCAGAATGGCACAGGAATAGAAGAAAGGAAAGGGCGCGCAAACGATTAGCTTTTGTCTCCAATCCATACTGTTTCACTAAAAGATTATTAGGCGATAAACGTAGTGGAAGGCTAACATCGACCCCAGACGAAATAAATGACTTCCTTAAAGAGACATTGAGTGACCCAAATAGACAAATACAGTTGGGAGAAAACTCACCTGTAATCACACCAAACCTGCTTGTATACCCTTTTGACTTAAAAGAACCAACATGGAAAGAAATTCAGACAATATTAAAAACAGTCAGATCGGGATCAACCCCGAGACCTAACGGAGTCCCTTACACTGTTTATAAACGTTGCCCAATGCTGCTCCGTATGTTATGGAGATTATTAAAAATTGTCTGGAGAAGAGGGAAGATAGCCGTGCAATGGCGGTGCTCAGGAATGCGGAAATAGAATGCAGAGGTCCTTTAACAAGATCTGGTCAACGGCAATTTCCAATAAGAGTATACATGGACGATATGACCATAACATCCTCGTCTGTGATTGGCGCGAGGTGGCTACTAAAAGCTTTGGAGAAACTTATTTTATGGGCAAGGATGAATTTCAACGTTGCCAAATCAAGGTCACTCGTGTTAAAAAAAAGGAAAAACATCAGAGAGGGATCGTTTTAAATTGTCCGGCGAATTTATCCCGAGTATAAAGCAAAACCTTATCAAGAACTTGGATAAGCGTTTTGACTAAACCTGAAGGACTCTGTCGCAATCCAGGAAACAAAGGACATCTTAGAATTATGGTTAGACAAGGTAGACAAATCTGGCTTACCTGGTCGATACAAGGCATGGATTTATTAGCATGTTATCCTGCCCAGGATATTGTGGCCGTTGTCCATCTACGAGTTCACTACTTCTTCCGTAGAACAGATAGAAAAAAAGATCAACGCTCGTTTACGGATATGGCTAGGTCTACCAAAGTGTCTCAGTAGCGCTGCCCTTTACGGTAATTCTAATACTCTTCAACTCCCATTTAAAAGCCTTGTAGAAGAATACAAAGTCGCTAAAGTGCGAACAGTAATACAATATAAGTTCTTCAAGGATCCAAAAGTTGCAGGAGCAAATATTGAACTCTACACTGGGAGAAAAAGTAGTACTGGGTATTGTTGTCACTGGTCGTGCAGGGCTTGGTTTTTTTTCCCCACAGTTAGAATTGACAAAGCCGTAGGCAAAGAAAAACATCGACTCTTACTTGAGGAAATTCGCGCAGGGGGAAAGGAAATGAGAGTAGCAAAGATGATTGGGTTAAAACAACAAGGAGCGTGGACAAAATCGGAAACAATGCTTCATTGGAAAGTTAGATGGTCTGAACTATGGTGTAACAAAATAGGCATGAACTTTATAATCCGATCAGTTTACGACCTTCTCAAAGCCCAGTTAACCTACAGCTATGGACTAAATCGAATCGCCCTTATGCCCCGTATGCGGTCAATTAGGGTCATTAAAACACATACTCAATACTCAATAGCTGCAGATCAACGCTGGCTGATGGTAGGTACAGATGGTTCCAGAATCAGATATTAAAAGACATAGCAGAAGTCGTTAATACAGCCATCACATTTAACTTAAACAGGAATGTTATAAATTTTATTAAAGCCGGCGTGAAACCGAACCCAAAGGAAATGATTGCACCCAATTGTCTTATCATGTGCAACAGACTGGGAACTTAGAGTAGATATAGGCAAAATATTAAACTTCCCGGATCACATCTTCAAGACCCTATTGCGTCCAGACTTAGTTCTCTTTTCAAATAAGTTAAAGAAAATCATTATGTGTGATTTAACAATCTGTTAATAGGACAATGCAGAAGAAGCGAATGAACGGAAAAAAACTAAGATACGACGAATTACTGGAAAATTGTAGGAGCAATGGAATGGAAGGCAAGCTGCAAGCCAACTGAAGTAGGCAGAAGGGGTTTTGTAGCAAAATCACTAGTCAGCGCCCTAACAGATATTGGGATAGTGGGAACAAAAAGACGAAAGGCTATTCAAATTATGACAGCAGAAAAAACAGCTAAATAGTTATGGCTAAAACGAGCCAGTGCATGGACAAGTAATCAGGGAAAAAAAGTCCAAGTTTGAGATAGATGGAAACAACGTGTTTTTTTTTTGTAAATTATTTTACGCAGTACAATTTTATAAATCTTTAATTGTATATTATTTTTAATGTAAAAATATAAAGATATGTCACAGCTTATAACTAATTATAAATGCCGTATTTGTTTTGTAAATATATATCGTCAGAAAATTAGTTGTAGATTTTTTTTTTGTACATCTCCCAATTTTAACTTATTTATCTAACTAATCTATTTTATCTTTATTCATTATCATTATTTTATTTTTTATTATTTTTAAAAAATTTTTCTTACTTGATGCTTAAATGTTGGTAGGAGTATATTGCATAACTGTGATTCCGATATTTTAGCATCTGGAATAAAGGCACAACATCGCAAAGGGGTCAATTTTTTTCGTTAGCCCCCCCCCCATCATTTTTGTTCTTTATTGCTTAATAGAAATCTTTTGACTTCCATTTTATCTCTTTTTCCTTTTCTGTCACCAACTATGGGACTATATGTGAATTATAATTATTTGTGACTAATTCTTGTTAAATGACTTACTTAGCAACATTGTTCACCTCTCTTTCCGCCTTTTTTTTTTACGCGTAACGATCAAAATCGTAAATTTAATTTTATTTGTCGATCTCACACGTTAATTTTACCATGTTAATCAACAGATTTAATCGAATTTTCTAAGTTTACTTGTTTTAAACGACATTTATTCTCATATTTATTTTCGTTTTAACACGCTGATTAAGTCTTAATTTATTTATTTTAATCGTAAAAAACAATGTAAATTTCTAATTACTTTAAGGTTGCATTTTTTTATTTCTTATTTTATTGTTTTATTTTTTTATTATTTTTATTTTTTCTTTACTAACAGTAATTATCAGCTGGGGAGATGAAACTTAAAAAAAAAGTAAAAAAAGAAAAAAAACAGGAAAACACATAATTACCTTCGGAGTATCCAACGAGTATCCACATAAAAAAAGAAAAAGTAAAAATCCGCCGTAAACAACTAAAATAGAGATCACACCTTTGCGATTGGCTGTTGGTCAACTTCCAATCAAATGCGTGACAGGGGGGGGGTATGGTTTGCCTAATATAAGTCAGTGTCTGCAGGCTGTTAATTTAGATGGGGGGCGTATCAGAGACTGATCAGCTCTGATGGGGTCGACTTGGTGAGGAGAGTATGATGTTTGAAAGACTCGAAACTGTCCAATGACCCAATTCAGAACATCACCGACGGCGCCCTCTTGCTCTAAAGAGCGTATATTCAAAGTAATATCAATACTGTAATTAAAAAAAAAAAGCTGAAAAAAAGGCAAATCAACTATTTCAGCTTTGCTGTCTATTGGAACTCACTTCTATAAATGATTCAAACTATGCAATGACATTTTTTAATCATTCCACCGCATGTGAAACATTACATCAACTAAGACTCAAGACATTACTGGGTGTTACAGAATATGAGAAAAAAAAACACTATTAAAGAGAGAGAACAATAAAAGAATAGGAATTAAGAAAACAGAAGATAACAATCGACATTACATTTAAATTTTTGAAGATTAAACTTGACTGGAAAGCAAGAAGCCAGAAGAAAGTTTCACAAGTGAGAAGCGTGAAGGAAGAAACTCTTAGTATAGAACTTGTGGTTGCATCTATCCATTTCAACTGTAAAATGATGAGACTTGCTACTCACCTAGTACGGTGCTTAAATTCCTAAAGTCTAAGTACCAAAGAGGAAAGTCCATCAGAACAATTACCATGAAAGTATTTATAGAAAAGGCACATGGAAGTTACTTTATGGTGGTGGAAATGTGACTGAAGCACAAATCACAGGTCAGGACCAATAATAACATTGCAGATTTTTCTTTGTATTTTATCTAGAATCCCTAAATACATAGCAGAAGCACCAGACTAGATATCCCAGCAATATTCAATACACCGATAAATGGTAACCTTATAAATATGTAAGATAGATCCTGGTGAGAAAAGTTGTCTATAATGATACAGTGAACCTCTTTTCCTAGCTAAGAAAGTAGGTTCAAGTAAGACAATTTTTCTCTCGAGAATCTGTCATACATAACTATAAGTCTACCATTTGTCCATGCTTAGAATATTGTTGCTACATATGGTCTAGTGCCTCTGTTATTTACCTTGAGCTCTTTCATAAAATCCAAAGAAGAATTTGCAATATTATAGATACTAATTTGGCGGCATGGCTTCAGTCATTTTCCCACTGCTTGCAAGTGTCTTTTCCATAAAGACTTTCATGATAATCGTTAGGATGAGCACTTTGCTATGGTACATAGCTTTTTTTTTAATTTAAGCACAATACAAAACTGGCATTAAGATCTTATCAATTTATGGTGAGCTGGCTAGATGTAGCTGTAAATTCTATGCAAACAGTTTCTTTTCTCATACTTCTCGCTTGTGGAACTCCCTTCTGGCTCCATGCTTTCCAGCCAACTTTAATCTGCAAAAATTTATATGCAATGTCAATTACTATCTAATATCCTCCTGATTACTCTTTTCTATTCTCACTCATTATTAGTGTTGCTCTTCCTAATTCTTCTACATCCCTGTACCCCCTTGTGTCTTAGTGGCTTTACTGCCTTGCTTGAGAAGTTGAAGATGAGGTTGAATAATAGTCAGAGAGCCTCACTGAAAAATATGAAAACTTAAAGAATCAGCACATTGTGACGTCAGCCCGGCCTCTCTGCCACCGTGCTATTCTGTGACGACTAATGTGACTTGGTATTGGTCGCGGCGCCAAATGTGACGTGATGCTGTTGTCACGGCACCAAATGTGATGTTCTAACCCTTGGCTGATTCGGATGGGAACCTGGTTCGATTCGGTATCAGCTTTGTCGTTCTCAGCTCGCCCCCAACGTCTGGTTACCGAAGTAACTGCTTTGATTTCTAGTTTAACCTACCAACGTTGTGATTTGATCTTAGGTAGACGAAATCAATCAGTCGCCGGGCCGTAATGCAAGCCGAATTCGAGCAAAGGTGACATCGCACAAGTATATATAAGAGAAAATAAAGTAACAACTCGAAAAGTTCAAATGTGTTAAAAAAAGAATAACAAATATTTTTATATCTGGTTGCTGAATACAGGACTGATTCTTTCTCCCAAACCGCTAATATGGATACGTGACACTTTGCGTTTGTTAGGCGAATCTTAATATCTTAAGTTGTTTTTCAATAACTGGTTTTTGGTATCTTCGGGCGATATGCGTAAAACTTGTTTTGGTGGTGTGAGTCTAAGTCGTTCTTCAAAAATAAATTGTTTTTGGTTAGAAGTCGAAGTCGGAATGCGTGGATCTTCAGTCAGCTTCCTGCGAGGCTGGTCTCAGAGCTCACAGCTAAACTCTGTCTGCGTCTGCGTCTCTTTGGAACTCTGCCGAACTCTGAGGAACTCTATGCGACTCTGTTTATATGGACGCCGACCAGAACCGGGTGTGGGCCTGTCGTGGTTTGGGTTCCTCGATAATTCTAAATCCACAATAAGGATTTTCTTTGTTTTCGGACAGGAAAATTTATCACTTTCCATTTTTGGAAGTCCATTACTTTCTGCTTTAGAGGGGTCCTTAAGGGAATCGTCCTCCCAAATTCTTCCTTTCTCATATTGGTATCTCACACCAATCCCCTCAGAGGGCGTCAACAGGTTTCCCTTCTTTCTCATAGTGGTATCTCACACCAATCCCCTCAGAGGCGTCAACAGACCCCCTCCTTCTCATATGTTTACCTTCGCCCACCGCTCACGCCACCACTCAGCCAATGAACGCTCGGCAGCGCGGGTGTGGCTGGTCTGGCCTCAGTTTAAAATTATCGCTCAAAGGAAAGAAAATTATCTTCCTTTTTTTTCTTTTCTTCTTTTTTTTTCCTCGACCAGACCCCTAAGACTCATAGTGTGGTCCTTAATCTCTACCTTAACCGAATGTCATCCGGAATTTA
Organism: Acanthosepion pharaonis; assembly: GCA_903632075.3. Classification (NCBI taxonomy): domain Eukaryota; kingdom Metazoa; phylum Mollusca; class Cephalopoda; order Sepiida; family Sepiidae; genus Acanthosepion; species Acanthosepion pharaonis. The sequence continues at coordinate 532,307 of CAHIKZ030001362.1, read as the reverse complement.
TCAACGAGATTTTCGCCAAGCGTCAAATGGGTGGTCAACTGGACATCTGTCCAGGCAACAAACTTTTATCATGTCCAGGTCTGGATATAAAACAGGTGTCTCTCCAAAACCAAATGATATCTCCAAAAGATAGTTAATGGTTTATTCTTTCCCTTTCTCTCCCTTCCTTCCTTTTTCTCTGGGGTGGCCTCAGCTGATCTTTTTTGGTCGGTGCGTGACCTGATTACAATTATCTTCCAGCATTCTGTTTTGTAGGCCACTTGACCAATTTGAAATTTTCATTATTGCTATGGGCAGATTGCTATCTTTTATTTGCCGCATCATAGCATAAATTAATTCCGACAGATCCGAGATCTTATGGATTTCCTATCTTCTGCGAAAAAAAAACCCAACTTTTTTTCGCAAATGAAAATAAAATCTTTACCACTTTTCTTTGTTAAAAAAAATAACATCGCTCAGTATGTCTTTCGTGATAGCTTCTTCTCGCCTTAATTATTTCTCGCTTTTAATTTTCACGCAACCGCTAAATAGTGTCACACATATGCTAGGCAACAAAAATCTCCTGAGCTGACTAAGTATAGAAATAAATACACTATCGGAACCAGTAACAAGGAGTGGTAGAGAAAAGCAATGAATAACAACAAAAATTGCAATATAAACTCTGGTTAAAATTGAAATAATAATAACAGAAAAAATTACAATATGAGAACTGATAAAATGGTTGCTGAGACATTAGGTTTATAAGTCCCAAAAATTCATACACAGATATCCTCAAGGATACATGGCCCAGGATAAAGATGTTGGTTAGATCCAGTGACTAGACCCAAAGAACTGTGTTCACAGCAGTAGTGAACCAAAACTTGGAGAGTTTAAGGGAAATCCAGAAGAGGCATGGCACATGGAACTAGAACAATCTGGATGAAATAAAAGGTTCAAAATTCCAATTACATGAAGAAGGCCATCATGTACAATGGCAGAATACAACGACAGAAACATTGTAAAAATGGCAATGAAAATGAGGATAACAGTCTGAGTTATGTAAATAATGCAAGTAATCATAAAGCTATAGACAGATATTAAAAAAACAACATGGAAAATGTTAGCCTGAGAAGGTGCAATGAGTCACTCTGCTGGAGATAATGCTGATGAAAGGTAAATGATGATTAGAAAAACAAGCCATTACTTGCCCCAACAGAGTGTACATCATTTTTTTAGAATAGCTGCCAATTTGACCTAAATACCTAATTGAACTAATCTAACTTACTATCAAGACAGGATTAAATAGGCTTTAAACAGGATTAAATAGGATTAAATAGTTGTGTCAACAGCATATATACAAATACAATTAATGAAAATTAGGAACAATATAGGTTCAAGGATAGAGCATTAATGCAAAAAGATCTAGAAGAATGGACATGCAAGACCACTTACATTTCATGATTTGATAAAAAACAATCAGTTCAAAAATTTGTTCATAACCATTCACTTTGGGAAGAAGCCCAACATGTTAAACCCTGTCAATTGTGAAATATCCAAAGCAATAGCTTCACCATTCTTATCTAAAGTTTGATAGACCCTTTTACTAATAATTGTTAATACATCAGCAGTTGACCTAGAGAAGTAGAACCCATATTGCTTATCTAAAAGCAAACTGTGAAGTGAGGTACTTAACCAATTCTCTAGTATTTTGCCAAGAACAGGTAGAAAGCTCAAATGGTCTTCCCGAGTTCTTAAAGACTGGAACTATAGAAGAAGATTTCCAACAAGCAGGAAAGAAAAAAGCATTGAGGAAGTTATTGCAGAGTTTAGAGAGAACAGGAGCCAGATTAGGAGCACATTTCTTAAGAACTATTGCATGGATGCCATAAAGTCCACATGCTTTGTGAAGATGCAATTAAGAGATAATAATAGAAACCATAGCTGATATCACTCAACAGAGATTTCCTTTCTAAGTGGAAAGTCAGGCAAAGATAATCCAGATGAGAGTAAAAGTTGATAATCTAAGATAATTTATGAACACAGTTGTGTTCAGACACAAAAATGTTCTGAATTGTGTCAATTCATTTGTAGAGCAGAACTTCCCCAGAGCTACCAGTAGTTTGGGAACATTTTTATAATTAAAAAAAATAAAGTTTGAGTTTAGAAATTTTTTCTGAAAACATTTTACATGAATTCACAATATTATACATGAAAAAAAAACAAAAAAAACAACTTTTTTTTTACTCTTTGTATTTGCTTAAAAAAAAAATGAAGTTATTTTCTTATACAAAATTGCCCTCGACAGTGAGCAGTCATAATTTTATGTCC
>CAHIKZ030001362.1:65000-525000 GCA_903632075.3 Acanthosepion pharaonis | reverse complement strand
TACTAATGAATTATGAATGCTATTTTCATTTGGATATGATGTATCCATTATAATAGTATGATTTTGTTAATCATTCTGATGTTTTTGATCATCTATTTTTTTCAAATGTTATATAACTTTATAACTTATAACTTTATCAAAATAAGTTTATTGAGCTTTATATTTTGGAATTTTATAAAGTACACTTTTGCTTGTGAAAACTGAAATACAACAATCCTCAAAATACTTAAACAGAAACACAGATTGTCTGCCAAAAGACTGGAAAAGACAAAAATAAAATAAAAAACTGTGTGGTGGGGGATGAGAGAGAGAGAGAGAGAGAGACAGACAGACAGACAGACAGACAGACAGACAAAAAGAGCAAGAGAGAAATAGCAAAATCAAAACTGTAAGGATGAATTAACAAAAGAAAAAGTCAGATTAATGTATTCCTTTTAGCAAATCACATAAAAGATTTAGCATAATTTTTATTCGGCTTTCATTGGAATAGCATTTTTTTGTCAATATTGAGTGGACAAGAGAAAATGATTACTATATGTGAACATGAGCTGAGTATTAAATCTGTAATTTTTTCTTATTAATTGACCTGACAATATCTGTCTATATTACTGAGATGAGGTATTGTAATTATTTACATTATTTACAATGTTCAGACTGTTGTCCTTGTCTTTATTGTCATGTTCACAACAAAAAGCTGTTGTACATTCTAGCCTTCTTCAGATTATTGGAATTTTGAACTGAACCTTTTATTTCATCAACTGGGGTAGAAATAAAGGGTTCAATTCAAAATTCGAATCACTTGAAGAAAGCCAGATCGTACAACAGCTGAAATGTGATGAACATGACAATAAAGATGAGGACAACAGTCCAAACAATGTAAATAATTGACCTGTATTATATATAATCAAAACCAAACTGATGAGACTGAGAGAATCAGTTGACATTTACAATAAAAGGTAAATAAAATAATGAAATCTTATAAGCGTGGAGATGATAATACTGAAAACATTGTGATGCAAGTCAAGAGTGAATCATCAGATTTGGATATTACATCTTTTGGACAATGCAGTTTCAATGAGTAACTTGTACACAAAAGGTATGGATATTTTATTTTTGTATTAATTGAAATGGTATTTTTTTTCACATTTCATCCCTTCCCAAATAATTCCGAATTTTCTGTATTCAACTGTTGATCAAATTACACTGAATTTATTTTTCAAATGTTTGCTAAGTTTGCACATTTTCATCTTTCAATGTAAAGTTTTTATAAGGAACTTCCAAACTTTAATATTGCTAATTATTCCTAGATACATTTATGACTTGTTTCTTTACTTTATTTGTCTTTCTTCTGGAATCAAATCTATTGTCAAAAAGTATGAAATTCCAAGATTTTGATTTGACCAATTAAAAGAATTTGTATTAATGAAGACAATGAGAATAAAAAAATTAACAAGTTTAATAGAACAAAAACATATAATTTCTTATTGAATCAACAATTTGATGCTCTGAAAAAAATTATTATAGGATCACTTCACAAAATTGCATGATTTGTGTTCTTGAGTCATTAATGCACTTGGTCTCTCCTTTTTCCTTCTGTCAGCAAATACATTTATTTTGTGGAAAATAATAAATTTAAAAATATTAATGGTCCTCTAATTCTTTGTACAGTATGTACATGCATGCGTGTGTGTACATGTACATTTGTCTAAAAACAAAATATTCACATGCATGTAAAATATGATAGCAAAGAGAGACTCAGTATGAGAGTAAAGAAAATTAATAAGTCAAGCTAGAGATCCTTTCTATATTCTTATGAAATATAACATCTGTGATCAGAACAGCACTTTTATTGGGATAAAAAAGTAATTGTTTATTTATATACATTTAAATTCATAAATGTTTTCTGATTTGATCAGCATGAGAGGGTGGTGATTATGCTGTCATTTGTATCAAAATTAGTAATTACAAGAGAAAATGGTTTAGAGTAGGAATATGCAGGGTCAAATTCCTCAGAAGTATATCTAGACTGGAGTTCAGATTTAATTAAACAAAATTCTTTACTTTTCAATCTTTTTCCTTCTTGCCTTTCTAAAGAATTTAGATAAGAGTGGAAATGAAAATACCAATCCCATGAAGCTATAATGATTTCTAGCTTTTTGAATTTTTATATGTTTATTTTCTATAGGTGGAATTATTGGGACTTTGTCATTTGATATTTCAGAGAGATAAACCTCAGTTTTTCATTGGTGATGGATTTTCAGGTTAAACCAAGCAAAGAAAAGTTGATACTGAGAGGAAATGATCCAAATCTCTTTCTGGCATAATGAGAAAAATAGATCTTAAAACCTGTATGATACTAGCTAACATGCACACATTAGTTTATTATATATATATATATATATTAATTTTTTTAAAAAAATATGATTCAACACTTAATAATAAGAGTCCTCATGTTTTTTAAAAAGAGCCGAAAAATTTCAATAATTATTTGAATTAAATTGAAAGTGAAATTTTTTTTTATATAATAACTTATTCCTGAAATTTATATTTTATTTAGTGTATTCATTATTGAAATTAAAATTACTATGGTAAAAGCTAGAACAATTGTTTAAAAAAAAGGGGCGTAAAATTTAATAATTTATATCAATGTCTCAGTTACATTTACAGACGTTAATTCAGGGTAAGGTTGCGGTGTCTAAATTTAAAGCAGAAGATGACATCGTCCAATCTAGTTAAGCGTCTATGGAGATTTTTTTTTTTTTATTATTTTTTTTTCCTGAAAGGGTTTTGTGTATATAAAAACCTGTCGTAAGTCGCTAATATTTGTTTTTTTGATGACTTCATAAAGGGTTATCTTTATTTTATTTTATTTTTTTTTTTGTAAAACTATTTAAACTATTTATTTAGACTATGGAATTTAAAAATTATTTTATTGTGTGTGTTTGTTTTTTATGCTAATTATTCAATGCAAAAATTTGATGATGTCGGCAAAAAACTGTTAACTCCTGTCTATTGTTTAATAGATTTTTATTTTTAGAAACTTAATAATGTGTAGTTTTTCATGTAGGCATAAAAATGGTCATCCCAAGTTTTACAAGTTCTAGTTTTGTTTATAATTTTCCATTTTACTTTTGGTGTTTTATTCATTTCCTTCAAATGCCAAAATATTTAGATAGAGATGTCTGATTTCTTTTTATTTATATTGTTGAAGGAGCAATTATGCTGCCTCCATCTGGTTTTAAATTCATTCTTCGTAGACCCAATGTATATCATATTAGTATTAGGACTCTCAATGAGATATATATATATATATATATATATATATACTTAAATCAGGAGAGAAAAAGGCAACGTTTTTTGGATATAATGTGGATTTTTTAAATACATATTATGCTTTATTTTCCATATGGAGAATAAAGTATAATATATATTTAAAAAATCCACATTATAACCAAAAATGTTTGCTGTTTCTCTCTTCACATTTAAAATATACATTTTTCCCTTCTTTATATCAAAGAAATGAAGTAGTTATTTTCTGCAGACAATGTCAAAGATTTCCCTTAAATAATGATTAAATTTGGAAAAAATAAAAAAGAAGAAAAAGAGATGAAAAATGAAACATACCTATTTATACTTGATCTTTGAATAATAATTGTTAAATAAGAAAGTAATTGTAATATTTATTTATTAATATTTATTAAAAAAAAAACGTATAGTCTATTAGTTATTAGAAGTAAGAATAATACTTTAAAATTGTAGGAATAGATTTTAAATATTAGAAATACGACTTACTCATATTCAAACGGCCCTTTTGAAAAAAATCTTTGTTCAAAAGGCCAAAGGAAAATGCCCCAAAACTTTTTGCCATTGAACAAAATCCCAAAGGACATGCTAAAAACGGATGCCATCATTTGTTGAACAAACACCGCTACTCTACCTTAACTTAACCTAACCTGATTTTGATAGTAACTTATGTTTGATACATAAGTTGTCTATGAAATTGAATACCCTACAACCCCTTATCAAAATGATTGAATTTCTCATAACCTTAACTGCTAATAATATCAAGATTGTACATGCTTATAAATTCAGTAAATTTCAAAATAAGTAATTCCAAAAATTGCTTGAAAATGAAACAGAACTAGGGATTTTAATTTAATTTTATAATTGAATCTAGTTTTAGTTTCTGTTTTTGAAACATGGTAATTTCTGTGTAGCAATGGAATCATATTTTTAAATTAGTAAATTTATAATGTTTATGCTCTACAGAATTGTACTGAGCACTTTTTTAAAAATAAAAATAATTAATAAGAACACCAGATTATAAATCTTACTGTTCATTATTTTAATCTATCTATCTATCTATCTATCTATCTATATATATATATATATATATAATTTAAATAAAAACAGACCACTTTAAGGTTCCATGTAATAAATTATTTCACCACAGCCCTTTTAAAAGGACTGTGGTGAAATAGTCTAACCTGGTGGTTGATGAGGTAGTTAAGAAAACCATTGTTAACTAGTGTGTTTTATATTATTGATATATTATTTTATTATTATTTAAAGAAAAGTGGACGAGAGGATGAATTCTCATGTGCTCCCTTTAGGAAATTCTTTTTTTTATAACAGCTATTTTATATGTAAGTGGATATTCACTCTTAAAATTAAGGTGGCAAGTGTTACTGCTAGTGGTGAATGGGTTATTACTGTATTTTATGAGAATGTTTAAGAATGAGAGTTTATTTTTTTGAGTCAGTTCATAAGTTAAGGACAGAATTTTTTTGCTGTTGTGGTTTTGTCAATTTTTTGTTTGAAAAAAATATCATCTACATAGCAGACATATATTTTGGGTTTATTGACTTGTTTAAATATTGTATCTTCTACATGGAACATGTATTAATTGGAAAACCATGGGAGGATTTCCTGTACTAACACCATTAGTGGTATATTGCTTTTATGGTCATAGAAATGGACTATATATATATATATATATATATATATATATATATATATATATATATATATATATATATTAATGTAGTTGGGCAGCAAATCATTATTTAAACATATATTATTAAATGTAACAGACAATGAATGTCTATTATGTCTGGACATGAGGCGTTCTAATGTTTGAATGTTTGCTTTAATTTCTGGTGAAAATAAAGACAAAAATTGCCCAACATTTGGATATTTTTTTATTAAGTTGGTCCTAAGCTTTTGGCTCACATGAGCCATCCCCAAAGTGGTTATAAAGACATGAAACAAAGATATCCACTGTCAAAGATGATATTTTGTTATTTTGACATAGAAGATTGCTATGCGACGTTAATGGTCATGGAATAGCAGACGCCAATCATAAGTTCAAGCTGCGGTTCTATGACATCATACCATGGGATAGACCAAAGTATTACAACAGAACCAATGTCTAGATGCAATGTAATGTATTGTGACTAGTTTGAAATGTAATTTTGTTGAGTGTGGCTTGCTTCATTTTAATGTAGATGGCCACCTATATCCGAAGAATCATTTTACTGTGAGTATTATTGTGTTATCAACTAATATCTGTCTAATATTATGTACATGGCTATGTTTTTTCTAAGAAATGTTGTTTAATAAAACTAAGATCAGAAAAGTGACAGGTCAGTCTATGGGAGAGTGTGGTTGTAGCAAAACCAATATATATAGCAGGTTTATTATTAGCACCAGAGATACAATCTCTGAACAGGCAGGTAACTGATGCATTACATTGTTTTTTTTGTTGAGGATTTAGTTGTGTGTTTGTAGGTTTATTAGAGACTATGAGGTCAATTGTTTTAAATTTTTTATAATATATGATGAGCTTAACTTGTTTATTATTATTAATGGGTTTAACATTTCTACCTTTTATGTTTTTGAGCGCTGTTTCATCATGTTTGTAATTATTATGCATTTGGTTACAATAAGTTAATAGTGTTATGTCTATTTTAACATACAATATTAGTATTATTAATTTTGTTCGAGGTATTTTTAAGTTTATTGAGATACATTTTAATTTGTTGATAATAGATTTCCTAATTCTGTCATTAATCAGCAAATTAAAATGTATCTCAATAAACTTAATAATACCTCTAACAAAATTGATAATATTAATAATAATAATATTGTATGTCAAAATAAACAATAGATGATGAGTAGCAGTTGGAGGTCAAAAGTAAAACAATGTTTCACTCTCTCTTCATAGAGAACTAGTGAGTTGATTAGCAATTGTGGCCAGAACAAATATGGCTGTGATTCTTGTATAGACAATCAAAAAAAGTTAGAAGAATTAGACATGGAAGCAATGTGAAAATATGTATGCTGCTGTATGTATGCTTTCATAGAAGTGAAAATAAGGCAAGTCTGGAAGCAGAATGGAAAGATATGAGTTACACTTGCTACCACCTACCAACAGATAAGCTGAAGTAATAATTACTAAAGACAGAATGAAAATAGGTCACTTCTCTTTCTCACCCACAGAAAAGATGTGTAAAGACTGTTTAAAAAGCAGACTTTTTCTCTTTTAGTAATGGCATACCATTCTGTTATATATATGTGTCTGTGTGTGTGTGTGTGTGTGTAAATATAGACTTGTGAACCAAAGCATTATGACATGTGGCAAGAATGTCTGTGATTGCTATGCAAAGTTAAGAGATAGAGTCATATATATATATATATATATATATATATATATATATGTAAATGTAAATATATATATATATAAATATATATATATATATATATATATATATATATATATGTGTGTGTGTAAATATATATGTAAATATATATATATGTAAATATATATATATATATATATATATATATATATATATATATATGTAAATATATATATAAATATATATATATAAATATATATATATATATATATATATATATATATATATATATATATATATATATATATATATATATATATATTATGATTCTGGTGGCACAGTTGCTAAGCCAACATTGAGTTTTTCATTTTGATATGTTGAATGCAGTAGATATGGCCATTTGAGCAACTGATAAAAACCAATTTGTCATGGCTATAAGACAAAGTCATGACAGTATTTCTGAAATGATACTGCCTGTGGGAAGTGATTGCACTCAGTTATAGTGAGTATCTATCAGCAGTGTTCTGAGGAGAGGAAAAAAATCACCAGTTGCTGACAAATCTAAGAAATGAGTGCAGGTACAAAGTTCAAATCAACAGAATTGCTATTATAGCACAATTTGTAGATAGCTTTAATCAAGGTGAAGGAAAGAAAGCATCACAATATGTAGTACATGAATTCTTGTTGCATATGGGACTCTATAGCCACAGATCAATCAGAGTAGACATACCAACCAATAAGCATCTTCAATGGGCATTGGACCTGGACTTGATATCAATGGGAAAAATTTACTTGGCCCACTGAATTTGATTTTTCCTGAATAAGGGTACACATGCAGTGCTTTTCTGGAGAACCAATAGTACCAGGATGCACTGTGGAAAAACAAACTAGTGGATGCAGTGTGGTGGTTTGGGTAACATTCTTCAGAGAAATTCTGGGTCAATCATTGGTTAAAGAACTTACTGTTAATATCCTGGCACCAGATCCCAGTGGGAAACTTGAGGTCTTGTGGAGCCCAGGTCTTACTGTACTGCTTGCCAAGTAAATAAATGATCAACAGCTTATGAACCAGGTGGTCATATTTTGCCTTATCAGTGTACATAAATATAAAAAGTAAATAGCAAGATTTTCTCCAGCTTTTGTTTATTTGCAGACAAAATTGATGCAGAACTGCTTTGCATGTTCCTTTCATCATCATCCTCATCATCATCATCAATCATTTTTCTCATTATATATTAAAATCAGCAGAATCAGAAAGAAAAGAGTTTCTTTCATTTTGACAACTCTTGTGATAGAATTGTGAAAAGTTTAATGTATGAATAAACATTGCCAGATGAAATGTATTAAGGCTAAACTTGACAGCATACAAAGTTCTCAAACTGACCAAAAAGAGAATTCATAAAATTCTGATGTTTGGTCAGATTTTGAGAAGTGGGTTCAAAACTCCTCCTCTGGATTATTCTAGTTTCCCTACTAAATAAAATGGCTACAAGTGAAACATGTTGCATTTACTAATATTTACATTTGAGAAAGACAAAATTGATTTCTTTTTATTTTAATTATGAAATCATTTATTTTTATTAGCTGTCCTCATATTTATAGTAACTGAGACTTCTGTTTAAGAGACCTTTTTTTAAGCTAATCTGAATGTGTATTATTTGTGGATGTTAACTTCAAAACCTTTTCTCAGGGGAAAGGGCAGGTTATACATAATAATAACATTATATCAGTTTGTCTTAATATAAATTTGGGTATCAAATATATTTAAGAAACCCCCCAAAATAAATGGTTGATACCTGACAACAACCTTATACTTATTCTTTCTATTGGTAGAGTTTTATAGATAAGAAACCCCCCAAAATAAATGGTTGATACCTGACAACAACCTTATACTTATTCTTTCTATTGGTAGAGTTTTATAGATAAGAAACCCCCCAAAATAAATGGTTGATACCTGACAACAACCTTATACTTATTCTTTCTATTGGTAGAGTTTTATAGATAAGAAAACCCCCAAAATAAATGGTTTCTACTTTCTTATTCTTTCTATTGGTAGAGTTTTATAGATAAGAAACCCCCAAAATAAATGGTTGATACCTGACAACAACCTTATACTTATTCTTTCTATTGGTAGAGTTTTATAGATAAGAAACCCCCAAAATAAATGGTTGATACCTCACAACAACCTTATACTTATTCTTTCTATTGGTAGAGTTTTATAGATAAGAAACCCCCCAAAATAAATGGTTGATACCTGACAACAACCTTATACTTATTCTTTCTATTGGTAGAGTTTTATAGATAAGATATAGAATAATGTGTTGAAAAGGATGGAGCATTAATAACACAATAGCAATAACAAGGAACTCTAAATAGCCAAGTATTCAAAAACATTTCTTCTTTAATTTTCTTATTCAAAATAACAGACGTAGAATGTATATAAAAATTGAAAAGAGGAATAAAAATGACTGAAAATAAAAATGAGAAAAGTAAAAAAAAAAAAAAAAATCCCTTTTCAGTGTTGGATACATTAACATCAATTGACAAATAATATCAGGACTTTCACAAGGAAAATAAACCTGGATACAGACAAAACTGAAAAAAAAAACAAAAAAAAAGTTTCCTGTGTTACTATGAACATGAAGAGGACCAACATAATGTTATAAAATAAAATAAGACATATCTCGGCTGATTTACAGGCAAATACTCAAGAGTGAGAGCCGGATGTGAACGGGACAAAACCCTGTCACAAAATGACCATTATCTTCATTTACAAATATTCCCGACACACGTGTTCCGGTCGAAAAATAAAATAATATTTAAAGTGTTCTATTTTTCGTCCAATAAAAATGCTTCCCTCCTAATTATACTCCCTTTGTTTTTCAAGCCTGATAAGCCATAAAAAAACGCTATAAAAGGGGTCACACGGAAGTTCAACAGGCAGTCAATAGGTGGCCAGGCCAAGCGGTCAGCAGCTGACAGAAGGGAGCATCAACTACCGTCAACATGTGTGAACTACTATGAGAGATCGACCTAGATCCGAAGCTGGCTTATGAACTATACCACAAGGTAGATGTCCCAAACCTCATGTTCCTGTCGAAATAAACCACGTAAACCTATTTCTGCTGTTGTCTTATTTCTTTCTTGCAACAATACGTTTGTCTATAACAATAATGATGTCTTTCTGTGATTTTATTTTAGAGATACTGCTGATCGTTCTTGCTGGTTATCAAATAAATGGTGAGAAATTATTTCTTTGCTATCCATGCATGTTGAGGTAAAGAAAAATAAAGGAAGAGAAAGAAGGATTATTTACTTTAATGGGTAAAAAAGATAAAAGAGTAATTTTTTGTATAAAGTTTTAAAAATAAATTATTAATCTAAAATAATGGGTTAAAATGTCAAAATAATGAAGTAAAAAAGAAAAGAAAAGGAGAAAACAAGAAAAAGGTAAAAGAAAGAAAAAGAAAAAATATAATACACTTTAAAAAGGAAGAATTTGAAAAGAAAGAAAAAAAAGAATGTAGAAATATTTGTTTCAAGTAAAGAAAGGAAAAAAGGATAGAAAATATACAAAGGAATGTAACAATATTAGTAACAATTAAGTGGCAAAAGTTGATAAAATTAAAAAGACCAAAAGAAAAGAACAGGATGAGAACAGAAGTATTATATGATAAAAACCTTACAAAAACATAAAAATACAGTTTATTCCATACTTCCAAATTTCAATTTAAGCCTCACCAAAAATAATTGTATATATTATTTTCTACTGACAAACATAGCAAACTATTAAAATCTTAATATGCAATTAAAGTATATCATGTGTAAATTCATTAGTCCAATTCATAGATTTCTTACAATGCCATATAAATACCATATATAGTCTCTTCTATTTGTATATATATTTTTGATTTTATTCAATCTTTCTTAGATTGTGAAATGAAAATTGTCATGAATGGCTGCTCATCTAGATTGTTTTGCATTAATGTAGGTGTCTTCCATTAGCTCTATCTTTGAACCTATGTTGTTCTTATTTTTATCAACGACCTTCCTGGTGGCATAAGTTCTTAACTTGGAGTCAATGCTGATGACACAACTATTCACTATTATCAATATGGTAAGTTTGATTTTTTTTTTGATAAGGTCAAATTGGCAGCTGCTCTAAAAAAATGATATACTATCTGTTCTTAACTGGAGCAAGAAATGAGTTAATTTAAAAAATCTGTTAATTCTTAATATATATACAAGCACATTGTACTGTTTCCCTTTATATATATATATATATATATATATATATATATATCGTTTGGTGGTGGAATGATTAAAAAATATTGTAATGAGAGACACCTATGAAAGAAATATTTATTCTCCCATTTATACTTCCACTTATGTACATTATTATATCTGTGATATACTAACACTGTAATTCACGGATGGAATGGAATGACTGAAAGGAAAAGGAATAACAAGCATACTTTGTTCTCAGAGATGATTTTATACCACTAAGACATACACAAATTATATATACATATATACACGTGGGTTTTCACAAATTGTGGACAACAAGCCTGAGTTTCCTTCTATATCTGGGAACAATATATTCTCAAAGGGAAACAGCACAATGTGCTTATAAGCTGCTGGGTGTGGTAAATTTAGCTTCTTCCTAGGCAGTGGGGTGATAAGGTTACAGTGCAGTGATTTTGCAGATAAGATTAAAAATGGTGCACTAGTGAGGAATTTTGAGATTCATTGGATATTAATGATGCTTTTGTCTTTGCTCTTGCTTCCCTCAGGTGTTGAAGACTGCCAGTTTCAAAGTCATTGATAACATAAACAAGTAGTCCTTTAGTAGTCCTTATGATTTGAGGCCAAATGTCTTATATGAAAATTTTAATGCTGCAGGATTGCACTTCAGCTATTTAAACCTGAACAATGGCCTACCTATGTTTTCTTTTCCAGAGTGAAGTTGGCCATACATGTGTACCTTACCTATCCTATCATCACTTATTCTGATGACAAGGCTAGCACATCTCAGTTACGATTACACGAGAAAAGTCTCAATGCCTCCAATTTTGCATTTACTGAAAAGGTCAACATTTGATATTTTGTCTTCAAGGATCCATCAACAAATTAATGGGAGGCAACCTTTGTGGAAAAAAATTAATATATGATCAATATGGTCTCCAGGACTATGATACATACAAGCATTTGGTAAGAATGACAGCTTTATATATTTTGATGACTGTGCCTAGTGTGACGGAGAGAGAGTCTGAAAAACACACACAAACACACACACATATATTTTTTTTTTTTTTAGTGAAATTGGACTGGATTTGAACAGCGAAATTAGATCAGAGAAATTTTGTTTACTGATGGGAAATCTGATCTAGGGCATGAGCTGTACTCATTGGAACTGGGTCATTAGCAGACAATGGAAATGGTTAAAATAATTTTTATTGATTAAAATTTGGAATAGATTTGAATAGTGAAATTAAATCAGAGCATTTCATTTACTGATGGGAAATTTGATCTAGGCCAGAAGTTGTACCCATTGAATCTGGGTCATCAGAAGACAATGGAAATGACCAAAATAATTTTTATCGATAAAAATTGAAATAGAGCTAGAAGGTCCTTTTGAAACAGCCAAAACCCCGTGATAATCACTTGCGACCAAGGTTCAGTTGTAACCAGTTGGATTTTTCTATATAAACGCGTAGTTATGCCGAAAAAGACCGGTGGGAGAAATTTCTTGAAGAGGGAAGAGAGAGTTGGCCCGGGCGAGCGACAATTGGGCGAGCAGGCAGACGGGAAAAAATTTCTTGAAGAGAGGAGAGAATTAGCCGGGCGAAAGCGAGCAGGCGGGTGGGCGGGCGAAAAGACGGACGGAAGAGAGAGGGCTCAAGAAGGAGAGAACGTGACGTCAGAGATTGGAACAAGCAGCCGCTAACATGTGCTGTTGATATAAGTACCACTGCTCTGCTACCATGAATATTACTACTACTGTTACTACTATTAAGGAGGAACGCCACTATAAATTTTAAGCTGCACACAGTAATCTTATTTCCCCATTGCAAGAGTCGTATATCGTTCTGAGATGATTTAACAAGTTAATCATAGCACACTCTCTCTCTGTCCAGAATCCGGTGTATGCATATTTACGTCAATTACTTTTCTTTTCTGTAACCCGTTTCTTTTCTATACTATTGTTTTCTGCTATATAAAAGACATTAACAATTCAATCATTGAATAGTTGTTTGTCCGGCTTTCTGCAGATAATATTTTTTTTTTGCTGCATTTTCTTAGCACAGACTCTTCAGCTGTGTCTACATCTTCAGTCGACTGTGAATGGATGAACATCACTTCTGCTTTCTGGATCAAACCAAACACAACGTGGGTGGGAAGCAGGATTAAACCAGTGGACCGGTCGAATAATCTATGTATGCTCAGGGATCTACGGCCACTTCCCTAAGTAGACACCTCACCCCAGAGAGTAAGACGTCAGAGGGGCTGGGGTGAAAGTGTTAGACTAGGTTTATGCCCATCTCATTCCAGAGGCAATGGTGGAGTTTACAAAATGTAATGATGGTGTTTCTTGGTTATTTTGTCATTAAGAGATGTTCTATTTTCTGTCCAAATATGTAAAGTATTGAAACATATTTGAGATTCTTCCTCTCAATCTTAAGAGAAATTGTGAACTGACACCTCTAAATTGCTTTGGAAGAAAAGATGGTTGATGGATAACTTCCATTTTCTTAATGTTAATAGTAAGCCCAAAGGCTTTCCATTCACTAGAAAAATGATCTACCTGTTCTTGAGTCTCTTTGAATAATATCACAAGTGCAACATCATCTGCAAAAACAGATCATGAATGATACAAGTTTTGAAAAGCTTCTTAGTTTTTAACTATTAAAAAGTGAACTGCCACAGAATTGGATTTTAACACCTGTATCAATGTCACTATAGTCATGAATGAGAATTACAGAAATGAATACTACAGAAAGAACTAAAGCAATGACACAGGCTTGTTCTGTGCTGATTGTGATGTCAAAAGAATCAGAAAATTTTCCATATGACTGAAGATAAAATTTCATTCCCTGATAGAAAAATGATGAGCATCTTGTCACATATACCAATCTTCTTGGGTACCTTCCAGAGAGTGTGTCTACACTGTGTGTGTATGTGCATATATATATATATATATATATATATATATATATATATATATATATATATATATATATATATATATATATATAGCACACACACACATACAAAATAAAATCATTTAACAGTTTATTATTAATAATAAAAAACTTAACCATAAAATGAAACAACCCAACATTAATAAAATTCCATTTAGGACTAAGTATACAAAATATATTTCACAATTAAAAAAAGACAGTCATGGCATAACAAACTGACACATGAAGATACAACTTGAAAAGGCCCGATGTAGCATCTACCAACATGTGAATTATTTGATGACGACTTATTAAGAGTGAATGTGTTCAGAAGATATCAGACAATTTAGATGCAAATTTTGCAACTTTGAATAAAAAAAGTACAAAAATTTAAATGAAAAACTTTTGTTGATTGACAACTAAATGTGTGTGTGTGAGAGAGAGAGAGAGAGAGAGAGAGAGAGAGAGAGAGAGAGAGATAGTGGTGATGGTGAAATGTTCTTGGCCTGATCAAAAAGTGATTTATTCCAAAAATCTGATATTTGGCCAGATTTGGAAAAGTGGGTTTGACTGAGAAGTTTTAGTACCACCTCATCCAAAGGTTTACTAAAAAATGAGCATGCATTATGTTCCAAAGTTTTCCAATCTTTACTTTATAATGAACAAAAAATTGTTTTTCATGTTTTTAAACAATTAGATTTATATGAAGGTTGTGTTGAAAAGATTTTAGCTCAACTACCCCCACTAAAAATCTGATGTTTGGTCATTTGTTCAGATTTTGGAAAGTGAGTTGCGCTAATAATATTTCACAAAATCCTCCTTATATATATATATATATATATATATATATATATATATATATATATGGAATGGGTATGTATATACATATATATATATACATATATATATATATATATATATATATATATATATACATATATATATATATATATATATATATATATATATATATATATATATATATGGAATGGGTATGTATACATACATATATATTTCCTGTGTTTTGCCACTATAGTGCTGTGACACTGGAATGTTCTCTCCAGAACACAAACATGGGCAAAATTTTATGGAACATCAACAGCTAGTAATGCAGCAATATCACCTCTCCATCCCACCAATGTTATCCAAAGGGAGAGAAGGGCTTGATATTTTCATTGATATCATTGCAAGAATTGTCAGAAAAATATTAGATGCAATGCCAAACCGCTTTTTAGATTCTAAATCTATGTTTATCATCAGGATTTACTCCAAATGCATTTCCCATGATTAGCTATGAGGTTTCCATCCATCCATCCATCCATTCATCCATCCATCCATCCAATGGCTTTTGAATATATCTGTTAGAAATTGCTGCTTCATTGATATATATATATATATATATATATATATATATGAAATAAAACTGAAAATATATATGGAAAAAGTTATAGATAAAAAAATTGTATTTGTGTGTGCATACAGAGAATACCAACTCAGAAACAAAATACTTACAATAATGCAGTTAAGCTATACTTAAGTCTTTATTCTATATATGTATGTATATAATAGATGTATATCTAATAATAAAAAAGGTGCCAGCAAAAATGTGTAGAAAGAAGCCTTGGGCTTAATTTGGAGTTGAAAATATTTCCTGATATACAGGTCTAAATACAGCTGATCCATTAGCAAGATTGTCCTATATATGAAATTCAAGGCTTTAGATGTGTAAATTTTAGAGAATGTTAAGCACCACCTGAATTTGACAAAGTCTGGTGATTACTAAGAGTTTTTGAAAGCTTTTGAAAAAAAAGGAAATCTTTAATCTCTTAATTCAGTCAAGTGAATAAAATGACTTTACAAGAAAGCTGTTTCCTGCTTGATTGAGCCAAACTAAATTAAAATCAAGTAAAATTATTCTAAACTCATATTAAAGGAATTCAATAAAAAATAGATTTTATGAAGTGGTTCTATTCATGTCAATTTCATACCAGTTTTCAATGCCTAAACATTCTAAATTATTATACAAATGGATTTCTTTAATAAAATATAAATTCTAAGATATAGTTAAATGTTGAGATATTTGAGCTGAATATTTTCTGATTAAGAGTTGTTGTTTCTAGCTTATAATGAATTCATTGATAAATTCTCTTTAGTTTAGAAATTCAGATGATTTTTAGGTATGCCTACCAAAGGAAGCAAAACTTATAAACAACTACTACCCACAAGATAATTTTAAATAGAAAAGGATGTTACAATAAAAAAATATCTGGAGTTAATTTATATTTGATTTACAAATATGATTTTCCTCAGTGAAAAACTGGAAATGCACTTGAAAATATAAAAAAAATCTTTGTGATCATTTGATAGCTAAGTTACCAGTTTTACTTTTTCAAACATTTCTGACATGACCACAATTTGTTCCAAAATTATTATGATTCAAGATAAAGTTCAATAAACATTGAACATTTATTTTTTTGACTTTTTAAAGATAATTTATGTATCAGTCCAAGCAAAGAAATTCAGTGATTTTCTATATTTTAGAAGGAGAACGATGATCTTTATTGCTAATAGCTGTAAGTATCAAGTATTTTTTTAGTGTGAAAATCCTCAATAGTCATAGTAGCTGGAAAGCTCCCAAAGGGTCAAGTGGAGTAATCTTAGAAGAGAAATTCCCGGAACCTGGCACAAGCCACCTGGTTATACTGCCAATACATAGAAAAAAATTCATTAAAATGTTCAGGTCACTTGGCAGACAAGCTGCTGTTTTACTTGATCTCTTTCAAACAGGTGAAGATACAAAGAATGAATAAACATCAACAGGATATTTATGACTGACCAATAAGAATTTAGAAATAAAATAGCAACAAGAGTTAAACCAACAAAGAATTGTTTAGATAAACAGTGCTTGAAGAACCATGAATAAGAAATCACTTTACAAATATTTCTTCATTTTGATATTTTATAGCTAAAAAATAAGCTATTTTTATATTAAAATATCTGTTTCTTAATAAAATGCTTACTTTTATTATTAAAATCAAATAAATATTTTGGCATTTATTTTCTATAATATAGAAATATTGTCAACCTTTTCAAAAATGTGAATGAAGAAAAAGGTTATGCCTGTAATGGAAAAATTAAATTTAAAAGTTGAAAAATAGTGACATGACAGAAATGGTGCTCGGTAAAAATGGCAGCGATAAAAATGGCAATGGTAAAAATGGCAAAAGTGGATAAATAGGAAAAAATGGCTCCAATCCTTCTAGTTTAAAATAGGGCTAAGTCCCCCACTCAATATTTTAAAATAAATATTTTTAAATAGATATTTACTCTAGTGTGTGTGTGTGGGGGGGGTAGCTAGGCTCCTTCTCCTCTTGTTTTAAATAGGGGCTAAGTTCCCGCTCCTAGTATTAAAAACATTTTTTTTTAAATTTTCGATTTTTTTTTAGAAGTTTATGGGGGGGGGAGGCGCTAGATTCCTACTCCTAATTGCAGTAAAAGCACAAATCGTAGCGTGTTTAAGTGAATTTGATGACTATAATTCATTTTATAATTGATAGCTGACATTAGGATTAGATGTGTATATATATATATATATATATATATATATATATAATGTATAACATTAGTGTTTATATATATATATATATATATATATATATATATATATATATATATTAGTGTTGGGACGATTAATCAGGGGAATCGGAAAAATCGCAAAAATCGAAGGTTAGAATCCCATTTACAGATTTAGTATTGACTCTCAGAGTCTAATTTATTTATTTTATTGGTAAATTATGGTAAACGAAGTAAATATTCTAGAGTTCACTTAGCCTATTCCTCAGCAAACCTTTTGAATTTCTGTTCACACCTATTTGCTAAATGTCTATATGACGCCTCTCAGAGACTTCACACTTGAGTATTAAAAGATTGAAAACGCATAAGATTTTAAATTTTACTGGCACCAGTCTGACCCTATCGTTGTCTGATAGCCTCTGAAATAATTAATTTTTTTTGTTTTGTTTTTTTTTCGGTTTCATCAAGTGGATCTATAATTGTTTTTTCCCAAAGTTTTTCAGTGTGTTCAGACGTAATCGCCTAAAAAGTAAAATCTCATGGGAGGGGGGAGCTTTAGCTGAATATTCTTTTTAATTTGACAAACTTCTCATGTTTTTCCATTATGTATTGTATCCAAGATTTTAATAAACTCATTGTGAGATATTCATCTATATTTTTGTCCTTTTGCCATTTTTTCTTATTTATCCATTTTGCCATTTTTGCCGTTGCCATTTTTACCGCTGCCATTTTTACCTAAATTCGACAGAAATATTCGTAAAGTGAATTTCTCAACTATTGTTTTATAGGCAAAGAAAAATTATGAGATAAAGTGAAATGCATTAAAAGCATCTTTCGTATTGAAAAAAAAAATATTTTTCTTATTGTAAGTTAAAAGGAAAATCTGTGCTATTAGTTCTTTTAAATATATATATATATATATATATATATATATATATATATATATATATATATATATATCCTGTAAATCCTGTGCTTGCGGATAATGTTGTAGTAAATAAACAAGATTTGATTTCAGAAATTTCCATATAGAGATTTCAGTTTAAAAAGTTAAGAGAAAGTTTGTCCAAAATGATCTCAGTGATAAATTCTGTTCAACATGATTATTGCAGGCCATCAAATGAAATAAAAATGACTGTCTTACATTGGTGAGAAGTAAGTTCCACTTAAATAGCTTCTTCTCATGAATCTCTGCTCTATGCAACTGACTCCCAAGAGGATGTTTCTTGATCACTACAATGTTAACCTGTCCAAATCTAGAGTTAACAATTATCTTCCCCTCTTTATCTGCATAAACAGGTTCTTGCTGTAACCATTTACAGTAAAAAAAAAAAAAAAATGAGTCACTTCAATGAATAAAATGGATATTGTTTTTTTTTTATATCATGTTGCAAAAAAGACATTAAATGTTGAATAAGTTGAAGATGAAGATTCTATTAAATTCTCTCCACCCAAAGATGAGGAGAAAAATTTACATTAGAAATATTTGACCTGATAATGCTGTGTATGAAAGTCAAGGTAAAATATTTTGCTTGAATAAATATTTTTTTCTCTTAATTGAGTGGCATGATTAAATCTTTAAAAATCTCATTAAAGGCAGGAATGAAATTTGGACTAGTCAGAGAAAAGAGACAAGTTTGGGTCATAAACTATTGAAAATAAAGATCCCTCTTGACCTTTTTAGTCAATGTGGAAACAGAAATGACTGCTGACTCCTAGGTTCATAGAATTTTGCTATTTTTACTGGCAGTTTCATTTCATTTGGCCTGTTCAAAAACCAGATTACTGAAATTGTTCAGCTCAGAAACTAATTTTTTGTATTGTTCCATCTCCAGTTTAATGACCTGTAGATTTTCTTTTGATTTAGTTCTTTCTAAATACTTTTCAGTTTGAATGCAAACATGAATAATGGGTCATTCACTCCCTCACAATGAGGGAGTGAAGAGTTCAAGGGGTCATAATAGATGGAAATGGTGGTGGTGGTGGTGGTGGGGGGTGGATTGGATATGTGACAAGATCCAGTTTTATTGCTTTACTTTTTAACAGCCTTTCCTTTTCTTCCTTTTATTTTTCTTCTTTTTCCATCCATCTATTCCGTCTGCTCAAGCATCCAGTTATTTATCTGCATATTTACAAGTCCTGAAAAGAATTCTGTTTATGAGATAAAGTTTTACCTTCTTAATCTGATCAGAAATTATTTCTAACAAACAAGGAAGAAAGAAAATTAACTATTTTAATATAAATTATTTTCGTTTATGTTTATAAATAAAAATTCTAACCGTAACAATATTAAATTGAATATTTTTAGTCTATACGCCTGTATAAAATTTATTATAATATTAATTAATAGAATGAATATTAATTAATAGGAGTAATAATCAAAAGGAGGCAATTCAGAATTGTTGAATTATTTTATATTTGATCTTCCATACAAAGCAGTTATGAAAATAAAAATAAAAAATCATATAGAATTCTTTTAAAAATATTTCACACTTAAAAATGGCATTAAACTTTACAGTTTTCAATTCTTCAAACATCTTTATTTAATAAAATTCTTTTTTGTCATCAGCAAACAAGAATTTCAAAATTGCACTGAAAATCTTTTAAAAAAGAAATATTAATTGTAGATTTTTCCTGCCAAATCTAAAAGTAAATAAATTTTATTAGATGATGCAAGTACCAGCTCTCCATAAAAAAGAGTTTATTAAATTATTTTTGTAACATTTAAAAATAAATTTTGATGTTGCCTAAATTTTTTATATAGAAATAACGTCTTTAAGGATTTTTCCTTATAAAACTATAAAAACTTTTTTTCATCACCCCAATTTTAAAAGAGTATTGAAAGCGGGAGTATAACAAACTCAAAAAAAGTAAAAATGAAAGAGAAATTGCACAAAATTTTATAATAAAATAATCTATTCAGTATAAAATTCCTTCATTAATGAGTAAGTGTTTACAACTTTGTTTAAATCAGATGTGAACTCCACTGGGAACTCAGCCTAATGAGCCATATAACAAAACATATCTGAAGTCTGATGAATAGAGCATGCAAAAGAATTAGACAGGAGATATGACAAGAAGAGTGCAGTTTTGCTAAAGACACTGGAACAAGTAATGCAATATTTATGCTCAGAATGATATCAGAAAGAGCAATACAAATGCAAAAGTTTATGTTTTATAGATTATGGAAAAGTGTTTGGTAAAGTAGATCACAAAAACTATTGGAAATGATAGCTAACCATATTTGGGAAAGATATTAGAAAAATCCAGAACCTATACCTGCAAACCACCTGCATACAGATAGAAAATTAATTCAGTAAATATACAAAAAAAGAAAGGGGTGTCTTCTTACCAGATTCATTATTGGCAGCTACAATTTTAACAACATTAGTGATGCAGATGACTCAGTGTTGATAGCAGAGCAAAAGATAATACAAAAATTTCTACAGAAGGTAGTGAAGGAAAGTGAGAAGAAAGGACTAAGCATCAATGGTAAGAAGACAGAATGTATGATTGTCAGCAGAAGGAGCAGTTCAACATGCAAATTATAAATTGGAGGTACCAAAATCAAGCAAGCACAAAAGTTTAAATATCTGGAAAGTGTTTTAACAGAAGACAAAATGCAACACTGAAATCAGAAGGATATAAAAAATGTCTTCCAAAAACAGCAAAGTATTAAGAAATAGGAAATTTTTGTTAGAAACAAGGAAAAGAATACTGAACAGTTATGCAATGTCAAACTTCTATATGGCAGTGAATGCTGGACAATCTCCTCAAAGATGAAGAAGGGACTTGAGACAACAGAAATGCGGTTCTACAGAGGATACCACAGACTGAGCATGTAAGCAACAACAGAATTTTAAAGAAAATGGTCACAAAAAGGACACAAATTTTTAGGACACATAATGAGAAAAGAGAGTTTAGAAAATTTGACACTCACAGGACATATTGAAGGCAAGAGGAACATGTGAAAATAATGCATAACCTACCTAACAAGTTTGTGTAAGCAGATTAGGAAAGATAGCAAAAAGACTAAATTTACTAAAATCTATAAGTGTAGAGCCATGTTCGCGCACTTCCTGAATGGACATCGCTCATGTGATATTTTTGGTATATTTTTTAAAAAACAAAGGGTGCGCGTTTATTTGTGTTTCTTTTTTGCTTTCATTTCGGAAAAAAAAACTTGACCAAAACAAACATTGATGCGTTCTGTTAATATATTTCTACACATGCATTAATTAAAAAAAAAAAAAAACTAGTATAAACTGATTAAATATTTCACAAATCTAGTTTTAACTATGTCCATCATGAACATCGTTCATATTTCCTTGTATTTGATTTTGTCATTTTTAAATCGCACACACGTAGATTTAGGCTCAATAATTTAATTTTGATTTCTAGAAAGGGATAACGTAATAAATATGTTTATCTTCATTCTGTAAATAAAATCAACTATTAAAAACTTTTGTGAGCTAAAATGTTTATTCTGAATAAAACATTATCAGATAGTTATTATTATATGATAAAAAATTTAGAAAAACTCTTGTTCCATTTATAATGATTACTTAGTGTGAATCGTAACAATTGTACAAGCTAATATTTCAAAGTTTCGTATGTAGAGGACGTTTGAGCTACGGTTTCTTTCGTTAGCCCTGATGTGGAAATGCCGCTAAATACAGAAACATAAATAAACACAAACATGGATTTATAGAACAAAGAATAACAACTATTTATTAGGTGGAACACTGACGCTGTGAACAAGAAAAGGGATGAATTTGAAAATTGTGGGGAAGAGCAAGCATCGGTCAAAATCCCACGGGTAAGCTTTTAGGGGTTTATTACTTACAAATAAACCCAATTATCTATCGGCGGAGCGTTAGTTCTCGTGTAAAATTCCTCGTCCAGGAGTAGTGAGTGGAATTTGGGGCAGCTGTGTCGTTCCTGCTTTATCGATGTGGTTGCTTTCTTCGTCTGTCGCTGTACCACTGTCTAAATGCTAATTCTCCTCTTCTTATATCGGTAGAGATAGGCTTAACTTGGCCAAAACATCAGATACTCGATCTTCTATTTGATTGACCAAATGTTGAATCCTTAATTCTGATTTACTGCTTTTGTTATTTTACGTTGTTTATGTTATAGCGTCTAAATGTCTAACTTTAATGCTTTAATCCTGGTTACATTTGTCTGTGCGTGGGAAAATATATTTTAGGTTTTTGGGGGTGCGATAGGTAACTCCCAAAAAAGCGTTACCCAAGTTTAAAATACATTTTAAAAAATAAAAAAAAATATTGAAGCTTTAATTTTAGTTTTAATTCCAAGCAACCACATCGATTAAATTCAAGAAAAATGCTTTGCTATATTTCAAGTTCAATTTAAATTGATTTGAATCATTTTTCTACTTACCAGTAGCAATTATAAATTTGCCTATATTGACAGCACAAAATAATTATAAACTTGTCCATAATAACAACACAAAATAATTATCTTTATTAATTTTTTTAAAAAATAAAGTATACTTTTCTGAAATTTTATTTTAGGAGAAATAGATGATTTAAAGTTCAATTAATCTGAATTAAAAAAGAATTTTTCTTACTTTTAGTTTATCACAGAAAGCATGTTTAACAGGGATTTGTGACTCGTGTTGAGTGATTTATTGACAACTTGATGTTTTCGAATGTAAATAAATGTGACAGGACAGAAATGTAAGAAATTACTTGATGAATAGGAATACAACGCGAACGCCTTTTTTTTTCATATATATTTTTTAACTACTCAGTAATCTTCCAAATATAAGAAAATTTTTTTTAAGCAATCGAAGATTTTATTGAATTTTAGGTACTTTGGCCTTACTTACATTTGTTATTGTTTGATGATGTTGTGTATGGACGTCTGTATTTACAAAAATCGATATATTTATTCATACACAAAATATTGAAAATTATTTTAAAAATACTGGACGTCATGGAACTCTCATGAGCTTTTCTATTTATAATTACTAAGTACAGTTTTAATTTGTTAACAATATCACTGGACCACAACAAATTAATACAATATTTTAAAAGATTTAAAAGTTTATAAATTTTTCTAATTAAAATTTTAAAAAAATGTTGTAATGTAAATGTTTCTTAAGATAATAGTGTTCATAAGTTATTCATAAATGATAAAAGCAGATTAGAATCTGCTCTAATTAAAAGATTAAAAGTTTTATTGCACTTTTTATTTTATCATTCAGGGTAGCTTTTTTTTTTTTTTTTTTACAACTGGGGGTCCTGTTTGACAAAAAATTGATGATTTTAATTTCTCCAGGGACTTTTCGTTATAACAAATATAAACATTAAACGATATAGAAAGAGATTTCTCATAATTTCATAAAAATGAAATGTGTGTGTGGAGGGGGGGGTACAGATGTAAAAAAAAAAAAAAAAGAATTACAAAGATTTTCTAAAAAAGAAACCTTCGAAAGATAAGTCATGAAAATAAAAATCTGAAATTATCTGATTTTTGCAAGAATTTCGAAATCAATGTTTTTCACTTCAGAAAAAAAAAAAAAAAAAAAAATTTCTCATGAAAATTTAAGGTCCCGTGGATTGAGAATGCAGGTTAGTTGGATCTTCTCCAATGTCAATGGTCAAATATATTGGGGCAAAAGCATCCCTAGAATGGTTGGAGGAACCGTATATAGAATTACTTCAATGGTTAAGCTAATGGCCTTATCTGAATTCCAATAAAAATGATGGCAAAGTTTGAAAACACATTTATCAGAAGAGTCATAGATGACTTGAAGGGCATTGCCTTTTTTCTTCAAATGCTTGTCCTCACTGTGTGCATACATGCATGCTACTAAAACATACATAGATATGCTAATCTACAATAACCAGTTAAACGTTGAGGAACATTAATTTCGTACAAAGAATGTTTCAAGTAATGCAGTATTCTTCATCCTTACAAAGTATAGAGGAGTGTTGAAAATTTCTCTCGAAATTTTCTTTCTGAAATCTCAACAAGTAACTAAACATCAATTTTTTTTTTTTTTAGGAAGGGTTTCTTAGCTTGTCTTAGAACTTTTAAGAACACACGATTTTAAATGTTCTCTATACTGAGGTACTGCCCCAATATAGAGAACCTAAAATCGTGTGGAAAAAAAATTATTATCAAAATTGACACATGATGATTTACAAATGTGCCACAATTAAAAGTTTCATATATATCGCTAAAATAGACGTGTTTTTCCCCCAAATGAAGGCAAAAAACACTAACCCGTTTTAAAAATTTACCAAAAATTGAATTATCTGATTTAAATTAAATTTTCAGCACTTATTTATTACTGAATGTATACTGTATAACTTCTTTCATTGCAAAAAATCTAGAAAACATTCGATACATCATGAATACAGTAATACTTTTAAAATTGGGAGGTACTGACAAATATTTTTAGTTTTTATAAACTAAAAATATTTGTCCTGGAGATATTATTTCAGTAAAATGTTTTTGCAATATCAAATCAGAACATTTTGAAAATTTATTCTGAAATCTTACAAAAATAATTTTTGTTGAGAGTCGGTGCTTGAATAATTTAATATAACATATTTTATTTTATATTTGACAGGAAAAATCTCCAATGAATGTTTATTTTTAAAAATATTGTAATTTTTCAGTATGGTTAATTCTTTTGCTTGCTAATGACAAAAGAGATCTTTTTATTAAATAAAGATGTGTTTGAAGAATCGAAAAGTGTTAAGGTTAATACCATTTTGAGTGTGAAATATTGTTAAAAGAATATTATTTTTAATTTAATTTTTTTTTTTGCAACGGTTAAATTATTTTTCTACGGTAGATCAAATGTGAAATAATTCAACAATTCTGAATTAAATCCCTTTTGGTTATATACGGTTAAAATAATTCATTATGTATGATGTTTGGAAGTGTCTAGAATATTTTAAGACATTGGTAGTTGAAAGAAAGCAAACTGAAGGTAATCAATAAATACAGTATCAATTCAATGAACCTTTATCGATTTTCCCAATTTGTTTTTTCTTTTAGCAGTACTTTTTTTTGTTTAATAAATTTTATTAAAATAATTAAAAAGACCTGATTTGGTGTAGTTAAATATTTTATGACATGAAATAGTTAAAAAGTAAATACAGAATAAATGCCAAATATTAAAAAAAAAGAATAAAAAAGATAAAAAATATTACTTAATTTTATTATTTTTATATTCCTAAAAAATGTTCTACTGGGTTTCAACAAGAAATAAATATAATTATAGAATAAAAATATTTTCCTACTTTATATAAGGTTAAAAATAAATACTTTAAAGCATAAACAAAACCAGTTTCTGTATTTTGGTAGTTTTGGGCTTTCGTATTGAATTAGATTTGAGGCAATTTTTTTAATTTTGAAGCGGGTGTCGCGGGAATAACTGCTATTGTTTGATCTATGAACTTGTTGACACGTTGC
Source organism: Acanthosepion pharaonis (assembly GCA_903632075.3). Taxonomy (NCBI): domain Eukaryota; kingdom Metazoa; phylum Mollusca; class Cephalopoda; order Sepiida; family Sepiidae; genus Acanthosepion; species Acanthosepion pharaonis. Next base: position 499,148 of record CAHIKZ030001362.1, on the reverse strand, counting down.
TGTGTTCAAAGTTGTTTTTCGTTATATTTTAAGCGTGCAGTAAGTAATATTTTTCGAAAAATCCGTAAATTAATCTTTAATCTTTTCAATTTTCTTTGAAACTAAATTTCTAAGGATAGATATTTGAATTTGATTTTTAAGGATTTTTTGTCATCATTTTTCAATTAAAATGGCTGATCGATGGTAACTATTTAAATGTTTTATATGTCTCAAAACCTCACTGAAACGAATGAAATTATTTTTCTCTTTTTATAGAGAACCAATATTACGCAAAGGGCCAAGAAACTTCTCGACCTTTTGCGTAGTATTTGTTCTCTCCTTATTTTAGGTGTGAAAAGACGCACGGTCCCGGGGATTCTAACCGTGTGGCAGCACCTTCCTCATTGCACTAAAAGAGAGGTTAGGTCGGTGTAATAATCGGTGACAGTTGTCGCGGCCACTGAGCAGTTTTTGTTCTTGACTCGTATGATGAAAACTTCACAAAAAACAAAAACAACTTTGTTTTAGTGGGGAGGTCAGGTAGTTATTTTTTATCAGTAGATTAGCTTTCAAATAGAACCAAAATGTTACAAACAAGGAGTCAATTAAATTATTTTAAATGAGATTTTAAGTTTGTTTGCTTTTTAGCTTTTTAAGCTAAATTTTGGCGGTACATTTTTTTACGCTTCTCTTTTGTAAAATATAATCCTGTATTGTCAATGTCATTAATTTCTGATCTACTAAAAACCTCGATCTTTGAAGAACATTTTGTTGATCATATCATTGCCAAACTTTATTATCATTATACAATCAATAACATATAATTCTCAGAAGTATTTAACCATTTCTTTCTCTATACTTTCACTTTTTCTATCATTCACTTCTCAAATTTGTCTGTGCTAACAAAAATGTAGACTCCACTGCTAACTTGGTCGGCGACATCGACGCCAAGATGAGGTGGAGTTGCCTGTGATGTGACGACAGCCCGCCTTTTATGTACCGTCTTGTCAAAATGACGTACATTAAGTGTCCCAGGTATGGCAACGGTGAGATCCGTGTTGGCATATAAATGGATGTTACAAGGGCAATTACTTTTCATTTGGTTGAATTAACAAAGCACTTGTCATTGGTCAGCCAGGATGTATGTCTGTCAAGAGGGAGGGTAGTGGAGTGGGTGACATCGGTCATTGTCACATGTCTAACCTCACCCTCGTATCATATTATCACCCACACCACCCTGTGAGCGGACCATCTTTCCTATTTTCTCATGTCACGTATAATTCTCGTCGTCTTTTTTTTCTTTTTATCCAGGCTTGTTTGTTTGGTTATGTATTTTGTATGTATCTGATTATGGTACTTTGTTGAGAGTTGTGTCCAGTGGATGGGAAATAGAAGAGAAAAAGTTGAAATTTCCGAGGAGAGAGAGAAAGCATATTGTAATGTATAAAACATGTGAGTTGTCTCTCGACTCTATATTTTTTTTTTAACTTATCAATTGTTGTAAAATTAGTTAAAATCTCCGTTTAAGAAAAGAGAATGGAAACGAGGACTCGTCATAGTAACTGGCATTGAAACAAATGAGAGTCGATAAGTAAAATTTATCTTTTTTTAAAAGGATAAATAATGAAAAATTGAAGAAAAATGGAAAAAACAAATAAAACACAAAAAACGTATTGCAGGAATTAAAGAAAGAAAATTTGAAATAGAAGCAACCGAAAGAAGGAGAAAAAGGAAATGGTTGAAATGAAGGAAGGAGAGATATACTTTGAATTAAATAGGAAAAAAAGTGGTATGTGTTGGTGGGTATGGACTATGCGATAAGAAAGAATGAGTAAAAAACAAAATGAGAAAGGGGACAGGAATGTAAAATGCAGAGGAAAGAAACTTTGAAAAGAGTAGGAGTAAATGAAAAGAGAAAAAAAAAAAACAAAGAATTTATGTTTCTGTCAAAATGACATCTATATGAGTCATGTAGCAGCAAATATTGAACATTGATGAGTAGATTTAGAGACTTTTAGACTATGAATGACTGCGATGGCTTACAAAATTTTTCAAGGAGTACATAGATGGGAATACATTGCAGTGGTTAGCATTTTTAACAAGTCTCGAAAACTGTTTCTATTGTACGGAGTTCAATGTTCATTGGATAGTCCACACTTGTAGCTTTGTGTCAGACTAAAAGCTAAGGTTAGTCGTATCAATTTTAAATGAATTACTGTAAGAAGGATGAAACTAAGAAAAACGAATAGATTTTGAACTTCAATACTCTGTTCATTTTGAATTTAAGAAATGACTCTACATTTATAAATTCTTCATTCATAAACAATTCAGCATTATTCATAAAGGTTCATCACTCTGAATTCAACTGATTTACAAGTAAAAAAGGAACCTGGTTTTATTATCCACGACAAAAAGCATTCACTTTTCTTTCATTCTCTATGTACCTTAATCACCAATACAAGTTGTACTCATTGTTTCTTTCAATATGCAACAGTTACCTTCATTTAATTAATTCATGTGCCAACACATTCCTACATAGCTACTTACCTGCTACATCTGACTACAGCACCAACTATAATGGTAGTGGGAAGGTAAAGTCATCATCACTTTTATTCCTACACATTCAAAAATAAACTTTGTTATATTTTTCGTTGCTAACCGCTGAGTCTTAAATTTGCCTTTTAGTAGATTTTATTGGATCCAGATACGGAATAAAAAATAAAAGAATAAACAAAAAAGAAAAAAATCCCAAACAAAGAAAAGAAAAAACAGTCTCACAATCAGAGTAGGGATATTCCGATCAAGTGAGGAGGAACGAAAAACGAGGACATTTAAAAGTTAAACGAAAGAAGTAAGTTTTTTTTACAGTTGGAAAGCTCACTGAAGAAGTCTGCAGTAAGCAGCACATGATATTGGATGGATGAAACTATGGAAAAAGAAAAGAATAAATAAAAATATTGGTTTTTTAGTTTAGTTTTAGAAAAATAAGAAAAAATAATCCAAAAAGAAATTATGAAAATGAGATTGATCCTAAAGAAATGAGGTAATTTAAATTAATTCTAGTCTTTTAAAAATGATTAGGTTTCTGTCACAAAACAAAAATAACCTGAAATCATGCTGCTTTAGTTTTTTTTTTCTAATTAAGATTCTTTTGGGGTAGAGATTACTTACTGGTAGACTAACTATACTGATGGCTCAGAAATAAATTAGTGACTTACTAAGCGTTGCTTAGATGTGACACAAGTATGAATCAACCAGTGAGTGAATCGAACTCACGACTCAGTTGTAATTGATCTAGCAAGACAAACCTGCTAACCATTACAGTCATGTTATTACATTTACAGTAACACCATATCAATGTGTCTGAGAGACAGACACAGACAGTATCTCTCTCTCTCCGTGTGTGTGTGTGTGTGTGTGTGTGTGTGTGTGTGTGTGTGTGTGTGTGTGTGTGTAACTGACGTTTTTGATTTTGGAGATGCATGCCATGTAGGACTACCCAGAAAAAAGAAAAAAAGTTTGAAATCAAACTCCTCTGCTTTTTCTTCCTTTCCTCAAAAGAGACCAAGTTGATGTTTAAGGTCAACAAAATAAATAAATAAAATGAAAATATAACAAAAAGGATGAAAAAGAAATTGTAAACAAGAACACTAAAAAATATTCAGTAACTACAGATGAAATGACTTTGTTAATCTTAGTGAGCATCAAGGACCTAGCAAGTTGTAAGATTAACATTTGTATGTTGTAGGCATTTGTATAGTTGGTTGATTTGGGAAAAATACATTTCTTTTTTCTCATTAACATAGTCTTCCTGAATCCATTTCATAATTGTAATTTAAGAAAGAAAGCCACATAAAAAAGATGTGGCTTTCTTTCATTCTTTTTATTTTTTCATCTCATATGTGAGAAATATTCCTGATGGAAGGCAGATTGATGGTTTCTTAATTGTGAGAAACAAATAAAGAGACCAGTTTAAAAAATAAGATGCTAACATGTTAAGTCATTTCCCAAAATTGAGTGAACATCATCTATCATAACTATTCAGTGATTGTCTTTTTTTTCTTATATGTCTTCAAAAGATTGTGCTAGTTGGTAGGTCTATACAATATCGATTTATCTGAAAAATATGTGTGTGTATGTGTATATATAAATTAAGCATTTTATGTCAGATGGGGATGTGTGTTTTTTCTTTTCTTTACAATTAAAACATCTGACAGCTTCTGAAGGATGATATAGAAAACAGGATGAAAGAGAAAGAAAAAGTGAGAAGATGTAACCAAAGAAGACACAAGAAGTTGACATATGGGTTGTGCAAATCATATCCATGAGAAATATCACTACTACTAGAAAAATCAATTAAGCACCCAATACCAAAATAAAAGAGCAACATTTTCCAAGGTCTACTTACTGACTATTCAACAAGCCTGCCTTATGTCAAATAAATGAGATTAAAAAAAAATGAATATTCCCAAGATTTATTTATACATTTGCTTTTATAGGATTAAATGTAATTTCATGTAAAGTTATGGAATTAGTATTTCAAATAAGTTTTATTGTCAGAAATGCTGACTTTGATAATGAGAAAGGATGTAACAATATATAAAAGATCATTTTGAATTTAACACTGGGTAGAAGGATTTAGGGAGCCTAACAGAAAAAAAAGAAAAAGGTAAGGAAGGAAGTATATTGTCTGATAGAAGAGTTCCAGATGGAGCAAACAGAACACAGACAGAAGTAACTTCATCCCCTGTTGTATATTAACAGATTTCAAAGTAGTTAGAAATATCAGCAAAAGCATTTCATGGCAGATATTAGGGTGAGGGGTTACTTATTCCCTGTCTCTGAAAAGGGTGAAAAAAGAGAGAATGATCAAGACAAATATCTTATTTTTTTATTTTACCTGCAACAATTTCCATTGAGGTAAGTTTATGATTGGTGTCTGTAGACTATGACCAAATGTTTAAGAATTTTTGAGAAACATTCATGAAGTGATTTTATACATACAAATATTAAAAAAATAGACATACAACCAAATTCAATGAATACAAAAACTGATGTAAAATTAAGTTATCAACATAAATTATTTCAATGGGTACACATTTTGTCAGTGTTAGAAGGCCAAAACAAATTCAGCTTTCATTCATTGACTGGCTATATTGGGAAGCAATTAAAAAAATTCATTCACAGAGTGTTTAGGTAAAAATCAATTTAACTTCCACATATGGTTAAGCTTAATGTGAAGGTAATAATTTGAGTTTTCATTCATACTCATCCATTGTCATTGTTGGAAAGCATTAAATAACGTCAGCACTAAGTGATGGTTTATGTTAGTTGGGAGGGAAGTAATTTGAGTTTTCATTCATATTCATCCATTGTCATTGTAGGAAAGCAATAATAACATCAGCACTAAGTTGTTGTTTATGTTAGTTGGGAGGGCAATAATTTGAGTTTTCACTCATATTCATCCATTGTCATTATTGGAAAGCAATAACAACGTCAACACTAAGTGATGGTTTATGTTAGTTGGAAGGGCAATAATTTGAGTTTTCATTCATATTCATCCATTGTCATTGTTGGGAAGCAATAATAACGTCAGCACTAAGTTATGGTTTATGTTAGTTGGAAGGGCAATAATTTGAGATTTCATTCATACTCATCCATTGTCATTGTCGGAAAGCAATAATAACGTCAGCACTAAGTTATGGTTTATGTTAGTTGGGAGGGCATATTCATCAATTGTCATTGTTGGAAAGCAAAAATAACATCAGCACTATTTTATTGTTTATGTTAGTTGGGAGGGCAATAATTAGAGTTTTCATTCATATTCATACATTGTCATTATTGGAAAGCAATAACAACGTCAACACTAAGTGATGGTTTATGTTAGTTGGGAGGGCAATAATTTGAGTTTTCATTCATATTCATCCATTGTCATTGTCGGCAAGCAATAATAACGTCAGCACTAAGTTATGGTTTATGTTAGTTGGGAGGGCAATAATATGAGTTTTCATTCATATTCATCCATCGTCATTGTTGGAAAGCAATAATAACGTCAGCACTAAGTTATGGATTATGTTAGTTGGGAGGGCAATAATTTGGGTTTTCATTCATATTCATCCATTGTCATTGTTGGAAAGCAATAATAACGTCAACACTAAGTGATGGTTTATGTTAGTAGGGAAGGCAATAATTTGAGTTTTCATTCATATTCGTCCATTGTCATTGTTGGAAAGCAATAATAACGTCAGCACTAAGTTATGATTAATGTTAGTTGGGAAGGCAATAATTTGACTTTTCATTCATATTCGTCCATTGTCATTACTGGAAAGCAATAACAACGTCAACACTAAGTGATGGTTTATGTTAGTTGGGAAGGCTATAATTTGAGTTTTCATTCATATTGATCCATTGTCATTGTTGGAAAGCACTAATAACGTAAGGTCTAAGTGATGCTTTATGTTAGTTGGGAAGGCAATAATTTGAGTTTTCATTCATATTCATCCATTGTCATTGTTGGAAAGCAATAATAACGTAAGAACTAAGTGATGGTTTATGTTAGAAGGGAAGGCAATAATTTGAGTTTTCATTCATATTCGTCCATTGTCATTGTTGGAAAGCAATAATAACGTCAGAACTAAGTTATCGTTTATGTTAGTTGGGAAGGCAATAATTTGAGTTTTTTTCATTCATATTCATCCATTGTCATTGTTGGAAAGCAATAATAACATCAGAACTAAGTTGTTGTTTATGTTAGTTGGGAGGGCAATAATTTGAGTTTTCATTCATATTCATCCATTGTCATTATTGGAAAGCAATAATAACGTCAACACTAAGTTATGGTTTATGTTAGAAGGGAAGGCAATAATTTGAGTTTTCATTCATATTCGTCCATTGTCATTGTTGGAAAGCATATTCATCACATTATGATTGATGTTAGTTGGGAGGAAGCAATTTGAATTTTCATTCATATTCATCCATTGTCATTGTTGTTATTGTTAATAACATCAGCACTAAGTTATTGTTTATGTTAGTTGGGAGGGCAATAATTTGAGTTTTCATTCATATTCATCCATTGTCATTGTTGGAAAGCAATAATAACGTCAACACTAAGTTATGGTTTATGTTAGTTGGGAGGGCAATAATTTGAGTTTTCATTCATATTCATCCATTGTCATTGTTGGAAAGCAATAATAACGTCAACACTAAGTTATTGTTTATGTTAGTTGGGAGGGCAATAATTTGAGTTTTCATTCATTTCATCCATTGTCATTGTTGGAAGGCAATAACAACGTCAGAAGTTATGGATTTTCATTGGGAGGGCAATAATTTGGGTTTCCATTTCATCCATTGTCATTGTTGGAAAGCAATAATAACGTCAACACTAAGTGATGGTTTATGTTAGTTGGGAAGGCAATAATTTGAGTTTTCATTCATATTCGTCCATTGTCATTGTTGGAAAGCAATAATAACGTCAGCACTAAGTTATGGTTTATGTTAGTTGGGAGGGCAATAATTTGAGTTTTCATTCATATTCATCCATTGTCATTATTGGAAAGCAATAACAACGTCAACACTAAGTGATGGTTTATGTTAGTTGGGAAGGCAATAATTTGAGTTTTCATTCATATTCATCCATTGTCATTGTTGGAAAGCAATAATAACGTAAGAACTAAGTGATGGTTTATGTTAGTTGGGAAGGCAATAATTTGAGTTTTCATTCATATTCATCCATTGTCATGGTTGGAAAGCAATAATAACGTAAGAACTAAGTGATGGTTTATGTTAGTTGGGAGGGCAATAATTTGTGTTTTCATTCATATTCATCCATTGTCATTGTTGGAAAGCAATAATAACGTAAGAACAAAGTGATCGTTTATGTTAGTTGGGAAGGCAATAATTTGAGTTTTCATTCGTATTCATCCATTGTCATTGTTGGAAAGCAATAATAACGTAAGAACTAAGTTAGGGTTATGTTAGTTGGGAAGGCTATAATTTGAGTTTTCTTTCATTGTCATTGCTGGGAAGCAATAATAACGTCAGCACTATGTTATGGTTTATGTTAGTTGGGAGGGCAATAATATGAGTTTTCATTCATATTCATCCATTGTCATTGTTGGAAAGCAATAATAACATCAGCACTAAGTTGTTGTTTATGTTAGTTGGGAGGGCAATAATTTGAGTTTTCACTCATATTCATCCATTGTCATTATTGTAAAGCAATAACAACGTCAACACTAAGTGATGGTTTATGTTAGTTGGGAGGGCAATAATTTGAGTTTTCATTCATATGCATCCATTGTCATAGTTGGAAAGCAATAATAACGTCAGCACTAAGTTATGGTTTATGTTAGTTGGGAGGGCAATAATTTGAGTTTTCATTCATATTCATCCATTGTCATTGTTGGAAAGCAATAATAACGTCAGCACTAAGTTATGGTTTATGTTAGTTGGGAGGGCAATAATTTGAGTTTTCATTCATATTCATCCATTGTCATTGTTGGAAAGCAATAATAACGTCAGCACTAAGTTATGGTTTATGTTAGTTGGGAGGGCAATAATTTGATTTTTTATTCATATTCATCCATAGTCAATGTTGGAAAACAATAATAACGTAAGAACTAAGTTATGGTTTATGTTAGTTAGGAGAGCAATAATTTGAGTTTTCATTCATATTCATCCATTGTCATTGTTGGAAAGCAATAATAACGTAAGAACTATGTTATGGTTCATGATATTTGGGAGGGCAATAATTTGTGTTTTTATTCATATTCATCCATTGTCATTGTTGGGAAGCAATAATAATGTAAGAACTAAGTGATGGTTTATGTTAATTTGGAGGGCAATAATTTGAGTTTTCATTCATATTCATCCATTGTCATTGTTGGAAAGCAATAATAACGTAAGAACTAAGTGATGGTTTATGTTAGTTGGGAGGGCAATAATTTGAGTTTTCATTCATATTCATCCATTGTCATTGTTGGGAAGCAATAATAACGTAAGAACTAAGTGATGGTTTATGTTAGTTGGATAGGCAATAATTTGAGTTTTCATTCATATTCATCCATTGTCATTGTTGGAAAGCAATAATAACATCAGCACTAAGTTATGGTTTATGTTAGTTGGGAGGGCAGTAATTTGAGTTTTCATTCATATTCATCCATTGCCATTGTTGGAAACCAATAATAACGTAAGAACCAAGTGACGGTTTATGTTAGTTGGGAGGGCAATAATATGAGTTTTCATTCATATTCATCCATTGTCATTGTTGGAAAGCAATAATAACGTAAGAACTAAGTGATGGTTTATGTTAGTTGGGAGGGCAATAATTTGAGTTTTCATTCATATTCATCCATTGTCATTGTGGGAAAGCAATAATAAAGTCAGCACTAAGTTATGGTTTATGTTAGTTGGTGGGGCAATAATTTGAGTTTTTATTCATACTCATCCATTGTCATTAATGGAAAGCAATAATAACGTCAGCACTAAGTTATGGTTTATGTAAGTTGTGAGGGCAATAATTTGTGTTTTATTCATATTCATCCATTGTCATTGTTGGAAAAGAATAATAACGTAAGAACTAAGTGATGGTTTATGTTAGTTAGGAGAGCAATAATTTGAGTTTTCATTCATATTCATCCATTGTCATTGTTGGAAAGCAATAATAACGTAAGAACTAAGTGATGGTTTATGTTAGTTGGGAGGGCAATAATTTGTGTTTTCATTCATATTCATCCATTGTCATTTTTGTTGGGGAAGGCAATAATTTGACGTTTCAGAATTCATAAGTTGAAATGGTTTATGGTTTATGTTATTTGGGAAGGCAATAATTTGAGTTTTCATTCATATTCATCCATTGTCATTGTCAGCACTAAGTTATGGGTTATGAAATAATAACGTTCATATTCGTCCATAATTGTTGGTTTATGTTAGTTGGGAGGGCAATAATTTGAGTTTTCATTCATATTCATCCATTGTCATTGTTGGAAAGAAATAATAACGTCAGAACTAAGTTGTGGTTTATGTTAGTTGGGAGGGCAATAATTTGAGTTTTCATTCATATTCATCCATTGTCATTGTTGGAAAGCAATAATAACGTAAGAACTAAGTGATGGTTTATGTTAGTTGGGAGGGCAATAATTTGAGTTTTCATTCATATTCATCCATTGTCATTGTTGGAAAAGCAATAATAACGTAAGAACTAAGTTATGGTTTATTTAGAACTAAGTTTTCATTCATATTCCATTGTCATTGTTGGAAAGCAATTAACGTTGGGTTTAGGGCAATAATTTGAGTTTTCATTCATATTCATCCATTGTCATTGTTGGAAAGCAATAATAACGTAAGAACTAAGTGATGGTTTATGTTAGTTGGGAGGGCAATAATTTGAGTTTTCATTCATATTCATCCATTGTCATTGTTGGAAAGAAATAATAACGTAAGAACTAAGTTATGGTTTATGGTTTAATTTTGTTTTCATTCATATTCATCAATTGTCATTGTTGGGAATAATAACGGAACTAAGTGATGGTTTATGATATTTGGGAGGGCAATAATTTGAGTTTTTTATTCATATTCATCCATTGTCATTGTTGGGAAGCAATAATAACATAAGAACTAAGTTATGGTTTATGTTAGTTGGGAGGGCAATAATTTGAGTTTTCATTCATATTCATCCATTGTCATTGTTGGAAAGAAATAATAACGTAAGAACTAAGTGATGGTTTATTTAGTTGGGAGGGCAATAATTTGAGTTTTCATTCATATTCATCCATTGTCATTGTTGGAAAGCAATAATAACGTAAGAACTAAGTGATGGTTTATGTTAGTTGGGAGGGTTTTCAATATTCATCCAATTTGGGAAGCAATAATAACGTTTTTTATTTAGTTGGGAGGCAATAATTTGATTCATCCATTGTCATTGTTGGGAAATAATAACGTAAGAACTAAGTGATGGTTTATTTTAGTTGGGAGGGCAATAATTTGAGTTTTCATTCATATTCATCCATTGTCATTGTTGGAAAGCAATAATAACGTCAGAACTAAGTTATGGTTTATGTATTCAGTTGGGGAGGGCAATAATTTGAGTTTTCATTCATATTCATCCATTGTCATTGTTGGGAAGCAATAATAACGTAAGAACTAAGTGATGGTTTATGTTAGTTGGAGGGCAATAATTTGAGTTTTCATTCATACTCATCCATTGTCATTGTTGGGAAGCAACAATAACGTAAGAACTAAGTTATGGTTTATGTTAGTTGGGAGGGCAATAATTTGAGTTTTCATTCATATTCATCCATTGTTTGGGAAAGCAATAATAACGTAAGAAATATGTCATGGTTCATGATATTTGGGAGGGCAATAATTTGTATTTTTATTCATATTCATCCATTGTCATTGTTGGAAAGCAATAATAACGTCAGCACTAAGTTATGGTTTATGTTAGTTGGGAGGGCAATAATTTGAGTTTTCATTCATATTCATCCATTGTTATTGTTGGAAAGCAATAATAACGTAAGAACTAAGTGATGGTTTATGTTAGTTGGGGAGGGCAATAATTTGAGTTTTTCATTCATATTCATCCATTGTCATTGTTGGAAAGCAATAATAACGTAAGAACTAAGTTATGGTTTATGTTAGTTGGGAGGGCAATAATTTGAGTTTTCATTCATATTCATCCATTGTCATTGTTGGAAGAAAACGTAAGACTATAACGTTTAAGAACTAAGTTATGGTTTATGTTAGTTGGGAGGCAATAATAATTTGAGTTTTTTGGGAGAGCATTCATATTCATCCATTGTCATTGTTGGAAAGCAATAATAACGTAAGAACTAAGTGATGGTTTATGTTAGTTGGGAGGGCAATAATTTGAGTTTTCATTCATATTCATCCATTGTCATTGTTGGAAAGCAATAATAACGTAAGAACTAAGTGATGGTTTATGTTAGTTGGGAGGGCAATAATTTGAGTTTTCATTCATATTCATCCATTGTCATTGTTGGAAAGCAATAATAACGTCAGCACTAAGTTATGGTTTATGTTAGTTGGGAGGGCAATAATTTGAGTTTTCATTCATACTCATCCATTGTCATTGTTGGAAAGAACTAATAACGTACGAACTAAGTGATGGTTTATGTTAGTTGGGAGGGCATTAATTTGAGTTTTCATTCATATTCATCCATTGTCATTGTTGGAAAGCAATAATAACGTCAGCACTAAGTTATGGTTTATGTTAGTTGGGAGGGCAATAATTTGAGTTTTCATTCATATTCATCCATTGTCATTGTTGGAAAGCAATAATAACGTAAGAACTAAGTTGATGGTTTATGTTAGTTGGGAGGGTAATAATTTGAGTTTTCATTCATATTCATCCATTGTCATTGTTGGAAGCAATAATAAAAGTCAGAACTAAGTTATGGTTTATGTTAGTTGGGAGGGCAATAATTTGTGATTTCATTCATATTCATCCATTGTCATTGTTGGAAAGCAATAATAACGTCAGCACTAAGTTATGGTTTATCTTAGTTGAGGCAATAATTTGAGTTTTCATTCATATTCATCCATTGTCATTGTTGGAAAGCAATAATAACGTCAGAACTAAGTGATGGTTTATGTTAGTTGGGGAGGGCAATAATTTGAGTTTTTATTCATATTCATCCATTGTCATTGTTGGAAAGCAATAATAACGTAAGAACTAAGTTATGGTTTATGTTAGTTGGGGAGGGCAATAATTTTAGTTTTCATTTTGATATTCATCCATTGTCATTGTTGGAAAGCAATAATAACGTAAGAACTAAGTGATGGTTTATGTTAGTTAGGAGGGCAATAATGAGTTTTCTTCATATTCATCCATTGTCATTGTTTTCAATAATTTGAATGAAGAACTTTTATTCATATTCATCCATACGAACTAAGTGATGGTTTATGTTGTTGGGAGGCAATAATTTGAATTGTCATTGTTGGAAAGCAATAATAACGTAAGAACTAAGTTATGGTTTATGTTAGTTGGAGGGCAATAATTTGAGTTTTTCATTCCTCATCCATTGTCATTGTTGGAAAGCAATAATAACGTAAGAACTAAGTTATGGTTTATGTTAGTTGGGAGGGCAATAATTTGAGTTTTCATTCATATTCATCCATTGTCATTGTTGGAAAGCAATAACGTAAGAACTAAGTGATGGTTTATGTTAGTTGGGAGGGCAATAATTTGAGTTTTCATTCATATTCATCCATTGTCATTGTTGGAAAGCAATAATAACGTCAGAACTGATGGTTTATGTTGGTTGGGAGGGCAATAATTTGAGTTTTCATTCATATTCATCCATTGTCATTGTGGGAAAGCAATAATAACGTCAACACTAAGTGATGGTTTATGTTAGTTGGGAGGGGCAATAATTTGAGTTTTCATTCATATTCATCCATTGTCATTGTTGGAAAGAAATAATAACGTAAGAACTAAGTGATGGTTTATGTTAGTTGGGAGGGCAATAATTTGAGTTTTCATTCATATTCATCCATTGTCATTGTTGAAAGCAATTAAGTCAATACTAAGTGATGGTTTAACGTTGGTGGGAAGGTTAGGAACCATAAATTGTGGTTTATGTTAGTTGGGAGGGGGAGGGCAATAATTTGAGTTTTCATTCATATTCATCCATTGTCATTGTTGGAAAGCAATAATAAGAACTAAAGTGATGGTTTATGTTAACATTCATATTCATCCATTGTTGTTGGAAAGCAATAATAACGGTTTATGTTAGTTGGGAGGGCAATAATTTGAGTTTTCATTCATATTCATCCATTGTCATTGTTGAAAGCAATAATAACGTAAGAACTAAGTTATGGTTTATGTTAGTTGGGAGGGCAATAATTTGAGTTTTCATTCATATTCATCCATTGTCATTGTTGGAAAGCAATAATAACGTAAGAACTAAGTGATGGTTTATGTTAGTTGGGAGGGCAATAATTTGAGTTTTCATTCATATTCATCCATTGTCATTGTTGGAAAGCAATAATAACGTAAGAACTAAGTGATGGTTTATGTTAGTTGGGAGGGCAATAAGAGTTTTCATTCATATTCATCCATTGTCATTGTTGGGAAGCAATAATAACGTAAGAACTAATTGATGGTTTATGTTAGTTAGGAGGGCAATAATTTGAGTTTTCATTCATATTCATCCATTGTCATTGTTGGAAAGGAATAATAACGTAAGAACTAAGTGATGGTTTATGTTAGTTGGGAGGGCAATAATTTGAGTTTTCATTCATATTCATCCATTGTCATTGTTGGAAAGTTGGGAAATAATTTGAACGTAAGAACTAAGTTGATTTTTTTAGTTGGGAGGGCAATAATTTGAGTTTTCATTCATATTCATCCATTGTCATTGTTGGAAAGGAATAATAACGTAAGAACTAAGTGATGGTTTATGTTAGTTGGGAGGGCAATAATTTGAGTTTTCATTCATATTCATCCATTGTCATTGTTGGAAAGGAATAATAACGTAAGAACTAAGTGATGGTTTATGTTAGTTGGGAGGGCAATAATTTGAGTTTTCATTCATATTCATCCATTGTCATTGTTGGAAAGCAATAATAACGTAAGAAAAAGTTTTCATGGTTTATGTTAGTTGGGAGGGCAATAATTTGAGTTTTCATTCATATTCATCCATTGTCCATTGTTGGAAAGGAATAATAACGTAAGAACTAAGTGATGGTTTATGTTAGTTGGGAGGGCAATAATTTGAGTTTTCATTCATATTCATCCATTGTCATTATTGGAAAGGAATAATAACGTAAGAACTAAGTGATGGTTTATATGTTAGTTGGGAGGGCAATAATTTGAGTTTTCATTCATATTCATCCATTGTCATTGTTGGAAAGGAATAATAACGTAAGAACTAAGTGATGGTTTATGTTAGTTGGGAGGGCAATAATTTGAGTTTTCATTCATATTCATCCATTGTCATTGTTGGAAAGGAATAATAACGTAAGAACTAAGTGATGGTTTATGTTAGTTGGGAGGGCAATAATTTGAGTTTTCATTCATATTCATCCATTGTCATTGTTGGAAAGGAATAATAACGTAAGAACTAAAGTGATGGTTTATGTTAGTTGGGAGGGCAATAATTTGAGTTTTCATTCATATTCATCCATTGTCATTGTTGGAAAGAATAATAACGTAAGAACTAAGTGATGGTTTATGTTAGTTGGGAGGGCAATAATTTGAGTTTTCATTCATATTCATCCATTGTCATTGTTGGAAAGGAATAATAACGTAAGAAAAAAAGTGATGGTTTATTGTTAGTTGGGAGGGCAATAATTTGAGTTTTCATTCATATTCATCCATTGCCATTGTTGGAAAGGAATAATAACGTAAGAACTAAGTGATGGTTTATATTAGTTGGGAGGCAATAATTTGAGTTTTCATTCATATTCATCCATTGTCAAGGAATAATAAAGAACTAGAACTAAGATGGTTTATGTTGTTGGGAGAGTTTTCATTTCATATTCATCCATTGTCATTGTTGGAAAGGAATAATAACGTAAGAACTAAGTGATGGTTTATATTAGTTGGGAGGGCAATAATTTGAGTTTTCATTCATATTCATCCATTGGTTTAATAACGTAAGAACTAAGTGATGGTTTATGTTAGGGGAGGGCAATAATTTGAGTTTTCATTCATATTCATCCATTGTCATTGTTGGAAAGAATAATAACGTAAGAACTAAGTGATGGTTTATGTTAGTTGGGAGGGCAATAATTTGAGTTTTCATTCATATTCATCCATTGCCATTGTTGGAAAGGAATAATAACCTAAGAACTAAGTGATGGTTTATATTAGTTGGGAGGGCAATAATTTGAGTTTTCATTCATATTCATCCATTGCCATTGTTGGAAAAAATTTGGAATTTATGTTAAATAATTTAAGATCCATTGTCATTGTTGGGAAGAGTGTGATGGTTTATGTTAGTTGGGAGGGCAATAATTTGAGTTTTCATTCATATTCATCCATTGCCATTGTTGGAAAGGAATAATAACGTAAGAACTAAGTGATGGTTTATGTTAGTTGGGAGGGCAATAATTTGAGTTTTCATTCATATTCATCCATTGTCATTGTTGGAAAGGAATAATAACGTAAGAACTAAGTGATGGTTTATGTTAGTTGGGAGGGCAATAATTTGAGTTTTCATTCATATTCATCCATTGCCATTGTTGGGAAGCAATAATAACGTAAGAACTATGTGATGGTTTATGTTAGTTGGAGGGCAATAATTTGAGTTTTCATTCATATTCATCCATTGTCATTGTTGGAAAGTTGGGATAATAATTTGAGATTCATATTCATCCATTGTGATTGTTTAAAGGAATGTTAGTTGGGAGGGCAATAATTTGAGTTTCATTCATATTCATCCATTGCCATTGTTGGAAAGGAATAATAACGTAAGAACTAAGTGATGGTTTATGTTAGTTGGGAGGGCAATAATTTGAGTTTTTCATATTCATCCATTCATCCATTGGTTTATTTAGTTGGGAGGGAATAATTTTCATTCAGAAAATTGTGATGGTTTATAACGTAACTATGTGATGGTTTAATAATTTTTGAGTTTTCATTCATATTCATCCATTGTCATTGTTGGAAAGGAATAATAACGTAAGAACTAAGTGATGGTTTATGTTAGTTGGGAGGGCAATAATTTGAGTTTTCATTCATATTCATCCATTGCCATTGTTGGAAAGGAATAATAACGTAAGAACTATGTGATGGTTTATGTTAGTTGGGAGGGCAATAATTTGAGTTTTCATTCATATTCATCCATTGCCATTGTTGGAAAGGAATAATAACGTAAGAACTAAGTGATGGTTTATGTTAGTTGGGAGGGCAATAATTTGAGTTTTCATTCATATTCATCCATTGCCATTGTTGGAAAGGAAGGACTATGTGATGGTTTATGTTAGTTGGGAGGGCAATAATTTGAATTCTAATCCATTGATTGTTGTTTAAGAACTTAGGTTTATGTTATCCATTGGGGTTGGGAAGCAATAATTTGATGGTTTTCATTCATATTCATCCATTGTCATTGTTGGAAAGGAATAATAACGTAAGAACTATGTGATGGTTTATGTTAGTTGGGAGAGGGTTGGGAAAGCAATAATTTGAGGTTTTCATTCATATTCATCCATTGTCCATTGTTGGAAAGGAATAATAACGTAAGAACTATGTGATGGTTTATGTTAGTTGGGAGGGCAATAATTTGAGTTTTCATTCATATTCATCCATTGTCATTGTTGGAAAGGAATAATAACGTAAGAACTAAGTGATGGTTTATGTTAGTTGGGAGGGCAATAATTTGAGTTTTCATTCATATTCATCCATTGTCATTGTTGGAAAGGAATAATAACGTAAGAACTAATGATGGTTTATGTTAGGTTGGGAGGGCAATAATTTGAGTTTTCATTCATATTCATCCATTGATGGTTTATTGTTGGGAAGCAATAATTTGACATTCATATTCATCCATTGTCAACCTAAGTGATGGTTTATATTTGTTGGGAGGGCAATAATTTGAGTTTTCATTCATATTCATCCATTGCCATTGTTGAAAGGAATAATAACATTAAGAACTATAATAACGTAAGAACTTGGAAAGGAATATAACGTAAGAACTATGTGATGGTTTATGTTAGTTGGGAGGGCAATAATTTGAGTTTTTCATTCATATTCATCCATTGTCATTGTTGGAAAGGAATGTGTATCGAGCACTAATAACGTAAGAACTATGTGATGGTTTATGTTAGTTGGGAGGGCAATAATTTGAGTTTTCATTCATATTCATCCATTGCCATTGTTGGAAAGGAATAATAACGTAAGAACTATGTGATGGTTTATGTTAGTTTGGAGGGCAATAATTTGAGTTTTTTCATTTCATCCATTCATCCATGATGGTTTTGTTGGTTGGGAGGAATAATTTGAGTTTTCATTCATATTCATCCATTGCCATTGTTGGAAAGGAATAATAACGTAAGAACTAAGTGATGGTTTATGTTAGTTGGGAGGGCAATAATTTGAGTTTTCATTCATATTCATCCATTGTCATTGTTGGGAAAGGAATAATAACGTAAACTAATTATGGTTTATGTTAGATGGTTTATATTCATCCATTGTCATTGTTGGAAAGGAATAATAACGTAAGAACTTGATGGTTTATGTTGGGGAGGGCAATAATTTGAGTTTTTTATGTTAGTTGGAGGCACACTTGATTATTCATCCATTGCCATTGTTGGAAAGGAATAATAACGTAAGAACTATGTGATGGTTTATGTTAGTTGGGAGGGCAATAATTTGAGTTTTCATTCATATTCATATTCATTGTTGGAAAGAATAATAACCTATGTGATGGTTTATATTAGTTGGGAAATAATTTGAGTTTTCATTCATATCCATTGCCATTGTTGGACGTAAGAACTATGTGATGGTTTATGTTAGTTGGGAGGTTTAATTTGAGTTTTCATTCATATTCATCCATTGTCATTGTTGGAAAGAATAACGTAGAACAAAGTGATGGTTTATGTTATTGGGAGGGCAATAATTTGAGTTTTCATTCATATTCATCCATTGTCATTGTTGGAAAGGAATAATAACGTAAGAACTAAGTGATGGTTTATGTTAGTTGGGAGGGCAATAATTTGAGTTTTCATTCATATTCATCCATTGCCATTGTTGGGAAGCAATAATAAACTATGTATGGTTTATGTTAAGGAGGAATTTGGTTTTCATTCATATTCATCCATTGCCATTGTTCAGACATAATAACGTAAGAACTATGTGATGGTTTATGTTAGTTGGGGGAGGGCAATAATTTGAGTTTTCATTCATATTCATCCATTGCCATTGTTGGAAAGGAATAATAACGTAAGAACTAAGTGATGGTTTATGTTAGTTGGGAGGGCAATAATTTGAGTTTTCATTCATATTCATCCATTGCCATTGTTGGAAAGGAATAATAACGTGGTTTATGTGATGGTTTATTCATTAGTTAGGAGGGCAATAATTTGAGTTTTCATTCATATTCATCCATTGTTCATTGTTGGAAAGGAATAATAACGTAAGAACTAAGTGATGGTTTATGTTAGTTGGGAGGGCAATAATTTGAGTTTTCATTCATATTCATCCATTGCCATTGTTGGAAATATAGTGAGTTTCTGAATAATAACGTAAGAACTATGTGATGGTTTATGTTAGTTGGGAGGGCAATAATTTGAGTTTTCATTCATATTCATCCATTGTCATTGTTGGAAAGAATAATAACGTAAGAACTTGGGGAGGGTGATGGTTTATGTTAGTTGGGAGGGCTAATGATGGTTTGAGTTTTGATTCATATTCATCCATTGCCATTGTTGGAAAGGAATAATAACGTAAGAACTATGTGATGGTTTATATTGACTGGGAGGGCAATTTGAATTTGAGTTTTCTATAGTTCATATTCATCCATTGCCATTGTTGGAAAGGAATAATAACGTAAGAACTATGTGATGGTTTATGTTAGTTGGGAGGGCAATAATTTGAGTTTTTCATTCATATTCATCCATTGTCATTGTTGAAAGCAATAATAACGTAAGAACTAAGTGATGGTTTATGTTAAGAAGGGCAATGATTTGGTTTTCATTTTTCATCCATTGCCATTGTTGGAAGGGCAAAGAACTATGTGATGGTTTATGTTAGTTAGGAGGGCAATAATTTGAGTTTTCATTCATTTCATCCATTGCCATTGTTGGAAAGTGATAATAACGTAAGAACTATGTGATGGTTTATGTTGGTTGGGAGGCTATAATTTGAGTTTTCATTCATATTCATCCATTGCCATTCATCCATTGGTTTATTTGTTGGGAGGGCAATAATTTGAGTTTTCATTCATATTCATCCACCATTGTTGGAAGGAACTACCTATAAGTGGTTTATGGTTTATTTATAATAATTTGAGTTTTCATTCATATTCATCCATTGTCATTGTTGGAAAGGAATAATAACCTATATGTGATGGTTTATGTTAGTTGGGAGGGCAATAATTTGAGTTTTCATTCATATTCATCCATTGCCATTGTTGGAAAGGAATAATAACGTAAGAACTATGTGATGGTTTATGTTAGTTGGGAGGGCAATAATTTGGTTTTCATTCATATTCATCCATTGCCATTGTTGGAAAGCAATAATAACGTAAGAACTAAGTGATGGTTTATAGTAGTTGGGAGGGCAATAATTTGAGTTTTCATTCATTCATCCATTGTCATTGTTCAAGGAATAATAACCTAAGAACTATGTGATGGTTTATGTTAGTTGGGAGGGCAATAATTTGAGTTTTCATTCATATTCATCCATTGTGATTGTTGGAAAATTTGAATAATAAGACATTAAGAACCTATAGTGATGGTTTATTATTTGGGAGGGCAATAATTTGAGTTTTCATTCATATTCATCCATTGTCATTGTTGGAAAGGAATAATAACGTAAGAACTATATGGTTTATGGTTTATATTTGACATTCATATCAGACATTACTTTGTTCATAATTTGAGAACTATGTTCATTTGAATTTGAGTTTTCATTCATATTCATCCATTGTCATTGTTGGAAAGGAATAATAACGTAAGAACTATGTGATGGTTTATGGTTTAATAATTTGAGTTTTCATTCATATTCATCCATTGCCATTGTTGGAAAGTGAATAATAACGGAAGAACTATTGATGGTTTATGTTAGTTGGGAGGGCAATAATTTTGTTTTCATTCATATTCATCCATTGCCATTGTTGGAAAGGAATAATAAGAACTAAGTGATGGTTTATGTTAGTTGGGAGGCAATAATTTGAGTTTTCATTCATATTCATCCATTGCCATTGTTGGAAAGGAATAATTCAGGAAGTGACCTATAGTGATGGTTTATATTTGAGTTTTCATTCATATTCCATTGTTCCATTGACCTATCATTGATGGTTTTGGGAAATTTGACTTTTCAATATTGCCATTGTTATTGTAAACTACCTATAGGGCAATATGGTTTTCATTCATATTCATCCATTGCCATTGTTGGAAAGGAATAATAACGTAAGAACTATGATGGTTTTATATTAGTTGGGAGGGCAATTTCATATTCATCCATTGCCATTGTTGGGAAGCAATAAATAATAACGTAATGATGGTTTTAATAATTTGATGGTTTCCATTACTTAGTTGGGAGGGACAATATATTTGAGTTTTCATTTGATATTCATCCATTGCCATTGTTGGGGAAGGAATAACCTAAGAAAAAAAGTGATGGTTTATGTTAGTTGGGAGGCAATAATTTGAGTTTTCATTCATATTCATCCATTGCCATTGTTGGAAAGCAATAATAACGTAAGAACCTATAGTGATGGTTTATAATTTGAGTTTTCATTCATTTCATCATTGGTTCATCAGACATTGGGAAAGGAAATAATGATGGTTTATTTTTTGAGTTTCATTCATATTCATCCATTGCCATTGTTGGAAAATAACCTAAGAAAAAAGTGATGGTTTATGTTAGTTGGAGGGCAATAATTTGGATTCATTCATCCATTGTCATTGATGGTTTATAATAACGTGTAACTATGGGATGGTTTATGTTACTTGGGAGTGACCTATAGTTTGAGTTTTCATTTATTCATCCATTGTCATTGTTGGGAAGGAATAATAACGTAAGAACTATAGTGATGGTTTATTTTGACTGGGAGGGCAATAATTTGAGTTTTTCATTCATATTCATCCATTGCCATTGTTTATAGGAATAATAACTGTATCAGATGGTTTATGTTAGTTGGGAGGGCAATAATTTGACCTTTCATTCATGGTTCATCATTGCCATTGTTGGAAAGGAATAATAACGTAAGAACTATAGTGATGGTTTATATTTGTTGGGAGGGCAATAATTTGAGTTTTCATTCCTATATTCATCCATTTATTGTTGGGAAGTATCAGACATTAACGTAGAAAAAAGTGATGGTTTATGTTGACTGGAGACAATAATTTGAGTTTTCATTCATATTCATCCATTGTCATTTTGGAAAAATAATAACGTAAGAACTATGTGATGGTTTATGTTAGTTGGGAGGCCTATAATTTGAGTTTTCATTCATCCATTGTCATCCATTGACATACTGTTCAGGAAAGTGACCTATAACGAATGAACTTATATTTGTCCATGTTGGGGTTTATGTTTTATGTTCAGGGAGGCAATAATTTGAGTTTTCATTCATATTCATCCATTGCCATTGTTGGAAAAGGAATAATAACGTAAGAACTATAGTGATGGTTTATGTTAGTTGGGAGGCAATAATTTGAGTTTTCATTCATATTTCATTTGTCATTGTTGGAAAGGAATAACGTAAACTAAGTAATGGTTTAACTATAGTGAGTGATGGTTTTCATCCATTGTTATTGTTGGGAGGAATAATGACCTACAAGTGATTTTATGAGTTTTTTTCATTCATATTCATCCATTGCCATTGTTGGAAAGGAATAATAACGTAAGAACTATAGTGATGGTTTATGTTTGAACTTTTAATTTGAGTTTTCATTCATATTCATCCATTGCCATTGTTGGAAAGGAATAATAACGTTTGAACTAAGTGATGGTTTATATTACTTGGGAGGGCAATAATTTGAGTTTTTCATTCATATTCATCCATTGCCATTGTTGGAAAGCAATAATAACGTAAGAACTATGTGATGGTTTATGTGTTGGGAGGGCAATACTGTTTTCATTCATATTCATCCATTGGAAGGAATAATAACAATAATTTGAGTTTTCATTTTGACTATTCATCCATTGTCATTGTTGGAAAGGAATAACGTAAGAACTATAGTGATGGTTTATATTTTAACTTTGAGTTTTCATTCACATTCATCCATTGCCATTGTTGGGAATAACGTAAGAAAATATTTTGAGTTTTCATTCATATTCATCCATTGTCATTGTTGGAGAGCAATAATAACGTAAGAACTGATGTTGATGGTTTATATTAGCCATTGTTGGGAGGGACCAATGATGGTTTGAGTTTTTAATTTGAGTTTTCATTCATTCATCCATTGCCATTGTTGGAAAGCAATAATAACGTAAGAACTAAGTGATGGTTTATGTTAGTTGGGAGGGCAATAATTTGAGTTTTCATTCATATTCATCCATTGCCATTGTTTGGAAAGGTGATAATAACGTAAGAACTATGTGATGGTTTATGTTAGTTGGGAGGGCAATAATTTGAGTTTTCATTCATATTCATCCATTGTCATTGTTGGAAAGGAATAATAACGTAAGAACTATAGTGATGGTTTATATTTGAGTTGGGAGGGCAATAATTTGAGTTTTCATTCATATTCATCCATTGCCATTGTTGGAAAGGAATAATAACGTAAGAACTATAGTGATGGTTTATATTTTAGTTGGGAGGGCAATAATTTGAGTTTTCATTCATATTCATCCATTGTTCATTGTTGGAAAGGAATAATAACGTAAGAACTATGTGATGGTTTACCTGTTAGTTGGGAGGGCAATAATTTGAGTTTTCATTCATATTCATCCATTGTCATTGTTGGAAAGGAATAATAACGTAAGAACTATATGATGGTTTTTATGTTAGTTGGGAGGGCAATAATTTGATTTTTCATTATATTCATCCATTGCCATTGTTGGAAAGAATAATAACATCCTATGTGATTTTATGTTAGTTGGGAGGGCAATAATTTGACTTCATATTCATCCATTGCCATTGGAGAATAATAACGTAAGAACTATAGTGATGGTTTATTTAGTTGACATTACAATAATTTGAGTTTTCATTCATATTCATCCATTTATATTTTGGAAAGGAATAATAACGTAAGAACCTATAGTGATGGTTTATGTTAGTTGGGAGGGCAATAATTTGAGTTTTTATTCATATTCATCCATTGCCATTGTTGGAAAACTTAATAACGTAAGAACTATAGTGATGGTTTATGTTAGTTGGGAGGGCAATAATTTGAGTTTTCATTCATATTCATCCATTTTGATTGTTGGAAAGGAATAATAACGTAAAGAACCTATAGTGATGGTTTATGTTAGTTGGGAGGGCAATAATTTGAGTTTTCATTCATATTCATCCATAGCCATTGTTGGAAAGGAATAATAACGTAAGAACTATGTGATGGTTTATGTTAGTTGGGAGGGCAATAATTTGAGTTTTCATTCATATTCATCCATTGCCATTGTTGGAAAGGAATAATAACGTAAGAACTAAGTGATGGTTTATGTTAGTTGGGGAGGAACTAAGCAATAATTTGAGTTTTCATTCATATTCATCCATTGCCATTACTTACTTCAGGAATTGAACTATAGTGATGGTTTATGTTAGTTGGGAGGGCATCAGACATATTCATCCACGTAAGAACTATGTGATGGTTTATGTTAGTTGGGGAGGGCAATAATTTGAGTTTTCATTCATATTCATATAGTGATGGTTTTATTTGACTGGGGAGGGCATTAATTTGAGTTTTTCATTCACTATTCATCCATGGCCATTGTTGGATGTAATGGGTTTATATTGGGGAGGCACAATTTGACTTTTCATTCATTTCATCCATTGTCATTGTTGGGGAAACAATAATAACGGAACTAAGTGACCTTTATGTAGTTGATGGTTTATAATTTGAGTTTTCATTCATATTCATCCATTGTCATTGTTGGAAGGAATAATAACGTAAGAACTATGTGATGGTTTATGTTAGTTGGGAGGGCAATAATTTGAGTTTTCATTCATATTCATCCATTGCCATTGTTGGAAAGGAAATAATAACGTAAGAACTATGTGATGGTTTATGTTAGTTGGGAGGGCAATAATTTGAGTTTTCATTCATATTCATCCATTGCCATTGTTTGGAAAGGAATAATAACCTAAGAACTATGTGATGGTTTATGTTAGTTGGGAGGGCAATAATTTGAGTTTTCATTCATATTCATCCATTGTCATTGTTGGAAAGGAATAATAACGTAAGAACCTATAAGTGATGGTTTATGTTAGTTGGGAGGGCAATAATTTGAGTTTTCATTCATATTCATCCATTGTCATTGTTGGAAAGCAATAATAACGTAAGAACTAAGTGATGGTTTATAGTTGGGAGGGCAATAATTTGAGTTTTCATTCATATTCATCCATTGTCATTGTTGGAAAGGAATAATAACGAAACTATGTGATGGTTTATGTTAGTTGGGAGGGCAATAATTTGAGTTTTCATTCATTTCATCCATTGTCATTGTTGGAAAGGAATAATAACGTAAGAACTATAGTGATGGTTTATGTTAGTTGAGGGCAATAATTTGAGTTTTCATTCATATTCATCCATTGTCATCCATTGATGGTTTATATTGTTGGGAAAGTATTTGAGTTTTCATTCAATATCCACGTTGGAAATAATAACGTAAGAACTAAGTGATGGTTTATGTTAGTTAGGAGGGCAATAATTTGAGTTTTCATTCATATTCATCCATTGTCATTGTTGGAAAGGAATAATAACGTAAGAACTAAGTGATGGTTTATGTTAGTTGGGAGGGCAATAATTTGAGTTTTCATTCATATTCATCCATTGTCATTGTTGGAAAGGAATAATAACGTAAGAACTATGTGATGGTTTATGTTAGTTGGGAGGCAATAATTTGATGTTTATCATTCATATTCATCCATTGCCATTGTTGGAAAGGAATAATAACGTAAGAACTATGTGATGGTTTATGTTAGTTGGGAGGGCAATAATTTGAGTTTTCATTCATATTCATCCATTGCCATTGTTGGAAAGGAATAATAACGTAAGAACTAAAGTGATGGTTTATGTTAGTTGGGAGGGCAATAATTTGGTTTTCATTCATATTCATCCATTGCCATTGTTGGAAAGGAATAATAACGTAAGAACTATAGTGATGGTTTATGTTAGTTGGGATTTGTTTATTCATCCATTGCCATTGTTGGGAATAATAACGTAAGAAAAAATGGTTTATGTTATTTTGTTGGGAGGGCAATATTTGAGTTTTCATTCATCCCATTGCCATTGTTTATAAAGGAATAATAACGTAAGAACTATGTGATGGTTTATGTTAGTTGGGAGGGCCTATAGTTGAGTTTTCATTCATATTCATCCATTGTCATTGTTGGAAAGGAATAATAACGTAAGAACTAAGTGATGGTTTATGTTAGTTGGGAGGGCAATAATTTGAGTTTTCATTCATATTCATCCATTGTCATTGTTGGAAAGGAATAATAACGTAAGAACTAAAGTGATGGTTTATGTTAGTTGGGAGGGCAATAATTTGAGTTTTCATTCATATTCATCCATTGTATTGTTGGGAAGTTTTATAACGTAAGAACTATATGTGATGGTTTATGTTAGTTGGAAGGCAATAATTTGATGGTTTCATTCATATTCATCCATTGCCATTGTTGGAAGGAATAATAACGTAAGAACTAAGTGATGGTTTATGTTAGTTGGGAGGGCAATAATTTGAGTTTTCATTCATATTCATCCATTGTCATTGTTGGAAAGGAATAATAACGTAAGAACTAAGTGATGGTTTATAGTAGATGGTTTATATTCATCCATTGTTGTTGGAAAGCAATAATAACGTAAGAAAAATTTTTATGAGTTTTCATTCATATTCATCCATTGCCATTGTTGGAAAGGAATAATAACGTAAGAACTATAGTGATGGTTTATGTTAGTTGGGAGGGCAGTTTTCATTCATTTCATCCATTGTTTTTGGAAGCAATAATAACCTATTGTTAGTTTATATTTGATTTTCATTCATATTCATCCATTGTTGGAAAGGAATAATAACGTAAGAACTAAGTGATGGTTTATGTTAGTTGGGAGGGCAATAATTTGAGTTTTCATTCATTCATCCATTGTCATTGTTGGAAAGGAATAATAACGTAAGAACTATTTGATGGTTTATGTTAGTTGGGGAGGGCAATAATTTGAGTTTTCATTCATATTCATCCATTGTCATTGTTGGAAAGGTTTAATAACGTAAGAACTATGTGATGGTTTATGTTAGTTGGGAGGGCAATAATTTGAGTTTTCATTCATATTCATCCATTGTCATTGTTGGAAAGGAATAATAACGTAAGAACTATGTGATGGTTTATGTTAGTTGGGAGGGCAATAATTTGAGTTTTCATTCATATTCATCCATTGTCATTGTTGGAAAGGAATAATAACGTAAGAACTATGTGATGGTTTATATTTAGTTGGGAGGGCAATAATTTGAGTTTTCATTCATATTCATCCATTGTCATTGTTGGAAAGGAATAATAACGTAAGAACTATGTGATGGTTTATGTTAGTTGGGGAGGGCAATAATTTGATGTTTTCATTCATATTCATCCATTGTCATTGTTGGAAAGGAATAATAACGTAAGAACTAAGTGATGGTTTATGTTAGTTGGGAGGGCAATAATTTGAGTTTTCATTCATATTCATCCATTGTCATTGTTGGAAAGGAATAATAACGTAAGAACTAAGTGATGGTTTATGTTAGTTGGGAGGGCAATAATTTGAGTTTTCATTCATATTCATCCATTGTTTTGTTGGTAAGAAATAATGGTTTATGTTAGTTGGGAGGCACAGGAAGTATTCATCCATTGTGATTGTTTATGAATAATAACGTAAGAACTATGATGGTTTATGTTAGTTGGGAGGGCAATAATTTGAGTTTTCATTCATATTCATCCATTGTCATTGTTGGAAAGGAATAATAACGTAAGAACTAAGTGATGGTTTATGTTAGTGATGGTTTTCATTCATATTCATCCATTGTTTGTTGGAAAGGGTAAGAACTATAACGTGATGGTTTGAGTTTTCATTTTGAGTTTTCATTCATATTCATCCATTGTCATTGTTGGAAAGCAATAATAACGTAAGAACTATGTGATGGTTTATGTTAGTTGGGAGGGCAATAATTTGATTTTTCATCCATCATATTCATCCATTGTCATTTTATATTGGAAATAATTTGAGTTTTCATTCATATTCATCCAACGTAAGAATAATAAGAACTAAGTGATGGTTTATGTTAGTTGGGAGGGCAATAATTTGAGTTTTCATTCATATTCATCCATTGTCATTGTTGGAAAGGAATAATAACGTAAGAACTAAGTGATGGTTTATGTTAGTTGGGAGGCAATAATTTGAGTTTTCATTCATATTCATCCATTGTCATTGTTGGAAGGAATCAATAACGTAAGAACTATGGTTTGATGGTTTATTTTTCATCCATACTTTGGGAGGCAATAATTTGAGTTTTCATTCCTATATTCATCCATTGTCATTGTTGTAAAGGAATAATAACGTAAGAACTATAGTGATGGTTTATGTTAGTTGGGAGGGCAATAATTTGAGTTTCATTCATATTCATCCATTGTCATTGTTGGAAAGGAATAATAACGTAAGAACTATGTGATGGTTTATGTTAGTTGGGAGGGCAATAATTTGAGTTTTCATTCATATTCATCCATTGTCATTGTTGGAAAGGTTTAATAACGTAAGAACTATGTGATGGTTTATGTTAGTTGGAGGCCAATAATTTGAGTTTTCATTCATATTCATCCATTGTCATTGTTGGAAAGCATTAATAACGTAAGAACTATGGATGGTTTATAGTAGTTGGGAGGCAATAATTTGAGTTTTCATATTCATATTCATCCATTGTGATGGTTTATTTGGAAATAATTTGAGTTTTCATTCATATTCATCCATTGTAAGAACTATGTGATGGTTTATGTTAGTTGGGAGGGCAATAATTTGAGTTTTCATTCATATTCATCCATTGTCATTGTTGGAAAGGAATAACGTAAGAACTAAGTGATGGTTTATGTTAGTTGGGAGGGCAATAATTTGAGTTTTCATTCATATTCATCCATTGCCATTGTTGGAAAGGAATAATAACGTAAGAACCATGTGATGGTTTATGTTAGTTGGGAGGGCAATAATTTGAGTTTTCATTCATATTCATCCATTGTCATTGTTGGAAAGAATAACCTAAGAATATGGTTTATAACGTAAGAACTATTGTTGATGGTTTATATGTTAGTTGGGAGGGCAATAATTTGAGTTTTCATTCATATTCATCCATTGTCATTGTTGGAAAGGAATAATAACGTAAGAACTATTGTTGGTTTAGGTTAACGTAAGAATGGTTTTTTTATGTTAGTTGGGAGGGCAATAATTATGATGTTTTCATTCATATTCATCCATTGCCATTGTTGGAAAGGAATAATAACGTAAGAACTATGTGATGGTTTTTGAGTTTTCCATTCATATTCATCCATTGTCATTGGGAGGGCAATAATTTGAGTTTTTTGAGTTTCTTCATATTCATCCATTGTCATTGTTGGAAAGGAATAATAACGTAAGAACTATGTGATGGTTTATGTTAGTTGGGAGGGCAATAATTTGAGTTTTCATTCATATTCATCCATTGTCATTGTTGGAAAGGAATAATAACGTAAGAACTAAGTGATGGTTTATGTTAGTTGGGAGGGCAATAATTTGAGTTTTCATTCATATTCATCCATTGTCATTGTTGGAAAGGAATAATAACGTAAGAACTATGTGATGGTTTATGTTAGTTGGGAGGCAATAATTTGAGTTTTCATTCATATTCATCCATTGTCATTGTTGGAAGGAATAATAACGTAAGAACTATGTGATGGTTTATGTTAGTTGGGGAGGGCAATAATTTGAGTTTTCATTCATATTCATCCATTGTCATTGTTGGAAAGGAATAATAACGTAAGAACTATGTGATGGTTTATGTTAGTTGGGAGGGCAATAATTTGAGTTTTCATTCATATTCATCCATTGTCATTGTTGGAAAGGAATAATAACAACAGTAAGAACTATGTGATGGTTTTCATATTAGTTGGGAGGCAATAATTTGAGTTTTCATTCATATTCATCCATTGTCCATTGTTGGAAAAGCAATAATAACGTAAGAACTATGTGATGGTTTATGTTAGTTGGGAGGGCAATAATTTGAGTTTTCATTCATATTCATCCATTGTCATTGTTGGAAAGCAATAATAACGTAAGAACTATGTGATGGTTTATGAGTTTTCATTCATATTCATCCATTGTTGGGAATAATAACGTAAGAACTAAGTTATGGTTTATGTTGTTGGGAGGGCAGTAATTTGAGTTTTCATTCATATTCATCCATTGTCATTGTTGGAAAGCAATAATAACGTAAGAACTATGTGATGGTTTATGTTAGTTGGGGGCAATTCATATTCATCCATTGATTGTTTTCAAGAACTTGATGGTTTATGTTAGTTGGGAGGGCAATAATTTGGGTTTTCATTCATATTCATCCATTGTCATTGTTGGAAAGCAACTAATGGTTTATATTTGTCGGAGGCAATAATTTGAATCAGTGATGGTTTATGTTAGTTGGGAGGGCAATAATTTGAGTTTTCATTCATATTCATCCATTGTCATTGTTGGAAAGGAATATGGTTCAAGAACTATGTGATGGTTTATGTTAGTTGGGAGGGCAATAATTTGAGTTTTCATTCATATTCATCCATTGTCATTGTTGGAAAGGAATAATAACGTAAGAACTATGTGATGGTTTATGTTAGTTGGGAGGGCAATAATTTGAGTTTTCATTCATATTCATCCATTGTCATTGTTGGAAAGGAATAATAACGTAAGAACTAAGTGATGGTTTATGTTAGTTGGGAGGGCAATAATTTGAGTTTTCATTCATATTCATCCATTGTCATTGTTGGAAAGCAATAATAACGTAAGAACTATGTGATGGTTTATGTTAGTTGGGAGGGCAATAATTTGGTTTATTTTCATTCATATTCATCCATTGTCATTGTTGGAAAGCAATAATAACGTAAGAACTATGTGATGGTTTATGTTAGTTGGGAGGGCAATAATTTGAGTTTTCATTCATATTCATCCATTGTCATTGTTGGAAAGCAATAATAACGTAAGAACTATGTGATGGTTTATGTTAGTTGGGAGGGCAATAATTTGAGTTTTATTCATATTCATCCATTGTCATTGTTGGAAAGAATAATAACGTAAGAACTATGTGATGGTTTATATTGTTAGTTGGGAGGCAATAATTTGAGGTTGGAAAGGAATAATAACGTTATGTGATGGTTTTTAGTTGGGAGGGCAATTCCTTTTTCATTCCATCCATTGCCATTGTTGGAAAGGAATAATAACGTAAGAACTATGTGATGGTTTATGTTAGTTGGGAGGGCAATAATTTGATTTCATTCATTTCATCCATTGTCATTGTTGGGAATAACGTAAGAACTAATGATGGTTTATGTTTTGGGAGGGCAATAATTTGAGTTTTCATTCATATTCATCCATTGTCATTGTTGGAAAGGTTTAATAACGTAAGAACTAAGTGATGGTTTATGTTAGTTGGGAGGGCAATAATTTGAGTTTTCATTCATATTCATCCATTGTCATTGTTGGAAAGGAATAATAACGTAAGAACTATGTGATGGTTTATGTTAGTTGGGAGGGCAATAATTTGAGTTTTCATTCATATTCATCCATTGTCATTGTTGGAAGTTTGAATAATAACGTAAGAACTATGTGATGGTTTTATGTTAGTTGGGAGGGCAATAATTTGAGTTTTCATTCATATTCATCCATTGTCATTGTTGGAAAGCAATAATAACGTAAGAACTATGTGATGGTTTATGTTAGTTGGGAGGGCAATAATTTGAGTTTTCATTCATATTCATCCATTGTCATTGTTGGAAAGCAATAATAACGTAAGAACTATGTGATGGTTTATGTTAGTTGGGAGGGCAATAATTTGAGTTTTCATTCATATTCATCCATTGTCATTGTTGGAAAGCAATAATAACGTAAGAACTATGTGATGGTTTATGTTAGTTGGGAGGGCAATAATTTGAGTTTTCATTCATATTCATCCATTGTCATTGTTGGAAAGGAATAATAACGTAAGAACTAAGTGATGGTTTATGTTAGTTGGGAGGGCAATAATTTGAGTTTTCATTCAGTGATATTCATCCATTGTCATTGTTGGAAAGGAATAATAACGTAAGAACTATGTGATGGTTTATGTTAGTTGGGAGGGCAATAATTTGAGTTTTCATTCATATTCATCCATTGTCATTGTTGGAAAGGAATAACGTAACGTGAAGAACTTTATCTGACATTTTCATTGTCATTGATGGTTTATGTGTGATGGTTTATGTTGGGGAGGGCAATAATTTGAGTTTTCATTCATATTCATCCATTGTCATTGTTGAAAGGAATAATAACGTAAGAACTAAGTGATGGTTTATGTTAGTTGGGAGGGCAATAATTTGAGTTTTCATTCATATTCATCCATTGTCATTGTTGGAAAGCAATAATAACGTAAGAACTAAGTGGTTTATGTTAGTTGGGAGGGCAATAATTTGAGTTTTCATTCATATTCATCCATTGTCATTGTTGGAAAGAATAATAACGTAAGAACTATGTGATGGTTTATGTTAGTTGGGAGGGCAATAATTTGAGTTTTCATTCATATTCATCCATTGTCATTGTTGGAAAGGAATAATAACGTAAGAACTATGTGATGGTTTATGTTGGTTGGGAGGCAATAATTTGAGTTTTCATTCATATTCATCCATTGTCATTGTTGGAAAGCAATAATAACGTAAGAACTATGTGATGGTTTATGTTAGTTGGGAGGGCAATAATTTGAGTTTTCATTCATATTCATCCATTGTCATTGTTGGAAAGGAATAATAACGTAAGAACTATGTGATGGTTTATGTTAGTTGGGAGGGCAATAATTTGAGTTTTCATTCATATTCATCCATTGTCATTGTTGGAAAGGAATAATAACGTAAGAACTATGGTTTATGATGGTTTATATTAGTTGGGAGGGCAATAATTTGAGTTTTTCATTCATATTCATCCATTGTCATTGTTGGAAAGCAATAATAACGTAAGAACTATGTGATGGTTTATGTTAGTTGGGAGGGCAATAATTTGAGTTTTCATTCATATTCATCCATTGTCATTGTTGGAAAATAATAATGTAAGAATAATAACGTAAGAACTATGTGATGGTTTATTCATATTCATCCATTGTCATTGGGAAAGGGCAATAATTTGGGAGTTTTCATTCATATTCATCCATTGTCATTGTTGGAAAGCAATAATAACGTAAGAACTATGTGATGGTTTATGTTGGTTGGGAGGGCAATAATTTGAGTTTTCATTCATATTCATCCATTGTCATTGTTGGAAAGCAATAATAACGTAAGAACTATGTGATGGTTTATGTTAGTTGGGAGGAATAACGTCAATAATTTGAGTTTTCATTCATATTCATCCATTGTCATTGTTGGAAAGGAATAATAACGTAAGAACTATGTGATGGTTTATGTTAGTTGGGAGGGCAATAATTTGAGTTTTCATTCATATTCATCCATTGTCATTGTTGGAAAAAAATAATAACGTAAGAACTATGTGATGGTTTATGTTAGTTGGGAGGGCAATAATTTGAGTTTTCATTCATATTCATCCATTGTCATTGTTGGAAAGGAATAATAACGTAAGAACTATGTGATGGTTTATGTTAGTTGGGAGGGCAATAATTTGAGTTTTCATTCATATTCATCCATTGTCATTGTTGGAAAGCAATAATAAGAACTATATGGTTTATGTTAACTATTCATCCATTGTCATTTTAATAACGTAAGAACTATATGTTGGGAGGCAATAATTTGAGTTTTCATTCATATTCATCCATTGTCATTGTTGGAAAGGAATAATAACGTAAGAACTATGTGATGGTTTATGTTAGTTGGGAGGGCAATAATTTGAGTTTTCATTCATATTCATCCATTGTCATTGTTGGAAAGCAATAATAACGTAAGAACTATGTGATGGTTTATGTTAGTTGGGAGGGCAATAATTTGAGTTTTCATTCATATTCATCCATTGTCATTGTTGTTTAATAATAACGAACTATGTGATGGTTTATGTTAGTTGGGAGGGCAATAATTTGAGTTTTCATTCATATTCATCCATTGTCATTGTTGGAAAGGAATAATAACGTAAGAACTATGTGATGGTTTATGTTAGTTGGGAGGAGTTTTCATTCATATTCATTTGAGTTTTCATTCATATTCATCCATTGTCATTGTTGGAAAGGAATAATAACGTAAGAACTATGTGATGGTTTATGTTAGTTGGGAGGGCAATAATTTGAGTTTTCATTCATATTCATCCATTGTCATTGTTGGAAAAGAATAATAACGTAAGAACTATGTGATGGTTTATGTTAGTTGGGAGGGCAATAATTTGAGTTTTCATTCATATTCATCCATTGTCATTGTTGGAAAGCAATAACGTAAGAACTATGTGATGGTTTATGTTAGTTGGGAGGGCAATAATTTGAGTTTTCATTCATATTCATCCATTGTCATTGTTGGAAAGCAATAATAACGTAAGAACTAATGTGATGGTTTATGTTTATTGGGAGGGCAATAATTTGAGTTTTCATTCATATTCATCCATTGTCATTGTTGGAAAGCAATAATAACGTAAGAACTATGTGATGGTTTATATATTAGTTGGGAGGTAAGCAATAATTTTGAGTTTTCATTCATATTCATCCATTGTCATTGTTGGAAAGTTGGGAGGCAATAATAACGTAAGAACTATGTGATGGTTTATGTTAGTTGGGAGGGCAATAATTTGAGTTTTCATTCATATTCATCCATTGTCATTGTTGGAAAGGAATAATAACGTAAGAACTATGTGATGGTTTATGTTAGTTGGGAGGGCAATAATTTGAGTTTTCATTCATATTCATCCATTGTTGGAAAGGATTGTTGGAAAGCAATAATTTGAACGTTGGAAGAACTATATGTGATGGTTTATGTTAGTTGGGGAGGGCAATAATTTGAGTTTTCATTCATATTCATCCATTGTCATTGTTGGAAAGCAATAATAACGTAAGAACTATGTGATGGTTTATGTTAGTTGGGAGGGCAATAATTTGAGTTTTCATTCATATTCATCCATTGTCATTGTTGGAAAGAATAATAACGTAAGAACTATGTGATGGTTTATGTTAGTTGGGGAGGGCAATAATTTGAGTTTTCCTTCATATTTCATCCATTGTCATTGTTGGAAAGGAATAATAACGTAAGAACTATGTGATGGTTTATGTTAGTTGGGGAGGGCAATAATTTGAGTTTTCATTCATATTCATCCATTGTCATTGTTGGAAAGCAATAATAACGTAAGAACTATGTGATGGTTTATGTTAGTTGGGAGGGCAATAATTTGAGTTTTCATTCATATTCATCCATTGTCATTGTTGGAAAGGAATAATAACGTAAGAACTATGTGATGGTTTATGTTAGTTGGGAGGGCAATAATTTGAGTTTCATTCATATTCATCCATTGTCATTGTTGGAAAGCAATAATAACGTAAGAACTATGTGATGGTTTATGTTAGGGCAATAATTTGAGTTTTTCATTCATATTCATCCATTGATTGTTGGAAAGGAATAACGTAATTTGATGTTTTCATTTGATTTTCATTCATATTCATCCATTGTCATTGTTGGAAAGGAATAATAACGTAAGAACTATGTGATGGTTTATGTTTAGTTGGGAGGGCAATAATTTGAGTTTTCATTCATATTCATCCATTGTCATTGTTGGAAGGAATAATAACGTAAGAACTATGTGATGGTTTATGTTAGTTGGGAGGGCAATAATTTGAGTTTTCATTCATCCATATTCATCCATTGTCATTGTTGGAAAGGAATAATATATTCATCCATTGTCATTGAACTAAGAAACTGTGATGGTTTATGTTAGTTGGGAGGGCAATAATTTGAGTTTTCATTCATATTCATCCATTGTCATTGTTGGAAAGGAATAATAACGTAAGAACTATATGATGGTTTATGTTAGTTGGGAGGGCAATAATTTGAGTTTTCATTCATATTCATCCATTGTCATTGTTGGAAAGGAATAATAACGTAAGAACTATGTGATGGTTTATATTAGTTGGGAGGCAATAATTTGAGTTTTCATTCATATTCATCCATTGTCATTGTTGGAAAGGAATAATAACGTAAGAACTATGTGATGGTTTATGTTGGTTGGGAGGGCAATAATTTGAGTTTTCATTCATATTCATCCATTGTCATTGTTGGAAAGGAATAATAACGTAAGAACTATGTGATGGTTTATGTTAGTTGGGAGGGCAATAATTTGAGTTTTCATTCATATTCATCCATTGTCATTGTTGGAAAGGAATAATAACGTAAGAACTATGTGATGGTTTATGTTAGTTGGGAGGGCAATAATTTGAGTTTTCATTCATATTCATCCATTGTCATTGTTGGAAAAGCAATAATAACGTAAGAACTAAGTGATGGTTTATGTTAGTTAGGAGGGCAATAATTTGAGTTTTTCATTCCATATTCATCCATTGTCATTGTTGGAAAGCAATAATAACGTAAGAACATATGATGGTTTATGTTAGTTGGGAGGGCAATAATTTGAGTTTTCATTCATATTCATCCATTGTCATTGTTGGAAAGGAATAATAACGTAAGAACTATGTGATGGTTTATGTTAGTTGGGAGGGCAATAATTTGAGTTTTCATTTCATCCATTGCCGTTGAAGGAATCGTAAGAACTATGTCATTTATGTTGGAAAGGAATATTTCATCCATTGCATTGTTGGAAAGTAGAACTATGTGATGGTTTATGTTAGTTGGGAGGGCAATAATTTGAGCTTTCATTCATATTCATCCATTGTCATTGTTGGAAAGGAATAATAACGTAAGAACTATAGTGATGGTTTATGTTAGTTGGGAGGGCAATAATTTGAGTTTTCATTCATATTCATCCATTGTCATTGTTGGAAAGGAATAATAACGTAAGAACTATGATGGTTTATGTTAGTTGGGAGGGCAATAATTTGAGTTTTCATTCATATTCATCCATTGTCATTGTTGGAAAGCAATAATAACGTAGAAACTTTACCTATTTTAGTTGATGGTTTTGAGTTTTCATTCATATTCATCCATTGTCATTGTTGGAAAAAATAATTAAGAACTATGTGATGGTTATGTTAGTTGGGATTCATTTGAGTTTTCATTGTATTCATCCATTGTCCATTGTTCAAGTAAGAACTATGTGATGGTTTATGTTAGTTGGGAGGGCAATAATTTGAGTTTTCATTCATATTCATCCATTGTCATTG
The DNA here is from genome assembly GCA_903632075.3 of Acanthosepion pharaonis. NCBI lineage: Eukaryota > Metazoa > Mollusca > Cephalopoda > Sepiida > Sepiidae > Acanthosepion > Acanthosepion pharaonis. The sequence continues at coordinate 461,848 of CAHIKZ030001362.1, read as the reverse complement.
TTGGAAATTAATAATAACGTAAGAACTATGTGATGGTTTATGTTATCCATTGGGAGGGCAATAATTTGAGGCTTTTCATTCATATTCATCCATTGTCATTGTTGGAAAGACAATAACGTAAGAACTATGTGATGGTTTATATGTTAGTTGGGAGGGCAATAATTTGAGTTTTCATTCATATTCATCCATTGTCATTGTTGGAAAGCAATAATAACGTAAGAACTATGTGATGGTTTATGTTAGTTGGGAGGGCAATAATTTGAGTTTTCATTCATATTCATCCATTGTCATTGTTGGAAAGCAATAATAACGAAGAACTATGTGATGGTTTATGTTAGTTGGAGGGCAATAATTGAGTTTTCATTCATATTCATCCATTGTCATTGTTGGAAAGCAATAATAACGTCAGAACTATGTGATGGTTTATGTTAGTTGGGAGGGCAATAATTTGAGTTTTCATTCATATTCATCCATTGTCATTGTTGGAAAAGCAATAATAACGTAAGAACTAGTGATGGTTTATGTTAGTTAGGGAGGCAATAATTTGAGTTTTCATTCATATTCATCCATTGTCATTGTTGGAAGGAATAATTTGTAAGAACTATGTGATGGTTTATGTTAGTTGGGAGGGCAATAATTTGAGTTTTCATTCATATTCATCCATTGTCATTGTTGGAAAGGAATAATAACGTAAGAACTATGTGATGGTTTATGTTAGTTGGGAGGGCAATAATTTGAGTTTCATTCATATTCATCCATTGTCATTGTTGGAAGGAATAATAACGTAAGAACTATGTGATGGTTATGTTAGTTGGGAGGGCAATAATTTGAGTTTTCATTCATATTCATCCATTGTCATTGTTGGAAAAGAACTATGTGATGGTTTAATTGGGGGAGGGCAATAATTTTGAACTATTCATCCATTGTCATTATTTGTAATAACATAAAGAACTATGTGATTTTATGTTAGTTGGAGGGCAATAATTTGAGTTTTCATTCATATTCATCATTGTCATTGTTGGAAAGCAATAATAACGTAAGAAACTATGTGATGGTTTATGTTAGTTGGGAGGGCAATAATTTGAGTTTTCATTCATATTCATCCATTGTCATTGTTGGAAAGCAATAATAACGTAAGAACTATGTGATGGTTTTATGTTAGTTGGGAGGCAATAATTTGAGTTTTCATTCATATTCATCCATTGTCATTGTTGGAAAGGAATATGGTTTCTAGAACTATGTGATGGTTTATGTTATTTGGGAGGCAATAATTTGAGTTTTCATTCATATTCATCCATTGTCATTGTTGGAAAGGAATAATAACGTAAGAACTATGTGATGGTTTATATTAGTTGGGAGGGCAATAATTTGAGTTTTCATTCATATTCATCCATTGTCATTGTTGGAAAGCAATAATAACGTAAGAACTATGTGATGGTTTTATGTTAGTTGGGAGGGCAATAATTTGAGTTTTCATTCATATTCATCCATTGTCATTTGTTGGAAAGCAATAATAACGTAAGAACTAAAAACGTAAGAACTAAATTATGGTTTATGTTAGTTGGGAGGGCAATAATTTGAGTTTTTCATTCATATTCATCCATTGTCATTGTTGGAAAATAATAACGTAAGAACTATGTGATGGTTTATGTTAGTTGGGAGGCAATAATTTGAGTTTTCATTCATATTCATCCATTGTCATTGTTGAAAGCAATAATAACGTAAGAACTATGTGATGGTTTATATTAGTTGGGGAGGCAATAATTTGAGTTTTCATTCATATTCATCCATTGTCATTGTTGAAAGGAATAATAACGTAAGAACTATGTGATGGTTTATGTTAGTTGGGAGGGCAATAATTTGAGTTTTCATTCATATTCATCCATTGCCATTGTTGGAAAGCAATAATAACTTCAGAACTATAGTGATGGTTTATATTAGTTGGGAGGGCAATAATTTTTGAGTTTTCATTCATATTCATCCATTGTCATTGTTGGAAAGCAATAATAACGTAAGAACTATGTGATGGTTTAGTGTTGGTTGGGAGGGCAATAATTTGAGTTTTCATTCATATTCATCCATTGTGATTGTTGGAAAGGAATAATCAACATAACTTACTATGTGATGGTTTATGTTGGTTGGGAGGGTTTAATTTGATTTTCATTCATATTCATCCATTGTCATTGTTGGAAAGCAATAATAACGTAAGAACTATGTGATGGTTTATGTTATTGGGAGGGCAATAATTTGAGTTTCATTCATATTCATCCATTGTCATTGTTGAAAGTAATAACGTAAGAACTATGTGATGGTTTTATGTTAGTTGGGAGGGGCAATAATTTGAGTTTTCATTCATATTCATCCATTGTCATTGTTGGAAAGCAATAATAACGTAAGAACTATGTGATGGTTTATGTTAGTTGGGAGGGCAATAATTTGAGTTTTCATTCATATTCATCCATTGTCATTGTTGAAAGGAATAATAATCAACAACTAAGTGATGGTTTATGTTAGTTGGGAGGGCAATAATTTGAGTTTTCATTCATATTCATCCATTGTCATTGTTGGAAAATAATAACTTGTAATAACTATGTGATGGTTTATGTTAGTTAGGGCAATAATTTGAGTTTTCATATTCATCCATTGTCATTGTTGGAAGGAATAATAACGTAAGAACATATGTGTCCATGGTTTATGTTTAGTTGGGAGGGGATTCATCCATTGTCATTGTTGGAAAGGAATAATAACGTAAGAACTATGTGATGGTTTATGTTAGTTGGGAGGGCAATAATTTGAGTTTTCATTCATATTCATCCATTGTCATTGTTGGAAAGCAATAATAACGTAAGAACTATGTGATGGTTTATGTTAGATGGGAGGGCAATAATTTGAGTTTTCATCCATATTCATCCATTGTCATTGTTGGGAAGCAATAATAACGTTTGAGAACTATTCATCCATTGATTATTTGTTTATAAGTTAGTTGGGAGGGCAATAATTTGAGTTTTCATTCATATTCATCCATTGTCATTGTTGGAAAGCAATAATAACGTAAGAACTATGTGATGGTTTATGTTAGTTGGGAGGGCAATAATTTGAGTTTTCATTCATATTCATCCATTGTCATTGTTGGAAAAGGATAATAACGTAAGAACTATGTGATGGTTTATGTTAGTTGGGAGGGCAATAATTTGAGTTTTCATTCATATTCATCCATTGTCATTGTTGGAAAGCAATAATAACATAAGAACTATATTGATGGTTTATGTTAGTTGGGAGGGCAATAATTTGAGTTTTCATTCATATTCATCCATTGCCATTGTTGGAAAGCAATAATAACGTAAGAACTATGTGATGTTTATGATGGTTTTGATTTTTCATATTCATCCATTGTCATTGTTGGAGGAATAATAACGTAAGAACTATGTGATGGTTTAATTTGAGTTTTCATTCATATTCATCCATTGTCATTGTTGGAAAGCAATAATAATATGTAAGAACTATGTGATGGTTTATATATTAGTTGGGAGGCAATAATTTGAGTTTTCATTCATATTCATCCATTGTCATTGTTGGAAAGGAATAAAAACGTAAGAACTATGTGGATGGTTTATATTAGTTGGGAGGGCAATAATTTTGAGTTTTTCATTCATATTCATCCATTGTCATTGTTGGAAAGGAATAATAACGTAAGAACTATGTGATGGTTTATGTTAGTTGGGAGGGCAATAATTTGAGTTTTCATTCATTCATCCATTCATCCATTGTCATTGTTGGAAAGGAATAATAACGTAAGAACTATGTGATGGTTTATGTTAGTTGGGAGGGCAATAATTTGAGTTTTCATTCCTATTCATCCATTGTCATTGTTGGAAAGGAATAATAACGTAAGAACTATGTGATGGTTTTATGTTAGTTGGGAGGGCAATAATTTGAGTTTTCATTCATATTCATCCATTGCCATTGTTGGAAAGGAATAATAACGTAAGAACTATGTGATGGTTTATGTTAGTTGGGAGGGCAATAATTTGAGTTTTCATTCATATTCATCCATTGTCATTGTTGGAAAGGAATAATAACGTAAGAACTATGTGATGGTTTATATTAGTTGGGAGGGCAATAATTTTGAGTTTTCATTCATATTCATCCATTGTCATTGTTGGAAAGCAATAATAACGTCAGAACTATGTGATGGTTTATGTTAGTTGGGGAGGGCAATAATTTGAGTTTTCATTCATATTCATCCATTGTCATTGTTGGAAAGCAATAATAACGTAAGAACTATGTGATGGTTTATGTTAGTTGGGAGGGCAATAATTTGAGTTTTCATTCATATTCATCCATTGTCATTGTTGGAAAGGAATAATAACGTAAGAACTATGTGATGGTTTATGTTAGTTGGGAGGGCAATAATTTGAGTTTTCATTCATATTCATCCATTGTCATTGTTGGAAAGAAAATAACGTAATTTGAGTTTCATTCTTACAAGAACTATAATGTTAGTTGGGAGGGCAATAATTTGAGTTTTCATTCCTTATTCATCCATTGTCATTGTTGGAAAGTTAATAACGTAAGAACTATGTGATGGTTTATGTTAGTTGGGAGGGCAATAATTTGAGTTTTCATTCATATTCATCCATTGTCATTGTTGGAAGGAATAATAACGTAAGAACTATGTGATGGTTTATGTTAGTTGGGAGGGCAATAATTTGAGTTTTCATTCATATTCATCCATTGTCATTGTTGGAAAGAATAATAACGTAAGAACTAAGTGATGGTTTATGTTAGTTAGGAGGGCAATAATTTGAGTTTTCATTCATATTCATCCATTGTCATTGTTGGAAATAATAACGTAAACTATGTGATGGTTTTATGTTAGTTGGGAGGGGCAATAATTTGAGTTTTCATTCATATTCATCCATTGTCATTGTTGAAAGGAATAATTAAGAACTAAGTGATGGTTTATGTTAGTTGGGAGGCAATAATTTCATCCATTGTCATTGTTGGAAAGGAATCATCCATTGTTTATTTAGTTGGGAGGCAATAATTTGAGTTTTCATAATTCATCCATTGTCATTGTTGGAAAAGGAATAATAACGTAGAACTATGTGATGGTTTATGTTAGTTGGGAGGGCAATAATTTGAGTTTTCATTCATATTCATCCATTGTCATTGTTGGAAAGCAATAATAACGTAAGAACTATGTGATGGTTTATATTGGTTGGGAGGGCAATAATTTGAGTTTTCATTCATATTCATCCATTGTCATTGTTGGAAAGCAATAATAACGTAAGAACTAAGTGATGGTTTATGTTAGTTGGGAGGCAATAATTTGAGTTTTTCATTCATATTCATCCATTGTCATTGTTGGAAAATAAAATAACGTAAGAACTATGTGATGGTTTATGTTTAGTTGGGAGGGCAATAATTTGAGTTTTCATTCATATTCATCCATTGTCATTGTTGGAAAGGAATAATAACGTAAGAACTATGTGATGGTTTATGTTAGTTGGGAGGGCAATAATTTGAGTTTTCATTCATATTCATCCATTGTCATTGTTGGAAAGGAATAATAACATAAGAACTATGTGATGGTTTATGTTAGTTGGGAGGGCAATAATTTGAGTTTTTCATTCATATTCATCCATTGTCATTGTTGGAAAGAATAATAACGTAAGAACTAATGATGGTTTATATTGAACAATAATTTGAGTTTTCATTCATTTCATCCATTGTTTGTTGGAAAGGAATAACGTAAGAACTATGTGATGGTTTATGTTAGTTGGGAGGCAATAATTTGAGTTTTCATTCATATTCATCCATTGTCATTGTTGGAAAGGAATAATAACGTAAAACTGGGTTTATGTTGGTTGGGAGGGCAATAATTTGATTTTCATTCATATTCATCCATTGCCATTGTTGGAAAGCAATAATAACAGAAGAACTATGTGATGGTTTATGTTAGTTGGGGAGGGCAATAATTTGAGTTTTCATTCATATTCATCCATTGTCATTGTTGGAAAGCAATAATAACGTAAGAACTAAGTGATGGTTTATGTTAGTTGGGAGGGCAATAATTTGAGTTTTCATCCATTGTCATTCATCCATTGTAAGAACTATTGATGGTTTATGTTATTGGGAGGCAATAATTTGAGTTTTCATTCATTTCATATTCATCCATTGTTGGAAAGCAATAATAACGTAAGAACTATGTGATGGTTTATGTTGGTTGGGAGGGGCAATAATTTGAGTTTTCATTCATATTCATCCATTGTTGTTGGAAATTGTTGGAAAGCAAAATTTGAATTCAACATAAGAACTATGTGATGGTTTATGTTAGTTGGGAGGGCAATAATTTGAGTTTTCATTCATATTCATCCATTGTCATTTTTGGAAAGGAATAATAACGTAAGAACTATGTGATGGTTTATGTTAGTTGGGAGGGCAATAATTTGAGTTTTCATTCATATTCATCCATTGTCATTGTTGGAAAGTTTAATAACGTAAGAACTATGTGATGGTTTATGTTAGTTGGGAGGGCAATAATTTGAGTTTTCATTCATATTCATCCATTGCCATTGTTGGAAAGCAATAATAACGTAAGAACTATGTGATGGTTTATGTTAGTTGGGAGGGCAATAATTTGAGTTTTCATTCATTTCATCCATTGTCATTGTTGGAAAGCAATAATAACGTAAGAACTATGTGATGGTTTATGTTATTGGGAGGGGCAATAATTTGAGTTTTCATTCATATTCATCCATTGTCATTGTTGGAAAGCAATAATAACGTAAGACATGTGATGGTTTATGTTAGTTGGGAGGGCAATAATTTGAGTTTTCATTCATATTCATCCATTGTCATTGTTGGAAAGGAATAATAACGTAAGAACTATGTGATGGTTTATGTTAGTTGGGAGGGCAATAATTTGAGTTTTCATTCATATTCATCCATTGTCATTGTTGGAAAGGAATAATAACGTAAGAACTATGTGATGGTTTATGTTAGTTGGGAGGGCAATAATTTGAGTTTTCATTCATATTCATCCATTGTCATTGTTGGAAAGGAAATAATAACGTAAGAACTATGTGATGGTTTATGTTAGTTGGGAGGGCAATAATTTGAGTTTTCATTCATATTCATCCATTGTCATTGTTGGAAGCAATAATAACGTAAAGAACTATGTGATGGTTTATGTTAGTTGGGAGGGCAATAATTTGAGTTTTCATTCATATTCATCCATTGTCATTGTTGGAAAGGAATAATAACATTGTAAGAACTAAGTGATGGTTTATGTGTTAGTTGGGAGGGCAATAATTTTAGAGTTTTCATTCATATTCATCCATTGTCATTGTTGGAAAGAATAATAACGTAAGAACTATGTGATGGTTTATGTTAGTTGGGAGGGCAATAATTTGAGTTTTCATTCATATTCATCCATTGTCATTGTTGGAAAGAAATAATAACGTAAGAACTATGATGGTTTATGTTAGTTGGGAGGGCAATAATTTGAGTTTTCATTCATATTCATCCATTGCCATTGTTGGAAAGGAATAATAACGTAAGAACTAAATGATGGTTTATGTTTGTTGGGAGGGCAATAATTTTCAGTTTTCATTCATTGTTGGATTCATCCATTGTCATTGTTGGAAAGCAATAATAACGTAAGAACTAATAACGTGATGGTTTATGTTAGTTGGGAGGGCAATAATTTGAGTTTTCATTCATATTCATCCATTGTCATTGTTGGAAAGCAATAATAACGTAAGAACTATGTGATGGTTTATGTTAGTTGGGAGGCAATAATTTGAGTTTTCATTCATATTCATCCATTGTCATTGTTGGGAAAGGAATAATAACGTAAGAACTATGTGATGGTTTATGTTAGTTGGGAGGGCAATAATTTGAGTTTTCATTCATTTCATCCATTGTCATTGTTGGAAAGGAATATCCATTGTGATGGTTTATGTTAGGGGAGGGCAATAATTTGAGTTTTCATTCATATTCATCCATTGTCATTGTTGAAAGGAAATAATAACGTGAACTAATGGTTTATGTTAGTTGGGAGGGCAATAATTTGAGTTTTCATTCATATTCATCCATTGTCATTGTTGGAAAGGAATAATAACGTAAGAACTAAGTGATGGTTTATGTTAGTTGGGAGGGCAATAATTTGAGTTTTCATTCATGTTCATTCATCCATTGTCATTGTTGAAAGCAATAATAACGTAGAACTATGTGATGGTTTATTTTAATTTGAGTTTTCATTCATATTCATCCATTGTCATTGTTGGATATTGGTTAGGAAATAATTTGGAATAATAACGTAAGAACTAAGTGATGGTTTATGTTAGTTGGGAGGGCAATAATTTGAGTTTTCATTCATATTCATCCATTGTCATTGTTGGAAAGAATAATAACGTAAGAACTAAGTGATGGTTTATGTTAGTTGGGAGGGCAATAATTTGAGTTTTCATTCATATTCATCCATTGTCATTGTTGGAAAGGAATAATAACGTAAGAACTTATGTGATGGTTTATGTTAGTTGGGGAGGGCAATAATTTGAGTTTTTCATTCATATTCATCCATTGTTGGAATTGTTTGAACTAAATAATGGTTTATGTTGGTTGGGAGAACAATTTAGTTTCATTCATTTCATCCATTGCCATTGTTGGAAAGGAATAATAACGTAAGAACTATATGGTTTATATTAGTTGGGAGGGCAATAATTTGAGTTTTCATTCATATTCATCCATTGTCATTGTTGGAAAGGAATAATAACGTAGAAAGAACTAAGTGATGGTTTATTGTTGGTTGGAAGGATAATAACGTAAGAACATTTGGTTTATGTTAGTTGGGAGGGCAATTTGGAGTTTTTTTACCATTGTTGAAAGGAATAATAACGTAAGAACTAAGTGATGGTTTATTTAGTTGGGAGGCAATAATTTGAGTTTTCGTTCATATTCATCCATTGTCATTGTTGGGAAGAATAATAACGTAAGAACTATGTGATGGTTTATGTTGGTTGGGAGGCAATAATTTGAGTTTTCATTCATATTCATCCATTGTCATTGTTGGAAAGCAATAATAACAATAAGAACTATGTGATGGTTTATGTTAGTTGGGAGGGCAATAATTTGAGTTTTCATTCATATTCATCCATTGTCATTGTTGGAAAGGAATAATAACGTAAGAACTATGTGATGGTTTATGTTAGTTGGGAGGCAATAATTTGGAATTTGATTTTTCATCCATTGTCATTCATATTCATCCATTGGTTTATTTAGTTGGGAAATAATTTGAATTTCAATAATCCAATGCCAAGAACATAAGAACTATGATGGTTTATGTTAGTTGGGAGGGCAATAATTTGAGTTTTCATTCATATTCATCCATTGCCATTGTTGGAAAGGAATAATAACGTAAGAACTAAGTGATGGTTTATGTTAGTTGGGAGGGCAATAATTTGAGTTTTCATTCATATTCATCCATTGTCATTGTTGGAAAAATAATAACATAAGAACTATGTGATGGTTTTATTAGTTGGGAGGAATAATTTGAGTTTTCATTCATATTCATCCATTGTCATTGTCATTGTTGGAAATAATTTTGAATAATTCATCCATTGTCTAAGAACTAAGTGATGGTTTATTTGTTGGTTGGGAGGCAATAATTTGATTTTCATTCATATTCATCCATTGTCATTGTTGAAAAGGAATAATAACGTAAGAACTATGTGATGGTTTATGTTAGTTGGGAGGGCAATAATTTGAGTTTTCATTCATATTCATCCATTGCCATTGTTGGAAAGGAATAATAACGTAAGAACTAATTGATGGTTTATGTTAGTTGGGAGGGCAATAATTTGAGTTTTCATTCATATTCATCCATTGCCATTGTTGGAAAGGAATAATAACGTAAGAACTAAGTGATGGTTTATATGTTAGTTGGGAGGGCAATAATTTGAGTTTTCATTCATATTCATCCATTGTCATTGTTGGAAAGCAATAATAACGTAAGAACTATGTGATGGTTTATGTTAGTTGGGAGGGCAATAATTTGAGTTTTCATTCATATTCATCCATTGCCATTGTTGGAAAGCAATAATAACGTAAGAACTAAGTGATGGTTTATGTTAGTTGGGAGGGCAATAATTTCATCAGTTTTCATTCATATTCATCCATTGCCATTGTTGGAAAGGAATAATAACGTAAGAACTATGTGATGGTTTATGTTAGTTGGGAGGGCAATAATTTGAGTTTTCATTCATATTCATCCATTGTCATTGTTGGAAAGGAATAATAACGTAAGAACTAAGTGATGGTTTATGTTAGTTGGGAGGGCAATAATTTGAGTTTTCATTCATATTCATCCATTGTCATTGTTGGAAAGGAATAATAACGTAAGAACTATGTGATGGTTTATGTTAGTTGGGAGGGCAATAATTTGAGTTTTCATTCATATTCATCCATTGCCATTGTTGGAAAAGAATAATAACGTAAGAACTAAAGTGATGGTTTATGTTTTCAGTTGGGAGGGCAATAATTTGAGTTTTTCATTCATATTCATCCATTGTCATTGTTGGAAAGGAATAATAACGTAAGAACTAAAGTGATGGTTTATGTTAGTTGGGAGGGCAATAATTTGAGTTTTCATTCATATTCATCCATTGTCATTGTTGGAAAGAAATAATAACGTAAGAACTAAGTGATGGTTTATGTTAGTTGTTGGGAGGTTTATTGTTGGAAATAATTTGAATTCATATTCATCCACAATAATTTTATGAGTTTTTTGAGTTTTTCATTCATATTCATCCATTGCCATTGTTGGAAAGGAATAATAACGTAAGAACTAAGTGATGGTTTATGTTAGTTGGGAGGCAATAATTTGAGTTTTCATTCATATTCATCCATTGTCATTGTTGGAAAGGAATAATAACGTAAGAACTATGTGATGGTTTATGTTAGTTGGGAGGCAATAATTTGAGTTTTCATTCATATTCATCCATTGCCATTGTTGGAAAGGAATAATAACGTAAGAACTAAGTGTGATGGTTTATGTTAGTTGGGAGGGCAATAATTTGAGTTTTCATTCATATTCATCCATTGCCATTGTTGGAAAGGAATAATAACGTAAGAACTAAAGTGATGGTTTATGTTAGTTGGGAGGGCAATAATTTGAGTTTTCATTCATATTCATCCATTGCCATTGTTGGAAAGGAATAATAACGTAAGAACTATGTGATGGTTTATGTTAGTTGGGGAGGGCAATAATTTGAGTTTTCATTCATTTCATCCATTGCCATTTTTTGGAAAGGAATAATAACGTAAGAACTATGTGATGGTTTATGTTAGTTGGGAGGGCAATAATTTGAGTTTTCATTCATATTCATCCATTGCCATTGTTGGAAAGGAATAATAACGTAAGAACTAAGTGATGGTTTATGTTAGTTGGGAGGGCAATAATTTGAGTTTTCATTTATTCATCCATTGCCATTTATTCATCTATGTGATGGTTTATGTTAGTTGGGAGGGCAATAATTTGCCATTTGTTGTTGGAAAGGAATAATAACGTAAGAACTAAGTGATGGTTTATGTTAGTTGGGAGGGCACAATAATTTGAGTTTTCATTCATTCATCCATTGCCATTGTTGGAAAGGAATAATAACGTAAGAACTAAGTGATGGTTTATGTTAGTTGGGGAGGGCAATAATTTGAGTTTTCCATTCATATTCATCCATTGTCATTGTTGGAAAGCAATAATAACGTAAGAACTATGTGATGGTTTATGTTGGTTGGGAGGGCAATAATTTGAGTTTTTCATTCATATTCATCCATTGCCATTGTTGGAAAAATTTGGAATAATAACGTAAGAACTATGTGATGGTTTATGTTAGTTGGGAGGGCAATAATTTGAGTTTTCATTCATATTCATCCATTGTCATTGTTGGAAAGGAATAATAACGTAAGAACTATATGATGGTTTATGTTAGTTGGGAGGGCAATAATTTGAGTTTTCATTCATATTCATCCATTGTCATTGTTGGAAAGAATAATAACTAAGTGATGGTTAAACTAAAGTGATGGTTTATGTTAATTGGGAGGGCAATAATTTGAGTTTTCATTCATATTCATCCATTGCCATTGTTGGAAAGGAATAATAACGTAAGAACTAAGTGATGGTTTATGTTAGTTGGGAGGGCAATAATTTGAGTTTTCATTCATATTCATCCATTGCCATTGTTGGAAATAATAATAACATTGTTGGAAAGGAATAATAACGTAAGAACTAAGTGATGGTTTATGTTAGTTGGGAGGGCAATAATTTGAGTTTTCATTCATATTCATCCATTGCCATTGTTGGAAAGGAATAATAACGTAAGAACTAAGTGATGGTTTATGTTAGTTGGGAGGCAATAATTTGAGTTTTCATTCATATTCATCCATTGTCATTGTTGGAAAGGAATAATAACGTAAGAACTAAGTGATGGTTTATATTGGTTGGGAGGGGAATAATTTGAGTTTTCATTCCATATTCATCCATTGCCATTGTTGGAAAGCAATAATAACGTAAGAACTAAGTGATGGTTTATGTTAGTTGGGAGGGCAATAATTTGAGTTTTCATTCATTTCATCCATTGTCATTGTTGAAAGCCAATTTGGGAGCAATAATTTGTTTTTTCATTCATATTCATCCATTGTCATTACTGAAAGGAATAATAACAGCTTAATAATTTGATTTTCATTCATATTCATCATTGCCATTGTTGGAAAGCAATAATAACGGTTTATATTGATGGTTTATATTAGGGGAGGGCAATAATTTGAGTTTTCATTCATATTCATCCATTGCCATTGTTGGGAAAGGAATAATAACGTAAGAACTAAGTGATGGTTTATGTTAGTTGGGAGGGCAATAATTTGAGTTTTCATTCATATTCATCCATTGTCATTGTTGGAAAGGAATAATAACTAAAGTCAGGTTTACTAAGTTTGGTTTATGTTGTTTAATTTGAGTTTTCATTCATATTCATCCCATTGTTGGAAAGTTGGAAATGTGATGGTTTATGTTAGTTGGGGGGCAATAATAACGTAATCTAAGATAATGTTGTGATTTTATGTTAGTTGGGAGGGCAATAATTTGAGTTTTCATTTATATTCATCCATTGCCATTGTTGGAAAGGAATAATAACGTAAGAACTAAGTGATGGTTTATGTTAGTTGGGAGGGCAATAATTTGAGTTTTCATTCATCCATTCATCCATTGTCATTGTTGGGAGGGCAATTTGAATAAAGTGCTAAGTGATGGTTTATGTTGAGGGAGGGCAATAATTCATATTCGTCCATTGCCATTGAACTAATAACGTGGTTTATGTGATGGTTTATGTTAGGGAGGCAATAATTTGAGTTTTCATTCATATTCATCCATTGCCATTGTTGGAAAGGAATAATAACGTAAGAACTATGTGATGGTTTATGTTAGTTGGGAGGGCAATAATTTGAGTTTTCATTCATATTCATCCATTGCCATTGTTGGAAAGCAATAATAACGTAAGAACTATGTGATGGTTTATGTTAGTTGGGAGGGCAATAATTTGAGTTTTCATTCATATTCATCCATTGCCATTGTTGGAAAGGAATAATAACGTTAAGGGAACTAATTTGATTTTTTATCCATTGTCATTGTTGGAAGGAATAATTTAAGTGATGGTTTTCATTCAATAATTCATCCATTGTCATTGTTGGAAAGCAATAATAACGTCCTTTTAGATTGATGGTTTATGTTAGTTGGGAGGGCAATAATTTGAGTTTTCATTCATATTCATCCATTGCCATTGTTGGAAAGCAATAATAACGTCAGAACTATGTGATGGTTTATGTTTTAGTTGGGAGGGCAATAATTTGAGTTTTCATTCATATTCATCCATTGCCATTGTTGGAAAGCAATAATAACGTCAGAACTAAAATGATGGTTTATGCCGGTTGGGAGGCAATAATTTGAGTTTCATTCATATTCATCCATTGTCATTGTTGGAAAGGAATAATAACGTACAACTATATTATGGTTTATGTTAGTTGGGAGGGCAATAATTTGAGTTTTCATTCATATTCATCATTGCCATTGTTGGAAAGCAATAATAACGTCAACGTTTGGTTTATGTTAGTTGAAGAATAATAATTTGAGTTTTCATTCATATTCATCATTGTCATTGTTGGAAGCAATAATAACGTAAGAACTATGTTATGGTTTATGTTGGAAGGGCAATAATTTGAGTTTTCATTCATATTCATCCCATTGTTTAAGAAAGGAATAATAACATTGTTGGTTTAAAGGAAATAATTTGAGTTTTTCAATAATCGTCAAAGGACTAAGTTTATGTTGGTTTATTTGGTTAGGGAGGGCAATAATTTGAGTTTCATTCATATTCATCCATTGCCATTGTTGGAAAGCAATAATAACGTAAGAACTAAGTGATGGTTTATGTTAGTTGGAAGGCAATAATTTGAGTTTTCATTCACATATTCATCCATTGCCATTGTTGGAAAGGAATAATAATGTCAGCCCTAAGTGATGGTTTATTTTAGTTGGGAGGGCAATAATTTGAGTTTTCATTCATATTCATCCATTGTCATTGTTGAAAAGGAATAATAACGTAACCACTAAATTATGGTTTATGTTAGTTGGGAGGGCAATAATTTGAGTTTTCATTCATATTCATCCATTGTCATTGTTGGAAAGCAATAATAACGTCAAAGCCCTAATTTATGGTTTTTTCCATGTTCAGTTAGGGGTCCAATAATTTGAGTTTTCATTCATATTCATCCATTGTCATTGTTGGAAAGCAATAATAACGTAAGAACTAATTTATGGTTTATGTTAGTTGGGAGGGCAATAATTTGAGTTTTCATTCATATTCATCCATTGTCATTGTTGGAAAATAATAACGTAAGCAATATGTAACGTCAGCATTCTAATTTGTCATTGGTTTATAAGTCATGTTAGTTGGAAGGCAATAATTTGAGTTTTCATTCATATTCATCCATTGTCATTGTTGGAAAGGAATAATAACGTCAGAACTAAGTGATGGTTTATGTTAGTTGGGAGGGCAATAATTTGAGTTTTCATTCATATTCATCCATTTCATTGTTGGAAAGCAATAATAACGTCAGCACTAAATTATGTTTTATGTTAGTTGGGGAGGGCAATAATTTGAGTTTTCATTCATATTCATCCATTGTCATTGTTGGAAAGCAATAATAACGTCAGAACTAATTTATGGTTTATGTTAGTTGGGAGGCAATAATTTGAGTTTTCATTCATATTCATCCATTGTCATTGCTGGAAAGAATAATAACGTCAGCTAAATTATGGTTTATGTTAGTTGGGAGGGCAATAATTTGAGTTTTCATTCATATTCATCCATTGCCATTGTTGGAAAGCAATAATAACGTCAGCACTAAGTTATGGTTTATGTTAGTTGGGAGGGAATAATTTGAGTTTTCATTCATATTCATCATTGCATTGTCATTTTAACGTTGGAAAGTTTGGAGCAATAATTTTGTCATTCATATTCTAAGTTATTTGGTTTCTGTTGATGGTTTATGGGAGGGGAGGCAATAATTTGAGTTTTCATTCATATTCATCCATTGCCATTGTTGGAAAAGGAATAATAACGTCAGCCCTAAATTTATGGTTTATGTTAGTTGGGATCTAATAATTTGAGTTTTCATTCATATTCATCCATTGTCATTGTTGGAAAGCAATCAATAAATTATGGTTTATGTTAGTTGGGAGGGCATAATTTGAGTTTTCATTTATCATTGTCATTGGAAAGCAATTAAAGTCAGCCCCTAATTTATGGTTTATGTTGAAGGCAATAATTTGATTGTTGGAGTTTCATTCATATTTTATGTCAGTTGGGAGGGCAATAATTTGCATTTCATTGTTGGAACATTGTTTCATTGGAAAGGGAATAATAACGTTTCATTGTTGGAAAGCAATAATAACGTCAGCACTAAGTTATGGTTTATGTTAGTTGGGATTTGGGCAATAATTTGAGTTTTCATTCATATTCATCCATTGTCATTGTTGGAAAGCAATAATAACGTCAGCACTAAGTTATGGTTTATGTTAGTTGGGAGGGCAATAATTTGAGTTTTCATTCATATTCATCCATTGTCATTGTTGGAAGGCAATAATAAAGTCAAAGCATAAATTATGGTTGTATGTTAGTTGGGAGGCAACAATTTGATTTTCATTCATATTCATCCATTGTTGAATAGCATTGTTGGAAAGTGATGCTAATAATAACGTCAGCATTCTAAGTTATGGTTTATATTAGTGTCATTTTTGAGTTTTCATTCATATTCATCCATTGTCATTGTTGGAAAGCAATAATAACGTAAGAACTAAGTTATGGTTTATATTTTGGGGAGGCAATAATTTGAGTTTTCATTCATATTCATCCATTGTCATTGTTGGAAAGCAATAATAACGTCAGCCCTATGTTATGTTTATTTTGGAGTTGGCAATTCATCCATTGTCATTATTTAAATAATAACGTAAGAACTAAGTGATGGTTTATGTTGGTTGGGAGGGCAATAATTTGATTTTTCATTCATATTCATCCATTGTCATTGTTGGAAAGCAATAATAACGTCACCACTAAGTGATGGTTTATATAAGTTAGTTTTATTTTGAGGGCAGTAATTTGAGTTTTCATTCATATTCATCCATTTTCATTGTTGGAAAGCAATAATAACGTCAGAACTAAGTGATTGTTTTATGTTATTTATTGAGGGCAATAATTTAGGGTTTTCATTCATATTCATCCATTGTCATTGTTGGGAAGCAATAATAACGTAAGAACTAAGTGATGGTTTATTTTAGTTGGGAGGCAATAATATGAGTTTTCATTCATATTCATCCATTGTCATTGTTGGGAAAGCAATAATAAAGTCAACTAATTTATGGATGGTGGAAAGGAATTATGTTATGATGGTTTTAATAATTTGAGTTTTTCATTCATATTCCATCCATTGTAGAATAATAACGTCAGAACTAAATGATGGTTTTTATGTTAGTTGGGAGGGCAATAATTTGAGTTTTCATTCATATTCATCCATTGTCATTTTGGAAAGCAATAATAACGTAAGAACTAAAGTGATGGTTTATGTTAGTTGGGAGGGCAATAATTTGAGTTTTCATTCATATTCATCCATTGTCATTGTTGGAAAGCAATAATAACGTAAGAACTAAGTGATGGTTTATGTTAGTTGGGAGGGCAATAATTTGAGTTTTCATTCATATTCATCCATTGTCATTGTTGGAAAGCAATAATAACGTAAGAACTAAGTGATGGTTTATGTTGGTTGGGGGGGGCAATAATTTGAGGTTTTCATTCATCCATTCATCCATTGTCATTATTGGAAAGCAATTCAATAACGTAAGAACTAAATGATGGTTTATATGTTAGATGGGAGGGCAATAATTTGAGTTTTCATTCATATTCATCCATTGTCATTGTTTTGGGAAGCAATAATAACGTAAGAACTAGGGTTAAGTTATGGTTTTATGTTATTGTTGGGAGGCAATAATTTGAGTTTTTTTCATTCATATTCATCCATTGTCATTATTGTTGGGAAGAATAATAACGTAAGAACTAAGTGATGGTTTAATTAACGTCAGCCCATAATCCATTATGGTTTATAGTAAGTGATTGTTGGTTGGGAGGGCAATAATTTGAGTTTTCATTCATATTCATCCATTGTCATTGTTGGAAAGCAATAATAACGTAAGAACTAATTGATGGTTTATGTTAGTTGGGAGGGCAATAATTTGAGTTTTCATTCATATTCATCCATTGTCATTGTTGGAAAGCAATAATAACGTAAATTTATGGTTTATGTCAGTTGGGAGGGCAATAATTTGATTTTCATTCATATTCATCCATTGTCATTGTTGGAAGCAATAATAACGTAAGAACAATTTATTTTTATATTGGTTAAATAATTTGAGTTTTCATTCATATTCATCCATTGTCATTGTTGGGAAGAATAATAAGAACTAATTGATGGTTTATGTTAGTTGGGAGGGCAATAATTCATTCATATTCATCCATTGTCATTGTTGAAGCAATAATAACGTCAGCACTAAATTATGGTTTATGTTATTTGGGAGGGAATAATTTGAGATTTCATTCATATTCATCCATTGTGTTATTGGAAAGCAATAATAAAGTCAGCCCTAATTTATTTTTATGTTAGTTAGGAGGTCAATAATTTGAGTTTTATTCATATTCATCCATTGCCATTGTTGGAAAAGAATAATAACGTCAGCCCTAAGTTATGGTTTATGTTAGTTGGGAGGGCAATAATTTGAGTTTTCATTCATATTCATTCATTGTCATTTTTGGAAAGCAATAATAACGTCAGCCCTAAGTTATGGTTTCTGTTAGTTGGGAGGGCAATAATTTGAGTTTTCATTCATATTCATCCATTGTCATTGTTGGAAAGCAATAATAACGTCAGCACTAAATTATGGTTAATGTTATTTGGGAGGAGAATAATTTGAGTTTTCATTCATATTCATCCATTGTCATTGTTGGTTCAAATCCATTGCCATTGCAATAACGTCAGCCCTAAATTATGGTTTAAAGCAATTCAATAACGTCAGATTTCATTCATTATCCATTGTTTATAACATCAGCCCTAAGTTATGGTTTATGTAGTTGGGAGGGCAATAATTTGAGTTTTGATTCATATTTATCCATTGTCATTGCTGGAAAGCAATAATAACGTCAGCACTAAATTATGGTTTATGTTATTTGGGAGGGCAATAATTTGAGATTTCATTCATATACATCCGTTGTCATTGTTGGAAATCAATAATAAAGTCTGCACTAAGTTATGGTTTATGTTAGTTAGGAGGCAATAATTTGAGTTTTGATTCATATTCATCCATTGTCATTGTTGGAAAGCAATAATAACGTCAGCCCTAAGTTATGGTTTATGTCAGTTGTGAGTCAATAATTTAGTTTGAGTTTTCATTCATATTCATCCATTGTCATTGTTGGAAAGAATAATAACATCAGCACTAAGTTATAGTTTATGTTTTTGGGAGAACAATAATTTGAGTTTTGATTCATATTCATCCATTGTCATTGTTGGAAGCAATAATAACGTCAGCACTAAGTTATGGTTTATGTTAGTTGGGAGGGCAATAATTTGAGTTTTGATTCATATTCATCCATTGTCATTGTTAGAAAGCAATAATGACGTCAGCACTAAGTTATGGTTTATGTCAGTTGGGTGTCCAATAATTTGAGTTTTCATTCATATTCATCCATTGTCATTGTTGAAAAGCAATAATAACGTAAGAACTAAGTGATGGTTTATATTAGTTGGGAGGGCAGTAATTTGAGTTTTCATTCATATTCATCCATTGTCATTGTTGGAAGCAATAATAACGTCAGCCCTAATTTATGGTTTATGTCAGTTAAGGGTCAATAATTTGCGTTTTCATTCATATTCATCCATTGTCATTGTTGGAATGCAATAATATCGTTAGCACTAAATTATGGTTTATGTTATTTGGGAGGGGAATAATTTGAGATTTCATTCATATACATCCATTGTCATTGTTGGAAAGCAATAATAACGTCAGCCCTAAGTTATGGTTTATGTTAGTTGGGAGGGCAATAATTTGAGTTTTGATTCATATTCATCCATTGTCATTGTTGGAAAGCAATAATAACGTAAGAACTAATTGATGGTTTATGTTAGTTGGGAGGGCAATAATTTGTGTTTTCATTCATATTCATCCATTATCATTGTTGGAAAGCAATAATAACGTCAGCACTAAATTATGGTTTATGTTATTTGGGAGGGGAATAATTTGAGATTTCATTCATATTCATCCATTGTCATTGTTGGAAAGCAATAATAAAGTCAGCACTAATTTATGGTTTATGTTAGTTAGGAGGTCAATAATTTGAGATTTCGTTCATATTCATCCATTGCCATTGCTGGAAAGGAATAATAACGTCAGCCCTAAATTATGGTTTATGTTAGTTGGGAGGGCAGTAATTTGAGTTTTCATTCATATTCATTCCTTGCCATTGTTGGAAAGCAATAATAACGTCAGCCCTAAGTTATGGTTTATGTTAGTTGGGAGGGCAATAATTTGAGTTTTCATTCATATTCATTCATTGTCATTTTTGGAAAGCAATAATAACGTCAGCCCTAAGTTATGGTTTCTGTTAGTTGGGAGGGCAATAATTTGAGTTTTCATTCATATTCATCCATTGTCATTGTTGGAAAGCAATAATAACGTCAGCACTAAATTATGGTTAATGTTATTTGGGAGGAGAATAATTTGAGATTTCATTCATATACATCCATTGTCATTGTTGCAAAGCAATAATAACGTCAGCCCTAAGTTATGGTTTATGTAGTTGGGAGGGCAATAATTTGAGTTTTGATTCATATTTATCCATTGTCATTGCTGGAAAGCAATAATAACGTCAGCACTAAATTATGGTTTATGTTATTTGGGAGGGCAATAATTTGAGATTTCATTCATATACATCCGTTGTCATTGTTGGAAATCAATAATAAAGTCTGCACTAAGTTATGGTTTATGTTAGTTAGGAGGGCAATAATTTGAGTTTTGATTCATATTCATCCATTGTCATTGTTGGAAAGCAATAATAACGTCAGCCCTAAGTTATGGTTTATGTCAGTTGTGAGTCCAATAATTTGAGTTTTCATTCATATTCATCCATTGTCATTGTTGGAAAGGAATAATAACATCAGCACTAAGTTATGGTTTATGTTATTTGGGAGAACAATAATTTGAGTTTTGATTCATATTCATCCATTGTCATTGTTGGAAAGCAATAATAACGTCAGCACTAAGTTATGGTTTATGTTAGTTGGGAGGGCAATAATTTGAGTTTTGATTCATATTCATCCATTGTCATTGTTAGAAAGCAATAATGACGTCAGCACTAAGTTATGGTTTATGTCAGTTGGGTGTCCAATAATTTGAGTTTTCATTCATATTCATCCATTGTCATTGTTGAAAAGCAATAATAACGTAAGAACTAAGTGATGGTTTATATTAGTTGGGAGGGCAGTAATTTGAGTTTTCATTCATATTCATCCATTGTCATTGTTGGAAAGCAATAATAACGTCAGCCCTAATTTATGGTTTATGTCAGTTGGGAGTCCAATAATTTGCGTTTTCATTCATATTCATCCATTGTCATTGTTGGAATGCAATAATAACGTTAGCACTAAATTATGGTTTATGTTATTTGGGAGGGGAATAATTTGAGATTTCATTCATATACATCCATTGTCATTGTTGGAAAGCAATAATAACGTCAGCCCTAAGTTATGGTTTATGTTAGTTGGGAGGGCAATAATTTGAGTTTTGATTCATATTCATCCATTGTCATTGTTGGAAAGCAATAATAACGTCAGCACTAAATTATGGTTTATGTTAGTTGGGAGGGCAGTAATTTGAGTTTTCATTCATATTCATCCATTGTCATTGTTGGAAAGCAATAATAACGTCAGCACTAAGTTATGGTTTATGTTAGTTGGGAGGGCAATAATTTGAGATTTCGTTCATAATCATCCATTGTCATTGTTGGAAAGCAATAATAACATCAGGACTAAGTTATGGTTTATGTTAGTTGGGAGGGCAATAATTTGAGTTTTTGATTCATATTCATCCATTGTCATTGTTGGAAAGCAATAATAACGTCAGCCCTAAGTTATGGTTTATGTCAGTTGGGAGTCCAATAATTTGAGTTTTTATTCGTATTCATCCATTTTCATTGCTGGAAAGCAATAATAACGTCAGCCCTAAGTTATGGTTTATGTTAGTTAGGAGGGTAATAATTTGAGTTTTCATTCATATTCATCCATTGTCATTGTTTGAAAGCCATAATAACGTCAGCCCTAAGTTATGGTTTATGTTAGTTGGGAGGGCAATAAGTTGAGTTTTTATTCATATTCATCAATTGTCATTGTTTGAAAGCAATAATAACGTCAGCCCTAATTTATGGTATATGTTAGTTGGGAGGGCAATAATTTGAGTTTTCATTCATATTCATCCATTGTCATTGTTGGAAAGCAATAATAACGTCAGCCCTAATTTATGGTTTATGTCAGTTGGGAGTCCAATAATTTGAGTTTTCATTCATATTCATCCATTGCCATTGTTGGAAAGCAATAATAACGTCAGCACTAAATTATGGTTTATGTTATTTGGGAGGGGAATAATTTGAGATTTCATTCATATACATCCATTGTCATTGTTGGAAAGCAATAATAAAGTCAGCTCTAAGTTATGGTTTATGTTAGTTAGGAGGTCAATAATTTGAGATTTCGTTCATATTCATCCATTGTCATTGTTGGAAAGCAATAATATCATCTGCACTATGTTATGGTTTATGTTAGTTGGGAGGGCAATAATTTGAGTTTTGATTCATATTCATCCATTGTCATTGTTGGAAAGCAATAACAACATCAGCCCGAAGTTATGGTTTATGTCAGTTTGGTGTCCAATAATTTGAGTTTTGATTCATATTCATCCATTGTCATTGTTGGAAAGCAATAATAACATCAGCCCGAAGTTATGGTTTATGTCAGTTGGGAGTCCAATAATTTGAGTTTTCATTCATATTCATCCATTGTCATTGCTGGAAAGCAATAATAACGTCAGCTCTAAGTTATGGTTTATATCATTTGGGAGTCCAATAATTTGAGTTTTCATTCATATTCATCCATTGTCATTGTTGGAAAGCAATAATAACGTCAGCACTAAGTTATGGTTTATGTTAGTTGGGAGGGCAATAATTTGAGTTTTGATTCATATTCATCCATTGTCATTGTTGGAAAGCAATAATAACGTCAGCCCTAAGTTATGGTTTATTTCAGTTGGGAGTCCAATAATTTGAGTTTTCATTCATAATTATCCATTGTCATTTTTGGCAAGCAATAATAACGTCAGCCCTAATTCATGGTTTATGTTAGTTGGGAGGGAAATAATTTGAGTTTTCATTCATATTCATCCATTGTCATTGTTTGAAAGCAATAATAACGTCAACCCTAAGTTATGGTTTATGTTAGTTGGGAGGTCAATAATTTGAGTTTTCATTCATATTCATCCATTGTCATTGTTGGAAAGCAATAATAACATCAGCACTAAGTTATGTTTTATGTTAGTTGGGAGGACAATAATTTGAGTTTTCATTCATATTCATCCATTGTCATTGTTGGGAAGCAATAATAACGTAAGAACTAAGTGATGGTTTATGTTAGTTGGGAGGGCAATAATTTGAGTTTTCATTCATATTCATCCATTGTCATTGTTGGAAAGCAATAATAACGTCAGCCCTAAGTTATGGTTTATTTCAGTTGGGAGTCCAATAATTTGAGTTTTCATTCATAATTATCCATTGTCATTTTTGGCAAGCAATAATAACGTCAGCCCTAATTCATGGTTTATGTTAGTTGGGAGGGAAATAATTTGAGTTTTCATTCATATTCATCCATTGTCATTGTTGGGAAGCAATAATAACGTAAGAACTAAGTGATGGTTTATGTTAGTTGGGAGGGCAATAATTTGAGTTTTCATTCATATTCATCCATTGTCATTGTTGGAAAGCAATAATAACATCAGCACTAAGTTATGTTTTATGTTAGTTGGGAGGGCAATAATTTGAGTTTTCATTCATATTCATCCATTGTCATTGTTGGAAAACAATAAATAACGTCAGCACTATGTTATGATTTATGTTATTTGGGAGGGCAATAATTCGAGTTTTCATTTATGGTCTTGATTTGATTGGAAGGCAATAATATATTCAGCTTCTGTTTATATTTTTTTATGGCATGCACAAATGTTTTCTGCTTTCATTTCTGGTTTATTTAACTGGGCGTGTACAAACACTTTCAATGTCAGTGAATATGAATATTTAAGAACATTTCACATATTCATTAAGAACAAACCAGGCCTTCTGATAAATTATGTTATACCAAATGTTTATCACTATGTTGCAGAATGCAACAAATAATGAGGATGCTCTAAAATCTCTCAAAGTGTTGTAAGTCAAACACAATAATGAGATATTCAACTGTTATATTGTCACCACATGCAAACAACAAACTACTGAAACACTGGATCAATTCTTAATAGAACTGAAAACTTTAGTAAGCTTTTGCAATTACAAAGCAGTTAGAGCTGAACAGTATAAGATTGAGTCTATTCAGTATATGGAATCATTTAAACATCATCGGACTGCTTGCAAACAAATTCATTATGTCTGGATGATACATTTAGCCATGCTTGTGCACTGGATGTTGTTCAACTGAGCTGTAATCCTTATGATCAAAATCTTCTGGAATTACTGATGACCAGTGCTTTAATATTGGATGCAATCCCAGGTAATAATAACAATTCTTTTTTTATGACAATACACAATGTAACCATAGTATTGTATGAGGAGTGATTTAACTTTTCATGTTTGTCAGTAAGTAATTGTGAATGATACTTATAGAACCTTAATACTCGTAGCACAGGTAAATACTGTGCAATAAAATTTTGACATGTTTTTTATCTTTGGTAAGTAAGTGTTATTTCCTAATTTCTTCTGTGTAGAAAGCAAAGAAAATGACTATTATTCCTTTCAAACTGAGCTCCCCGTACCCACTCCTCCAAAGAATGAGAAACCATCTTCAGAAGAGAACAGCAATTCAGAATGGGATGAAGACACTGATTCAGGTTAGAGAGGAACTGATGAGGAAAAAAACCCCATACTACCCAACCAAAAAGACATCAACAACCTAATCAGAGATCTTGGTCTCACAAAGTCCAATACTTTTCATGTCATGACTTAAGCAGTGGCATTTGTTAGATGAAAATGTGCAAGTTGCAGATCAGAGAAAAAGTCACCAGTGTTTTTCAAGTTTTTTTCACCTGTCAAGATGGGTTTTCCTTCTGTCACAATGTGGCTGGTCTGTTCAAGGCAACTGAAATCACCTGTAAACCCAGCATGTGGTGCCTCTTTATCGATAGCTCATAGGAACCTCAAAGCTGTGTTGCTTCACAATGTGAATATGTATCCATCTTTTCTCCTGGCTCATTTGATGCAGCTCAAAGAGGAATAGAGCAGTGTCAAGATCTTGTTAGATGCCTTGAAATATGAATATGGTTGGGAGATTATTGGAGACTTCCTGATGGGTCTCCAAATTGGCTTTACAAAGTTTCTATATTGACTTTGCCTTTGAGACAGCAGCAACAAAATTTCTTTACATTTCCACAGGTGGGACTGGCCACAGCAGACCAAGTTCAGTGTAAGGAGAAACAACGTCAAATGGAATCCACTGTTGTATCACGGGAAGTATTATTTCCTCCACTGCACTTAAAACTGGGCCTTATGGAACAATTTTTCACAGCACTAGATAAGGAGTTTGCAGCCTTCAAGTACTTTAAAGATTTTTCCCTAAGCTCTCTGCATCAAAAGTTAACAGTGGTGTCTTTGTTGGACCACAAATAAAGAAGATCATAGAGTACAAGGAATTCCTTAACAAGCTCAAATAGATGGAAAAAGCAGGGTGGAACAGCTTTGTCAGAGTTGTTCTGGGTTTCCTGGGGAGTCACAAGGGCAAAAGTTGGGGGCTGATTTGTGAAAATAATTCACAGTATAAGTGTAAATTGCAAATTAAATTTATTTAAAGTGTAAAATTTGTTGTGGTCTCTCTTGTGTAATCCCAGAATAAATAAATTCTGCTTTTGAATCATATGTCGTTTTGTTCCTGCTTTGTGTGAATGAGAATGTTCACATTCACCAGTTTTCCCAATGGGAAAAGGTAAATTCAGAAAAAATATCATCATGGCCACAAATGAAAGTTTGAAGGAAATATTATTATTTGTTATATTCTCTAGGCATAATCAAATAGAAAATAACAGTCACTACTCAAGGGTAAAAATGTCATTTGTAAGGCAACAGCATTGCTTATTATGAAATCAGTAAGATATCTTTTTGTTTCATTGACATTGCAAAAAGAGAAATAGTAAAGTGTGAAAGTAACTATTAAAAAATCTGTGTACAGATATCATATTTGGAACAGACTTTCAAGAGTTACATGCAAGTATTACCAACAGCTATGGAGGGTAAAAGGACAGCTCTTACCTTCTGTGCCTTAATAACCTGAAAAACAGAACCACAAATATTATTTGAGCATTTAACCAAAGATTGCAAGCTGGTGGTTATAAAAATGGCCAAATATACAGAAAGTTACAAAGACTATTTAAAATGCAAAATAGACCACCTTCTTAAGGCTAGGATAATAGGGCCAAGTAATTCACCATTACAGTTACTTGTTGAAAAGGATAAAGGCAAACATTGTATGCTAGTTGATTATTCATAAACAATTAACATGTACACAAAACTGGATGTCTATTCACTACCGAAATAGATGAAATAGTTAATAAAATAGCACAATATAAAGATGTTAGTACTATTGACTTCTGTTATGCATATCAAATACTTTGCCTAAAGCAGATCATTTTTAAACAGCATTTGAATGTAATGAAAGACTTAATTTCTTTGAATGCCCTTTTGTGTAACAAATGGTGTACTTTATTTCCAGAGGAAGATGAATTAATTTATTGATAAACATAAACTACCTGACTGTTTTACATATCTTGCATATCTTGATGTTACAATTTTTGGTATAGAAGAGTACAACAAAAGTTTCAAACTCTTCCTTGAAGCTGCTAAGGCTGATAACATTCAATAAAGACAAATGTGTTTTTTCAGTTTCAACAATGTTGGGCTACCATATCTCATATGGGTTGCTTAGTCCAGATCCTGAACATCTCTGACCCCATTCTTGATTTGCCTGTTCCTACTGATAAAAGATATTTGTTGTTGGTTGTGGGTATGTTTGCATGTTATGCCAAATGGATAAAATAAAACCTCTTAATTCTGTGAACAATTTTTCCACTTAAGTACTCTAAAAAACAATCATTTGGAATGCTAAAATATTGACTTGGTCAAAGCATGCCCAAGCTTTTTCCTATTACAGTAGAAACTGATGCTATTGCAGCAACTCTAAGGCAAACTGGAAAGCTTGTTACTTTTCATTCCTATACATTCCAAGGAAGTGAACAATTACATTCTTCTGTAGAGAAAGAAGCTCCTTCTACAATGAAATCTATAAAGCATTGGAGACATTTTCTACTTGGGTAACATTTTACTCTTATTACTGACCAACATAGTGTTGCCTATATGTGTGATAAAAAACTTCAAGGAAAATGAAGAATGGCAAAATTTTACACTGGAGAATAGCACTTTCTCCATTCAGTTATGACATCCATTACAAGCTCAGAAAAGAGAATGTTGTGTCAGACACATTCACATGAGTAAGTTGTGCATTTTTTTTAACTTGAATGCACTATACTCATTACATAGTGCCTTGCATCATCCTGGTATAACTAAATTGTACTATTTTGTCTGCTCTAGAAATATTATAAACCTGAAACAATTTAGTTTATTAAAGAAAACCTATAGACAGTCTCTTGAATGGTTGACATCAACAGACTATCTATAGATTTTAAAGAACCCATTCCCTCTTCTAAATACAAATACATGTTGACTATCATTGACAAATTCTCAAGATTTCCATTTGCTTTCCCAGTGAAAGATGTGACATCTGTAACCCCAAATAAAAGTAAACTCAGTTTTTTTTTTTTCTGGTTTTTCTATGCCATGTCATTCATTCACCACTTATCTTAATGTGTTCTCATGGGAGATAGGCACTAGAAAAAGAATACACTTTACAATGCCACAGGCAATGGAAAGATTGAAAGATACAATGGTATCATTAGGAAGTCAGTATTGTTAACTATAGAATCATGGGAATGTGTTCTTCCAGATGTGCTACATTCAATTTGAGCTCTAATTGTACTTTCATATTGACTCTTTAACTTTCAGAAGAAATCAATATTAGAACAGTCAATACAATTCTTTAATAAAGTATTCCTGGTAAATTTATATTGAAAACAAATTCCCATTATACCAATTGTTGACAGGGTCATCCAATTGAGGCTAATCGTCAGCCTGGACAGGTTCCTCTTCCAGGTGGCAGAGAGACAATGGTATCGACTAAACAACTTGCACCGGTAAGAACATCATTGGAAAATTTGTAAACTTATGAATCAGCACATATGCTAGGCCCAAAAATCTCCTGAACCAATAAAATTTAGAAATGAATACAATTTAAAACCTAGTAATAATGATGAAATAGAGAAAAACAATAATAACAATCAAAATTGCAATATGAGCTCTGGTAAAAAAAAAAAAAATGATAACAATAAAATTTCAATATGAGCATGGTAAAAATGGTTAATGAATACATTAGGTTTATAATACCAGAAATTCATACACAGATGTCGTCAAGGACACAAAAAACAATGGATAAAGGTGTTAGTTAGATCCAGTGAAAAGGACCCAAAGAGTGTAAGTTCAATACCTATATTAAGGCATGAGAACTTGGAGAGGGAATTAACAGGAGATAACTGACATCCATTAAACATGGAACTAGAAACAACTTTGATCAAATAAATGGGTTCAGTTTGACACTTCCAACCACCTGAAGAAGGCCGGAGCATACAATGACCGAAACGTTGTGATATATTTTGGCAATCTTCTGAAATCATAGTCATACTTCTTTAAATAACTTAACATAATTCTTTTTTCAGAAAAAAGACAGATTACTTTAACTTCATTAAAAAAATATCAGCTATTTTCCGGTTCTCGGTATGGATAATCAAGTCTAAATTTTAGAAATAGTAGAACACTATGAACACTGGAAGCAGCTGAACAAATTCAGTTTCAATTTCAGAATGAGTTTTGTAAAGTACCAATTCAAAACTTAAATATCTTTGAATGTAGTGCAATAAAACAACAAATTCTTTAATTACTTAAATCATCAAATTCAGCATTATTTTTAATTATTAAATGCACGTGTAATGACTTCATCTAGTGAAATATTCGTGATTTTGAACCAGTTCAATTATTATTGTGGTAATGCCTCAGTTTGGAAGGCAAAAAGTCATTAAGCTTTCGGACTGATGTGACTTGAGTGGAAGGAAATAATTCCTTCTGATTTCATATTTGCTTAGACTGTTTGGAAGGTAAGATAGTCTTCACACTAACATAACTTGGTTATTCAGATTTAACTTTTGGTTTTACTTGTCATTCCTTTCATTCATTTTTCTTCCACTAAATTTTTCATGGAGAACAATAATCCACATAGATTTCTTTTTTTGATTTGTATTGGTTTTCATG
Source organism: Acanthosepion pharaonis (assembly GCA_903632075.3). Classification (NCBI taxonomy): domain Eukaryota; kingdom Metazoa; phylum Mollusca; class Cephalopoda; order Sepiida; family Sepiidae; genus Acanthosepion; species Acanthosepion pharaonis. Next base: position 432,476 of record CAHIKZ030001362.1, on the reverse strand, counting down.
TAATATGTCGTCAAGCTTTAAACCATGGAACATGTTTTATAGAATGGAATAAGGTATTTAGATTTCATGTCTCATTTGACATATATGGAAAACAATATGTAATTCAGTTTCATTATTGGTGCGTCTTGATTCAAAGGTAACACTGAATTTAGGTTTTACATTTTATTTGATTTAGAGACATTCAGTTTTCATTTATTGACTGGAAAGCAGTTCAATCTTCACTCATATTTTGATTTAGTTGAAAGGTGAACATTTAAACATTTTATCAGCTCCTGAAATCTTCCAATGTACTATAGAAGAGATATAGAAGACAACATTATCTCTTACTTTGACGATGTCTTAATATTTAACAAGGACAAAGTTCCACATGAGAGTCACTTGAATAGGTCAGAATTATATTAAATAAAGAAAAATCTGATCTAAGATGAAAATAGATATAATTTCTTGGGCATCACATTACAGAAAATGAAATAGAGCCTGACTAAACTACAGTCCACTATAGTTTAGTCAGGCTGTATTTAAATGGTCAGGTTGTGTTAAAAATATCTGATTCACAGAATGTCTCTGAACTAAAAAATGGATGCTGGGTATGATAAAATTGTTAGGCCAATACATTCTGCATTTACCAAGGTTTGGGGGACAACCACAGGTCACCACTCTTGACCAAAATAAGAAACAGCTCTTAACAGAAACAGCTCTCATATATTTGAATTTGACGAAGCCAATCATTAGTTCAGATGCAAGTTACTTTGGTATTGGTGGTGTCCTGTTACAAGAACATATTATGGCCCATAAGCCATATACTTGCAAACAGAACTATGCCCAGATTGAGAAGGAATGACTTGCCACCATCTGCACATCTGAGAAATTCAAAAGGTATTTAATTGAAGCAAGGAATGGCTTCAAAACAAAAAATTTGCCTGCAAGAACACTTTTTAATTTCCATCAGTATCCAGGATAGTAACTCATTAGGCCTTCTTGAACTAATGTTTTCCACTGACATGAAATGGAAAGATAATATTGAATCAATTGCTTGGTCTGCTGCTAGGAAAGTTGTTTCACTGTGTCATGCTAAACAATTTTTCTCACCAGAATATGTCTTACATATTTATAAGTCTACCATTCATCCTTGCTTTGAATATTGCTGTGACGTCTGATCTGGTGCTCCTGCTATACATTTAGAAATCCTTGATGAAATCCAAAGAAGAATCTGCAATGTTATTGGTCCTGACCTGGCATCTCGATTTCATTTACATTCCCACCCATAGCTTCCTTATGTCATTTCTATAAATACTTTTATGGTAATTGCTCTGATGAACTTTCTTCTATAGTACCTAGATTTTATGAATTTAATCACAGTGCTAGATTGGTAGCAGTGTTTCATCATTTTGCAGTTGAAATGGCTAGATTTAAACATAACAGTTTCTTCTGTTGCACTTCTTGCTTGTGGATCTTTCTTCCAGCTTCTTGCTTCCCAGTCAACTTTGATCTTCAAAAATTTAAATGTAATAACAATCATTATCTTCTGTCTTCTTAATTCTTGTTCTTTTATTGTTCTCTCACTTTAATAATGTTTTTTTTTCTCATATTCTCTAACACTCAGTAACCCTTTGCATCTTAGTGGCTTTATAGCCTTGCTTGGGGTGAAATTATTAAAAAGAAAAAGAAAGATTAAACCAATCAACATGCCCAGTCACTGACAAGTGTCTTGTGGAAAGAGCCAGTGCAATACAAAAGAATGCGATCTTAAGACAAGGTCTTGAATATATGAGTCTAAACATGCACTCAGTGTGAAGAAAAGAGATTAAAACAAAGTAAAGAACATCTAGCCCAACTCCTTTACCTGAACACAGATTTCAAATGTTTGGCACAGGCTCGTGTGAAGCAAAAGATAGGTTGTACCTCATACTGATGAACTATTTCTCTAAATATTTAGAAATACCATGACTACCAAACATTAACAAAGCTTGTATTATTGGGAATTTGAAAAATATATTTGCCTGACAGGGTATTCCATTGATACTACTAGTAACTGATAGTTTAGGACCAACTTAGATCCCATTTTATATACAGATCTCAAATAATGATGCATAAGTCCAACCAAACTTGTTTTTGGACTTCGATTGTCTTATTAGTTTGATTAAAAATAAGAATGTTTGCCTATGGTATGCAGCTCAACCTTTGTAAAAATAGATTTTAATATAGAAAATTTGAATTTTTGAAAAGAATATATTGATTGAAATAAAAACAAAGTAAACCCGAGTGTTGGTTTTCAATAATAATTTTATAATCGGATGTAGGTATGTCAAAATACAGAGACAGAGTCGGGAGTATGCTAACCTCAATAGGTGTTAACAAACGAAGACCTTTTTCACTGTCCGCTGTGGTCGTACTTAATCGGCAACCAGTCCGTCCATTATCGTGAATGGGGAAGTTGGGTTATATCATCACAACACCTCCCCCCGAAGCTGAAATTCTCCCTTTTGAAAATTTCTGCTTCTAATGTCGTCTTCTTTTTGGATCCGGACTAAAACGCTCCACTGGTTTTCTTTCCCGTGTGCTCCTTCTTTTAGTCGTCACAATTAGATCCTTTTTTGGCGAAGATAATTTCCGCTTTTCAGCCCGTAAGGCTGGTCCATGAGATACAGGTTCAAATACACTATTGGGTAGTGTCATGTTAAAAGCATCGCATAACACTTCCATCGGAATTTCTTCTTCGCTTTTTTCACTTTCTTCACCATATCGTGGTCTAATCTGATTGATGTGTCTTTTACACGTAAATTTTTTACTTTTAATCGTGTAGACCACTTTACCAATCCTTTTCTGGATTATGCCATCCATCCAATAGCTTTTTCCACTTTTAAAATTAAAAAAAAAAAAAAAAAAACTGTCTCCTGAAGTGTATTTTTTTTATGTTGACTTTTTCCTCTTTCTTAGCAACTTTTTTGTTTTGATAGGGTAACAATCTATCGAAAATTGATCTAATTTTCCTTGCGAACATAATTTCCGCCGGTGACATTTTCGCATCGTTGTTCTCATTAGGAGTTACCCTATAGATTGCTAAGAACTTCTGAATAGTTCTTTCTTCCGTGTCCATACCTTTATTTTTACGTAAAGCACGTTTAAAAGTGTCAACAAATTTCTCGGCTTGACCGTTCGACCTGGGATGACACACTGGTGTAGTTATGTGTTCAATGTCTAAGGCAGTACAGAAATCCTTAAACTCCATACTTGTGAACGCCGTACCATTGTCGCTAACCAATGTCCTGGGAACCCCGAAACGACTGAAAATTTCATCCAATGCACTGATGGTGTTCCTAGATGTAGGATGCTTGCACTTGACTACCTCAGGCCATTTCGATAAAGAGTCCACCAATATCAAATAATAGTACCCATTAATTGGTCCAGCATAGTCTATATGTAGACGTGCCCACGGCAAATCCGTTTTCGGCCAAGGATTCATTTTGACCGGAGGTGCCCTTGCAGCCAATTGACAACCTCTACATAGTCTTACAAAACCTTCAATATCCTTGTCCATTCCTGGCCAGTATACGTAACCACGCATGAGTGATTTCATCCGAGACATTCCAGGATGACCGGTATGAAATTCTTTCAGCATATCTGTACGTAGAGATTGAGGTATAACAATTCTATCTGCGTACATCAACGTGTTGTCGCAAATTGAAAAAGGTGAAATCTGAGTTCCCTTTTTCTGTCTTTTGTTCCATCTCGTCTGGTTCCTTAATTTCACAATATAGTGATCTTTTTCCGCTTCTTTTTTTATTTGGTCCAAAGTTACCGGCAATTCCCTGATTGTATTCAACAAGAGACCTGATATTTCTTTTTCCTCAGTTAATGCTGCTATAACCGTCTCTTCTAAAATTTCTTCATTTTTTTGAATCAGCCTTGACAATCCATCCGCATGCCCATGTTCTTTAGATTTGACGTATTCCATCCTAAAATGGTAATTAAGCAGGGTTACACCCCATCGCCGTAAGCGATTAGCTGTATGCGTAGGAATGCCTTTTTTACCTCCAAATATTGTAAGTAACGGTTTATGGTCCGTTTGAAGTACAAATGATCTACCATGTAAAAAACGATGATATTTTTTTTAACCCCGAACACAATCGACAAAGCCTCCTTCTCGATCTGGCTATAATTTTTTTTTCAGCCGGAAGAAGAGTCCTCGACGCGTGCGCGATCGGTTTAGTAGTGCCATCTTCATATTTGTGTAGCAGCAGCAGCACCCACTCCGTACAAACTTGCGTCAGTTGCCAGAATGATCTCTTTCTCAGGATCATAATGTGCTAAGGCGAGATCTGAGAGTAGGCATTTTTTTTTTTCTGAAAAGCCGTCTCGCAATCTTTTGACCAAAACCATTTCTTGTCTTTTTTTTTTTTAATTCGTTAAGGGGGGGCTCTTAAATCATACATTTTAGGTATGTAGATTGCATAATATTGTGCCAACCCCAGAAACGATTGTAGTTTCGCAACTGTGTCGGGTGCAGGCATGTTCTTAATTGCATCGGCTCTCTGTGGGTCCGGTTTCCTGCCTTCACTGTCTATTACCTGTCCGAGGTATGTAATTCTTTCCATGAAGAATTTACACTTCTCGTGGCTTAATTTAAAGCCAAAATCTTCTAGTCTTTTGAATATCGCTCTGATGTGCGTTTTATGTTCTTGAACATTCTTACTTTTGACTAGAATGTCATCTAAATAGGCGGTACCAAACTCAAGGCCTGCCAGCATAGTGTCCATCACCTGTTGAAACAAAGCTGGGGCGACCTTTAAGCCGAAAGGAAGCCTATTTAGCTTATAAATACCTTTATGTGTATTTATACACAAATATTTTGAGCATTCGTCACTCACTTTAATCTGCAAGTATGCGTCAGACAGGTCGATTTTTGAAAAAATCTTCCCACCATTCAATTTTGAAAAAATATCTTCTGGTGAAGGTAGTGGATAACTGTGATTTTTAAGGCAATCATTTAACCCTGTTGAAAAATCTGCGCACACTCTTATTTTTCCGTTTTTCTTCTTAACATAAACTGTGGGCGAGGCCCAATCCGCATGGTCAACCTTAGATATCACTCCCATTTTTTCAAGCCTTTCCAATTCCTTATTAATTGTGTCTAAGGAGGAAAAAGGAACGTTTCTCTTAGGTTTAAAAATTGGTTTCACATTTTCCTTGAGTTCAAATTTGACTTCCGTCTTAGTACATAAACCCAATCCCTCAGAAAAAAAAAAAAAAACTCTGGGATATTCTTCTTTTAATTCATTCATGAATTTTTCATTTTTAATACTTTTTTTTTTTTTTCTGCACTGTTTATTACGTTGCAAAATGAGTTAATCGGGAGTTCAAACAAATCAAAGTACTATCCAGTCTATTCCAAAAAGACATGAATTAATCCCTTGGATTACATACACTTTCGTTTTTGCAGTCTTGCCACATAACGAAATATCGCACTTTAATTCTCCCTTAAAGTTTAATTTCTTTCCTGAAACCCCTCTAGCGGTTTTTTTTTTTTTTTGGTTTCAGATAATTTAGGTCTTCCAATATTTTTCCATGTTTGTTCATCAATGATGCTTATGTCTGAACCAGAATCCAATAGGAAAGTAATTGTATGATTATTTATACGTACATCTACGTACTTTCTATTTTTACCTTTCTGAATTTCTTTTTCTGATAATACCAGGCTTACATCTTGTAATTTCCTTTTCTTGCGGCAAACCGAATTTATTTTATTTATTTTTGTACCAACTTTATTTTTTATTTCCGCACGATTGACAGAATTTATTTTTGTACCAACACACGTCTTTGGTATGATTTTTTTTTCCGCACGATTGGCAGAATTTATTTTTTGTACCAACACGTGTCTTTGGTATGGTTATTTTTTTCCACACGTCTCACATTTTTCTATCTTTTTGGCTTTTGGAGTTTTTTGAGTTTTTACGTGTCGAACATTAGCAACACTTTTTCCCTCAATTTGTGTATTATCCCTTTTTACGTTTATGAGACGTTGGCATTCTTCGGTCACCCTTTGTAATGTTATTTTCGAGTCTTGCTCGACCATTATTAATATTCTCGACCTAATTTCTTTATATTTAGGATCAGTTAGTCCTTGAAGAAAAATTAGGCACTTGAATACATCTTTGGTTATTTCTTCTAACTTGAATTGTTCAACCAGAGAGTTCACTGTTCCCGCGTATGTCACAAAATCCTCGTTATCTGCTTTAACGATGTTTAGGCATCTGTATCGCGTGTGGAACAGACTATTCCTTTCGTCAAATATTTTTGACAGAATACTTATAGTTTCTTCAAACGAAACTTCTTCTGGCTTTCTGGGCAATATCAAGTTTGAGTACTTCCTATTCTCGTTTGTCCCTAGTTTCTGGACTAATAATGTTACTCGTTCCTCATCCGACCAATGTTGACATCTCTTGGTAAATATAGTTTCGAAACGTTTAAAGTATGCTGGAAATGTAATGCCCGAATCAGGATCATAAATAAATTCGGATAATGAATTTGCTATTCCTTCGGCAGAAAAAAAAACAGTATTTTTTCTTCTCCAGTCGCCTGTTTCAGAATTTTTTCGAGACTTTTTTGCTGTTGCAATATTTGTTGTTGTAAGTCTTGGTGCTGTTTTTGTTGTTGTTGTTGTTGTTGTTGTAACTCTTGATGCTGTTGTTGTTGCTGTTGCAAGCTTGTACACAGCATTTTAGTCATTTCGACTAATTGCTCCATCCTGACTTTTTTAGAATTCGACAAAAAAAAAAATTTTTTTTTTTTTTTTTTTTAGACGGTTAACAGACAATTTACAGCCGTAATATTTTTACAACCCGTAATTTTTACTTGAATAATCAATTATTAGACCGGCTCGCATTTGAGTCGCGGTTCAATATATATTTTTCAAATCACAATTTAACAGTAAAAATTTTCTTTTTTCAAAAAGTTTCCTTTTGACTTGTGACTCCGTTTTCGAAATCCTAATCGGCGTCAACAGATATCTTTGACTTGCGAATCTGCTTCCGAAATCCGTTCAGCGTAATCTGATATATATATATATTTTTTTCAAGTAAGTACGTTGCACAATCCTCGTCGCCAGCTGTTATATCTCGTGCAAGATATAATAAACAAAGTAAACCCGAGTGTTGGTTTTCAATAATAATTTTATAATCGGATGTAGGTATGTCAAAATACAGAGACAGAGTCGGGAGTATGCAACCTCAATAGGTGTTAACAAACGAAGACCTTTTTTTTTGACTGTCCGCTGTGGTCGTACTTAATCGGCAACCAGTCCGTTTGTAGAACCAAATTAACTGCAATCCAATTAATCAAAACTAATTATTTGAATTAATTAATTGATATGAAAAAAAAAAGAATGTCATTTAATCCATATCTTATCTAATTTGCAGTTGAAAAAAATGCATTACAATCAATTATTATTGTGACTATGCAGATTTGGAAATGTTAGAAAGTTTGTGCTGTTTTAAGGAAAAATATGCAACAATGAAGATTTAAAATTATCAAGCTTTGTTATCACTGTTACTTGTAAATCACCGTGTCTTATGAGTACAAATTATAATAAACAAAATATGATAAAATTAACAATAACATATGATATGAATAAATATTTTCAGTTAATAAATCTTTGTTAAACTTAGTGAGTTTAAATGACATAAATCATATTATTGTTGTTATAAAAATGTGGTGAGGGGAGTTGGTCAGAGACCATCAAGGTGTCAGGTTAAGTATTTTATGTATCTATGGGACAAGTTGGATCATATATTCCCTGGGTTATATGGTACCAGTATCAGGAAAGAATCCTTGCTCTTTAATTTTCTCAACTAATGCACTAAGCTCAAGCTGTTTATGAAACAGATAGCTTCCTGATTTTCATAAAGGTTAAATGAAAAGATACAGTATCAACTGCAATTCATTTCCATTTCCCATGCTAATATATTTGAGAAAAAGATAATCAGTGACTAAATTTTGCATCAAGAGAGTCAAATCATAAAGGAATTGAGCTCAAATTAGAGCAAAGTTCAAATAATATGAAGAGTTATAGAGAATAAGACTAAAACAGTGTTATATTTGTCTTTTTTATTATAAATATAATTCCATCATTTTTAGGTGTGTTAGAAAGTATTGTAACATTTATTGATTACCAAAATATATTGATAAGAATTTCGTTTTGTCAGAATTTTCAGGGAAATTGAAGTCAATCATTTTTTGTCAACACAAAAATGACTAACTTTTGCAGGTACCAGTTCACTAAAGAACCAACATTTTGCATAAAACATCATGGCAACAATAAATAAATACTAATCACATTTACCATATAATTATTGCACCAGCAACCCTCAACATAGTAAAAAAAATGTTTTTGTTATATATTGTTAATTTTTAGTTTCAAACCTAAGTCACTGGTAAAGAGTTATGTGGAAGAAAAACTATACTAAAAGCACTTGTCCATAATGTTTGTATTTTTTTTTATTTTCAATAAATTTGAAGAGTAAAAGGATGTGAGCAAGTAAAATTACTGGAAGTTCCAATGCTTGATCCAAAGTTAATGTTAATAATGGACAGGAAAGCATTAATGTTTATTGTGTATATGACAATATAAAGATTCTTATCATATTCTGCAGGATTTGTCATAACTTAACCATCAACACATTTACATTGCTATACTTGCATTCTGCCAAGTATAATCTATAGAATTTTTCACAAGTTAACCATTACCTAATTTTTCCTGTCATTGTCTACTGGGAATATAATTACTGTAGTATTATTCTGCCTAATTTTTATAACTTAACCATCAACACATTGTCTTTTGGCTATAAAAGTAAATGTTTTTTTATGGTTTCTCTTTAATGACCTTACTAAAATGACTATCTTTTATTAATTTAAAAATTTAAAAAAACTCCTAAATTTAAATTCAGCATCATCAACAATTATAGTGAGGATTAGCTTTGGTACATGACATGCTGTCCATAATATATTAAAGTCCCTGCTAAGAAAATTTTGGCAGCAATGAAAGTGAAAATTCTGGGACTCATAATGAGGAAAGAGGGCTTGGAGAATTTAATGCACACTGCACATATTGAAATATTGAAGAGCAGAGGGAAATATTACATAACCTGCCTAACAGGTTTGAGTGAATGGACAGTAGAGTAGGGGATAAAGAGTCAAATTTTGCTTATAGTTCCAAGTGATAATAAGTTGTGGAGAGTCATAATTGCCCACATCCTGAAGGGGCACAGGAAGAATATTATGCAGGATTAATCATAACATAACCATCAACACATTGTGTATACCTACGTCTGCTAGCAGTGTCATTACACTAGTCTAATACAGTAGCATTTTCCATAAGTTTTGCAATGTCTTAGTAAACTGGTAGTATGGTGATATTAGTTTTAACCAACTGTATTTTTCATAACTTATTAGCATTTCCTTTGTCTACTGGTGATATGATGATTATTCAGCTGGAAATATCATATTATAATTACTCTATAGGTATTGTTATAATAAACCATTACCGTCTTGCACTGTGATTGTCTATGGCAATAGAAGGATCTCAATGCTATTCAGTAGGTTTCCAAATAATTTTCCATCACCACTTTCATATTGCATTTGTCAGTTTGGCAATATAATCATCCCATTTCTTTTAGTGCATACATGGATCTGATTTTACTCATGCAGGAATATATTTCATCACATAATCAAACATAAATGTTTTGTTATATCAAGATTATTTTGTACTGTACAAATATTTAAAAAAAGGTGCCTTAGCAATTTTATTACTGATAGTATTAAGACCACACACACACACACATATATAGATATATTTTTATATATATTTATATATATATATATTTATATATATTTATATATATGGCCATATAGCTGAGTTTGTTAGAACATTCGCTTTCTTGGTTTCAAAACTCACCACAGTTGATTTGTTATGAAGGTGACTTTTTGATGTTCACCTGAGAAGGTGATTTCAACATATGGCATCTTTGGTAAGTTCTTTTGTTACATTTTATTATGTTATGAGTGAAATTGGGTTCTCTATATTTGGGCTAGTACAAAGTCACAAGTTATTGTAATCAAGGGTATGAGTGTACTGGCATTGTTCAAAATGTTGATCATACCAGATTATTCACTCTCTCCTCAGCTTAGTTGCAGTAAAAATACATTGGGTATTGAAAAAACATAAATGTGTTGGGCCAGGTGTCTGTAAAAGGGATTGGATAGCCAACTTTATATATATATATATATATATATATATATATATATAAATGTGTGTATATATATGTGTATATATATATAAGAGGAGGCACGGTGGAGTAATGGGTAGTGGCTTGGATTGATGAATCAGAGATCCGAGTTTGAATTCCAGTCAAACCCATTACATTCACTTATGTGCTAATACCCTTGGGAAAGGTGTGAATCCTCTTCTTCTCCCTCCAGCTATGAGTAAATAGCAGGACAGACTGGGTTCTATAGCCTTGGATGGCAACTGGTCTAGGAGAATGACAAATCTGAATTCAAAACCTGCTGAGGGTTGTTTGGGATCCTGTGGCATGTAGTGCACCAGGTCTCTGTATTTGGCCCTTCAAAAAAGTGTGGATGGTTCCTGCACAAACCTTCACCACTATGATCAAATCTCATGTGCTGGGGTCGGGCTGTCAGTTTCCTAGGAACTGGTCTGTTGACCCTAATATGTCGAATTTGCTGGGAGAGTCGAGTATATATTTATATATATATATATATATATATATATATATATATATATATATATATATTCATTTATACTTTATATATATATATAAAAATTGTACATTTCTTTACAAGCCAAGTTTTGTAAATATCTTAACCATATAAGTATTTAAGATTTTAAAAGAATGATTACTGATAATTTCTTGGCTCAGTGCCATATTTGATCTTTCTTGTCCTATTCTTTGTCACTTGAGAGCAGCCCACAAGTGCTAGTAAAACAGTCATTTTTACATAGAGGAACAGAGTCCTATAATTACTAAGACAGCATTAAAATCCACTTATTAGAATACAACAAGTAAGAATGAGTGAAAAAAAGAAGACATGAAGAAACGTTTAAGGGACAAAGTGTGACAAATAATATGCAATGGCAGCAAAGTTACTTGTTGGGGAAATGCCATTTTTTTCATTGTTGGTAAACATGTGACAAAGATTGGCAGCTACAGGCCATGTTATTTAATGGGTGGAGAAAGAGGAACTTTGCAGTTTTCTTATACTTTTGTTACACTCGACCAATCACAATGTTCTATAATAATAGTGATTGTAAGTTTACCAGAAGAAATGGAATGCCCAAAGAACAGTCTTTGTATATAAATATATGTTTTCAAAATATGACAACTTAATAAGTTTCTCTTTTGAAAAAAAGTTTTTATGTTTGTTTATTTGATTCAGAAAGTATTACCAGAAACACATACATACACACACACATATATATGAGTAAAGCTAGGTGAGAATTCAAAATAATGATAAATATATAAAAACAATTTTGAAAATTTTTACTTTAGCATGTTTTTCTAAAGATTTAGCATCATCAGAAAAAGAAATTTTATTTTACAGAAATTTCATAGAAATTAGATTTTACCACATTTCAACTCAAATTTTACTTTTATTTATTTATTTGAAGCTCATTACAAATTCAACTAATCACAATATAAAACTCATCACAAACATTTCAAAAAGTTGAAAATTTAATCAGAAGAAGGAGTCTACAAAATAGAATGTAAGTAAAATACCTCCAAAATAAATTGGTGAAACATACCAAAATTTAAAGAAAAGAATAAAATGAAGGAAAACAATAGACTCAGATTTGTGTAATCACAATTTTCACATGGAAAATTTTATAAAAATTTTATATAATTTACTGAAAATGGATTGAAGATAGCATAATCTATGATGTTTTCTATAATTAATATATAATTGTGCAATTTTAGTTTATGCATATTAAATTAGTAATGAAACAATATGGAAAACATAAATCATGAAATAAACAAAGATAAAAATAAATGAATAAGAATAAAAACTGAGATGAAATTAGTTAAAATCTAATTTTTGTAACAATGCACTCAAAGTATAAATGAAGTGTTCAGAGGTTAACATGAATCAAGTTTCAAATGAAACAAATTTAAACTTAAAATTTAAATAATTCAACTGTAAAATTGAATTATTGCTTTAAATAGGACAGATGTCAATATCTTAATAGTAAAAAATGCTCACTAAGATACAAAATAGCAGTGATAAAAATCTTCCTAAAAAGAGCACACCAGAATTCATCCTCTCAACTACTCTTCCTTAAAGAACTCAATAATGCAAAACAGACACAAGTTAACAATGGATTCCCTAACCAACTTATAGATCACCAAATTAGACTATTTCTTCCCAAAGTGAATAACAGTGATAGTGAAAACACAGTAAAAACATAAATATTTTCTACAAAAAAAAAAAATTGCACATCAACTACAAACAAGATGAATCACTACTTAGAAATATCATAAAGAAATACACTAAATCAAATCAAATTATCTACATAAAAAAATTTAAAACCTTACCCTAAAAAATAACAACACACCAGCAAAATCAAAATTACAATGAATGGACATTATTTATGAGTTCAAATGCCCCTTAAGGAACTGTGTTCCTGATCAAAACAAATTCATAAATAATTACATCGGTCACACAATTACATGCCTATCCAGATGCCTTATGTTACACCTATCTGACCACAGCTCTATTAGAATCCATTTAAACAAACACACAAACTTACCAGACTCTATCAAAAACATACTAGTAGAAAATACAAACATAATAACCTCATCCACATGTAAAAAAAGATTAAAATTAATGAAAGCCTTAATAATAAAAAAGAAAAAAGCCAACACTCAATAATATTAACTCCGAACATGGCCACAATGTGCTAACGGTGTTCAGAAAATAAAACATCACTAGAACTCTAGAAACATATGCACAACTCATACACCCAATTAAAAAATAAAAATAAACTCATCCTCGATAATGGCTAAATTGTATAGCTGAAAGTGCTTGGAACTATAGAAGATTTGGACAGTTTCTCCAGAAAAGAAAACACTTAATGAAAAAGCTTAATTGCAGTACCTCTGTTGCCTTCAATGAAACATGTTTAAATGAAGGTAAATATATATATATATATATATATATATATATATATATATATATATATATATATATATATATATATATGTATATATATATATATGTATTTATATATATGTATGTATATATATATGTATGTATATTTATGTATATATGTATATATATGCATATATGTGTATATATATATTTGTATTACAATATATATGTATATATATATATATATATATGTATATTTTTATGTATATATTTGTACATATATATATATATATATATATATATATATATATATATATATATATATAGTTAAATTCCACAATTAATGTAACTATAACAACAAAAAACATTTCGATTTCATTTTTGCCTTGAAAAAATGAATGAGATGAAACGTGTCTGTTAAAACAGTTTTTTTTCAATTGTCATTTTATACCATATATATATGTATATATATATATGTATATTTATGTAAATATATATATATATATATATATATATATATATATATATATATCACATGCCTGGGTATAATGATATGTATAATGGAGATTTGGTCGTTATTATATATATATATATCGTTATTATATATATATATATATATATATATAGAGCCAAAATCATTCGAGAGGAAACAATGATTTAGATTGAATGTATGGGCAAGATGGCAGTCATGTGTGAAGATGGGCAATCAGCATATTTATGTATATATATGTATGTATATATATGTATGTATATATGTATCTATATATATATGTATATATATATATGTATATATGTTTGTATATATAGATATGTATGTATATATATGTATGTATATTTTATATGTATGTATATATATTTATATAAATGTATATATATAGGTATGTATATATATATATATGTATGTATATATACATATATATATATATATTTTGTTGTTATTTTTAACCACCTTATAGACTACCAAATTTGACTATTTCTTCACAAAGCAAATAACCACGACAGTGAACACACAGTCAAAAATAACATAAATATTTTCTACAAAATCGAAATGCAAGTCAGCTACAAACAAGATGAATCTTCACTATGAACTACTCCAACTGACCTGAACAAAAAATCAAATTAACTATCTACTGCGAAAAATTTAAAACAGCTCACCTTATCCTAAAAAAATAGCACACCTGCAAATTCAAAATCACGACGAGTTAAGGAACTGCGTTCTTGATCAAACCAAATTCATATTTAAATCGGTCACACTACTACATGCCTGTCCAGACATCTTACGTTACACCTATACGAACACAACTCTATTAAAACCGATTTAAGGAGACACACAAACTTACCGGACTCCATCCGAAATATACTAGTAGAAAATGCAAACATTATAACCTCATCCGCATATAAAAAGTTATTAAAAATAATTGAAGCCAACACTCAATAGCATTAACTAGGAAGACGGCCACAATGTGCCGTGTTCGGAAAATAAAACATCACTAGAATTCCAGATACATAGACCTGTACAGCCAATTAAAAATCTAAAATAAAATCATCCTTCATAATGGCTAAAAGTATAGCCGAAAGCGCTCAGAATTAACGAACATTTGGGCAGTTTGTACACACCCTGTGTTCAGAAAAGAAAACACTTGTTCGAACACAAGTGAAATTATACAATAAGCTTAATCGCAGTAATTGTCTGTCATATTTAAGGAAACACACACACACACACACAAAATATATATATATATATATATATATATATATATATATATATGTATATATATATGTGTGTGTGTGTGTATGTTTATGTGTAAATATAAAGTGAACATTGAAGTCAACACAGGTTGTTTCATACTAGACGCAATAGTCAGGCCGCCTGACGATACATATATACACGTATATATACACAAATATACATACATATATATATATATATATACACACACATGAAAATATACACATATAGCCATATATATATATATATATATATATATAGATATACATATGTATATATATATGTATATATATACATTGTTTTGTGATGTCAACGAACACTTGTTGACACTTTTGTAATGTCAACGAATACACATTCTCACTTTAGAAATGTTCCTTGTAGTAGAGACTTTGTAATCGCAGATACAACTATAGTTGCGCTGTTGAACAATACTGGTGTCAGAGACCTTCGAATATCACTCGACCTTCTGCATTTGTATCGCTCTTTCTGATAACATTCTGAGCATGAATATCCCTACCTTGTTCAGATGTCATTATCAAACCTGCACTGTTCTTGACGTATCTCTGGCCTGATTCTGCTGCGGGATCTACTCATCAGAATTCGGATATTGAATTTTGTCACGTGGCTCATTAGGCTTATTTTTCGGTGGAGTTCGCATTCGTGGGCGCCTGCTTTCTTAGGCATAGCTATGAAGTAAATCTGCTGAGGTCTTTCGGTATGTTCCCGGTGTTGTAGATTTCATTTGTTAATCCGGTGATCTTGTCTATAACACACGTTTGATACACAGACACTTTAGTTGCCAAAGTTAAATCACTATCCGACCAGACTCTGTCTTCTAGCTTACCAAAGGACCCAGATGCTTTGCTTATTCTCTGTTTGATTTCCGCATCAAGGGCGCCATTATTTGATTATTACCAAGTTAGGCAAGCTCTTTGACGACTCAAAAAGACGCTTCCCATAGACAAAGATGCCAGGTTCCACGTAATGATCGCGAGAAGCGGGAGTTTACATGACCTTGGTTTTCTTAATGCTGATTGTTAGTCCAAAGCAGGTACAAGCATTAGTGGAGTGGTCCATCTCCGGAAAGTGTGCAACTAAGTCGGCATCCTCGGCCCTATAGAAATCGTTCATCAACAAATGGACTGGAATCTTCTCAAGTTGAAAACTTTTCCGGTGGTTCGGAATCTGATATAGACTCTTGTATCACAGTCATGGAAGGCATACCAGAGTACAGCCGTCAGGTAAAGTTAGAACAATGTTGGTGTAGATATATCACCCTGCTTTACACCATTATCGATGAGAAGTTCCTCCGAGAGCTGACCATTGAAATTGGCACGACCTTTCATACAGCGATATAGTTGCTTGGACTTTTCAATAAAAGCAGGTGTACAGCCAAATTTTCCGCGCACCTTCCAGAGAGCCTCACGATTCCCTGTGTCGAAGGCCTTAGTTTGATCAACAAAACCTGACAAATTGGCACATGCTGTTCAATATATTTTTGTAAAAGCTGCTTAGCAGAGAATATCATGTCTACAGTCCCTCTTCCGTCTCTAAAACCAGACTGGAAGAACATCAGGACAAATATATTTCTGCAAACGGTTTAGCAATAGTCTTGTAAACACTTTTCCAACTACTTCTAGCAGTGAAATAACACGGTAATTATCACAGTCTGACTTCTTCCCTCTTTCCTTTGTACAACATAATCAGAATGGCATCTATCTAGTCGTGAGCAACTGGGTCACCCCTCCATACAGATAACATTAAAGAGTGGACCGCACAATGGACATTCATGCCACCATGTTTCAATAGAAATAACATCTAGTCCAGGAGCTTTGTTTGAGTTGATCTGTCCTATGCAAGCGATTGATACTTCAAGAGTTATTTCCATGTCAAGTTCAGGCTGAAGAGCACGCTGAGGGAGACTATCTATTGAAGCAACATCCAAGGATTGGAAGAGATCTCGAAAATGTTCAAAACGAGAAGTCTTGAAAATGGTTCATACCAACAGCCCATAATTTAATTTGAACCATATACCTGACGAAACCATAAAACGCCGTGATATCTTTCATACGCTCTGTCTGTATCTCCTTCGATAGATCAGACCAACATTTGTTTTGATTTGGCGCACGCAGCACCGAACCTTATTTTCACAAAGGAGAAATGAGCAGCAAAAAAAGCAGATGTTGGCAGAATTAATGAAGAGTTTCAAATGAGCCTTTTTTATGTTAATGAGAAGGATGATTTTCACTGCAATTGTCAGTAAACCAATCTCGATGCCTGGAAACTTTCAATCCAAGAATCTCAACATCTTTTTCATCGATGATATCTTTACTCTCTCCAATCACAATCTGAAAATCCACCTGGTCATAAGCAGATTTGAGGGAGTTTTGACGAATGGATCTTTCAACTTGGAGACATCAATCCGCAACGAAATTTAAATAAATGAACAAATTTCCCGGCGACTAAAAATTTTGAGATTAGAACTAATAAAATAAGAAAAACAAGTAAAAATAATCAAATAAATAAATCACTATGAAAATAACAGAATAGATACATGTAATCAATCTAAACATTGGACGAACTTTAGGATGGAAAACCATGTTGCCTTTGTTCTTCTGGTGGGAGAATGTGTTGGTAATTTTTACTATTTAATTCAAACACAAAACCGAAAAGAATAAACAATACACCGATGAAAATGAAAAACAAACAAATAAATTAACCTAAACAAATCAATTTAATTAATAAACAAAACATTCAACTCACCAAAAATATTACTAAAATAGATTACTTGGTATACTGGCAACAATGAATTTAGTCGAGGCAAAAGGATTGTAATGTCATCTTCAGGTGAAACAATGGTTCAGGTCAATATATATATTGATATATATTTTTCATATATATATCAGGTTGCTGAGAAAGTTCGTGAGAAGAACTGATGAAATCGATATCGTTTTTATCAGATCACACCAAAACGTTTGTTCTGTGAACAGAATCTCCCCTGTTGTTTATACTCAAAAATGCTTGGCATACCTGAATAGTTTTGGGGAATGTCATCATCCCTCGTTTCACGAAGAAATGAGAGCATCCCAGTTCTATCTAATGGAGAGTTTTCATAAATCTTTGAGGTAACAAATGGCACAAAACAAGGTTGTAATCATGGCTGTGCACACATTCGATCCATCCATTTCGATCATGCTTTCATGAATTAACGTTACATGTCCATCTAACACTTAGACAAACAAGTGGCGGCCTCTTTAACCATCAACGTTTTAAATCAAAATCGCTAACTTTAGCAAGCATTAACGTCCAAAATGTTTTGCAAATGACGCTTATATATTATTTATTGCTTAATCGAAGAAGCTGACAAGTACTCGTCAATCGTTTTTCCACCGCTTGCAACGTATTTTGGATTAACTATAAGCATTTTCAAAACTGTCTATATGTTCATGAAACTTTAATAAAACACCGAAACATTTTACATTGAAAAACAAAAACTACTTGCCCATTTATTTTATTTTATCGTTCCCAATACTGTTTTCAGCATGAGAAATCATTCTTGTAGTTTAAAGCAAAATCAATTCTCACTTGCTTTTTCTGACGAAATGTAGTTAACCGAATATCAAAGGCAATCAATGCCTTAAAATATTTTTGCCATCGCATTTAAAGGATTTTCACGGGATTTCACTGAAAATGAAAATCAGTGTCTATCGAGCTATCTTCTCACACTGCTTCTTTTTTCAGAATCGTGGACGCCAAATCTGGATGAAAATCAATCAACAAAATGCAACACATAAACGTTGTCTTTTCAAAATGAGGTTAACTGGAAAAACCGAATGAAAAAAAAAATTAACCCTGAATCTTTTTTTTCAAATGTGGCGTCTGTGGAATTGAATCAACGTTTAAGCCATCACAGTTCAGATATGGAGGTAAAGTGCCATCAGAATTAAAATTTTGATCGGATGCTGAAAATCCTCGATTTTTTTGCAACATTTTCATGGTAGTTAAATTTAGACCGTCCTTGATTACGCTTCAAGGATAAACTTAAATACAGTTTAATTCTTGCAAACATCTCTATAGAGGAGTTCAAACTTGGCCAGTGAAATGGCCGCAAACAAACTGGAGAAAAAATGCTACAGAGGTCTAACTAACTTTGAAAGAATTATTTCAACCATCGAGAGAATTAAGAATTAACACTAAATCTCAGTTTAATAGATCATGTGCATATAACGGTTGGTGCCTTCAGTATGCCCTTCGGCTGTGGATTTGTTTGCAAACACACTGTGCACACACACACACATGAAACAAAATCAAAAACTGAACCACTTCCTCATTCGTCGAAAACGACGGAAGAGTCCATCATATATATATATATATATATATATATATATACGCTATGTGTGTGTATTAGTATCTGTATATATCTGTATATTTACATAGGTATGTAAATATATATATATATATATTAGTAGTAGTAATTTTATAAGTATAAGAAATTATACTCGTTCGAAAAACTGATTCAGTGTTTTTTGACTTGCAAATAATCAAACCAATACCATTGAATGCATCGAAACAAGAATGTGGCTTTGTAATAAGTAATTGTTTTTGTCCGAAACATCTAAAATTTATAATAAATAATATCTATCTATCTATCTATATTTATATAAAACACTGTGTTCCTTTAATATATATATATATATATATATATATATATATATATATATATATAAATATATATATATTTCTGGGAGTTCCAAAGAAATTGAAAAACAACATGGCGTCGGTTTTGATCATGTTGGGTTTTTAAACTGTTTTCTTTGCAGAGAATTTGATCTTGTAATTTTAAAATAACCAAGTAGTATCAAAAGTAATTCATGGCAATATCCAGATCATTTGCATATCATTTTGATGTTCGTGATTTATTTGACATAAAAAAAATACTAAACTCTTTATCAATGTTGGTTCATGATTCTCAAATTTTTTTCTCAACAGCCATCCCATTTGAAAAAAGCCTGAAGAAACAAAACATAAAACAGTAAAGAAATAGATATAATAAAGCTGAAAAAACATTTAATGATTATTTTCTTTCCAATATGTGACTCAAAACTTTGAAAAAGTGATCAGCATGGTTTGACTTCAAAATATATTGTATGACTCATTAAAAAAAAATCAGTGAAAACATCAAGACTTCTTTGATTCAAACGATCTTGAAATTTTCAATCCTTAAACATGTTTGGAATCAGGACTTAGGAAGGTTTCAAAATCGATTCGTTAAAACGGGAATTTAAATCAGGCAAGGGAAAGAAAAACGCTGATGGTTTCAAATTAAACGTAATAATTTTTTTTTAATATAATTTATCACCAATTTTTCTTCAGATTTATCTTTTAACAGACAAAAGCAACATTATCAATTATTGGGCAGAACACTTCAGGTTTCGACTGTTGATGCTGTAGTAATAAACAATCTTCCTCAGAGACCTGTTGTGCAAAGACTTTCTGCTAACCCTTCGACCTTCGAGCTCAAAAAAGCCATTAAACAGCATTCGAATGGAAAAGCTTCCGGCAAAGATGGAATTCCAGCTGAAATGTACAAATGTGGCTCGAATCTTTTGATACAAAAACTTTGTGAATTTTTCAAATTTGTATGGGAAAAGGGAGAAGTGCCATAGCAACATAAGGATGCTTTAATTGTCAAATCTGTTATGAAACTTTTTAAATAGGTTGTTAATTTGGCAAACAATAGAGTAACATGTGATCTTTTGTCTCTAACAATCTTCATCCGGAGAAGGCACAATCAACAAATCAAATGAATCTATTTGTTGTTTTTTATTAGTCTTTGGGGTTGGTCGATACTGTATAGTAGGGACACCCTTGGAAAGGTCAAAATGAGGTTATATCAACTAAAATGCTCCATATTATTATCTCCTTTCACGAAGGAATGAAAACTTTTGTAAGATCGGAAAGTGACCAATCGGAAGCCTTTTTCGTTTCCAACGATACAAAGCAAAGTTGCGTTCTTGCTTGTCTTCTCTTTGCACTTTTCTTTTCCGCTATACTTGAAAAAGCATTCTCTGACCTAAGTGAAGGAGTCAATATTGAATTCAGAACAAGTGGCGGTTTATAGAATCGGCAACGTTTTAAAGCACAATCGAAATTTGGTCTGCAGCTGGTACGCGATCTTTTCTTTGCAGATGCTGCTGCTCTATTAGCACACAGTCTAGAAGACATTCAAACTATCCTTGATAAATTTTCGAAACAGCGAAAAAATTTGGACTCATGACAACATTTATATAGACTAATCTAATGTACCAGCCAGTTTTGCAATCCAAAAAAACCCTTCCGTATTCATTGATGGTACGGCATTAAAAACTGTTGAGGCTTTCATACATCTTGGATCAATGTTATGGCTCAGGTTAGGACCAACGAATAACAACGCGAACACAAGAGTAGAAATAACGAAGGTATATTACACGAAATAATAATACAAGATGTGGAAGGTGTTAGTATGACTGTCAGTCTGGTTTGGAGTGAACTACTATCGGCTCGACTCGATTCGTCCCTCTCTCTTGAGAGGCGTAGTATAAATAATGTTAGGAAGAGTTCATTCTGTAGTTATAGGTAAGGACCCATGGCAATCAACAGTCTCTTTTGATGGAAAAATGGACAGAGAAATTGAGAATAAACAAAGCCAGCACAGCATTCGTTCAACTTAAACATAGGTTATGGAACACCAAAGACGTTTCTCTCAGAGTAAAGATCGACATATACAGATCAGTTGTTCTCTCAATCCTTCTCTATGCTGCTGAAACTTGAACCCTGTACCGCAAGCGCATAAATCAACTGGACGCCTTTCACATGATCTGTCTTCGTGGCATAGGTGATATAAAATGGAATGGCAGGGTCAAGAATAGTACAATACTGAAGAAATGTAAGAACATCACAGGCATTGAAACCATTCTAGCAAAGATACGACAGGTGGGCTGGTCATATTGTGAGAATGGATGAGAATAGGCTTCTAAAAAAGGTGGTGTATAGACAAGCGTTCAGTCGGACGTCCACTCTACAAACACAAATTGAAAGACAACTTGAAACGTCTCAACTTTGATCTGAAAACCTGGGTAGCATCAAATCAAAATGAGTTGCGTAAGACATGTTTCATGAAGTTAAAGAGTTTTGAAGATAGCAAGCACGGTTATCAGCTTCGTCTGAAGCAGAGACGCAATCAAAATCCTACTTTAACAAATTTCATCTGTCAGTTTGTATTTTTGCCTGCAGAAAGGCTGGGTTAGTATCACTTTAGAAAGTACAAATGAAATATGTCATTCCCTTAACTGATTTTTTCCAAAGGCACCAACCAGTGCTGACCCTCACTTATCGTTCACGATAGGTGAATCCACCATGTATATATATATATATATATATATATATATATGTGTGTGTGTGTGTGTATATATATATATATATATGTGTGTGTGTGTGTATATATATATATATATATGTATGTATACATATATGTATATATGTTTTTAAACAAGTAGAAATTAAAAAAAATGCATTTATGAGCACAAAAGAGACCTCACAAAAAACAACTTAGCTAATGCACTAGTCATACACAGAAATAAATTCAACCACAATTTTGATTTTAAAAATGTTACACTCATAAAAAAAAGAAAATAACTCACTCAGAAGAAAATCCCCGAGACTGCCGCCATTGAATATTACCCAAATATTAATCTACGCCCAGGCTTTTTCCCTATTTCATCTTTCTTAACAGAATTACTACTCTCCCAAACAAACGTACAGAACAGTATCAAGAAATCAAAAGAAAATGGTTTAATCCATCAACACAGTAATAAAAACAATATCTCCACACGTGACAGTAATTGACGTAATTTCACTTAACAATATGAAAATAGCGTTCTCTAAATTCTTCCTCTTGCTAAGGACATTTTGTTTTGTTAATATTAGTTACTTTGTTTAATAAATTCATTTCGTTTCGTCTTGAGAAATTCCACATCGGACGAAACGTGTCGGCAACTATTACAGTTTTCCTATTGTCTTATATATATAGTAAAATGATCCTTGAAAGGGTAAGTCGACAAATTAAAGAAAAAAATAGACCTGAAACTTTGGATTAATACCAAAGACGTGACAAACTGGTTTACTTATATAAAGGAAAAAAACAATTGTACACTAATGCAGTTTGATATTGAAAATTATTACCAATCAATATCTGAAGAACTGTTCATGAATCCGTTGGACTTTGCTACCCAGTACACGAATATTACAGAAGAAGAAAAGAACATTATTATAAATGCGAAAAAATCGGTACTGATTCATAAAGGTGAGCATTGGATAAAAAATTCATGTGACCACTTTGACATCACAATGGGATCACTAGACTCAGCAGAGACTTCTGACCTCATAGGTCTTTTTATATTATACAACCTTACAGAGCACCGTGATATTGATATAACTGACATTGGTTTTATACAGAGACGATGGTCTTATGGTTATTAGAAACTCTACTAACTTTAAAATAGATAAAATTAGAAAGGTATTATATAAAGAATTTAAAAGTATGAACTTAAAAATTACGGTTAGTACTAAATTAAAAAAAAGTTAACTTCCTTGATATAACATTAGATTTAAAGAAAAATACATACACACCTTATAAAAAACCCAATACCAATCCTTTATATATACACCCTAAATCAAGTCACTCACATCTATAATTAAAAAAAATACCTTTATCTATCCAAAAAAAAAAAAAAAAAAAAAGTACAAATTCAGCAAATGACAAGATTTTCGATGAACATATTAATTACTATAATAGCTCTAAAAGATAGTGGCTACAAAACCTCAAAACTAACTTATATAAAAAATGAAAATGGAAAGCATAAAAAAGCAGAAGTAGAAAAATAATTTGGTATACCCCCATACAACCAAATAGTAACGAACAAATTAGGACAAAAATTCCTCGCATTAATAGTCAAGCATTTTCCTAGTGAAAGTAAACTAATTACTATTTTTAATAAAAATACACTAAAATTAAGTTACAGCTGTACTGAAAACTTAGAAAAATTATTAAGAAACATAATGCTAATATCTTAAATAAACACATATACCAGAACCAAAATATTTTAGACAATTGAAAAATGAAAATAAAAACAGATGAAGATAAACAAAAATTATGCAACTGTAGAAACCCTCACAACTGTCCTCTACAAAATAAATGTCGCACGAAATCATTGGTATACCAATGCAATATCTCTTCTATTGAGAATCCTGATAACATAAAAATCTATATAGGTTGCACAAGCCATGAGTTCAAAAAACGGTTCAACCAACATCAAATTTCATTTAGGATTAATAAATATAGAAATCAAACATATCTCTCAAAGTACTTCTGGCACCTTAAAGAATCCCATAAAACACCTACAGTAAAATGGAAGTTAATAAGAAAAGCTAGAATATGTAGGTCATTAAATGACTCATCTCCTTTTTGCATACATGAGAAACTTTATATTACTAAGTTTATAAAAAATAAAAATTTACTGAACCAGAGAAATGAGATAGCTATTTTTTTCTGTCATTGTCAAAATTTTTCCTTAAATAATATTTAAAAATAAAATTAAAAAGTGCGACCTGGTAATATACATAATTATATTTGATATGAAAAAATAATTTTATATACTGTAAGTAATTCTATTACATTTACTTGTTTTAAAAAGAAATATAGTCTATTAAAATTAAGAGTGAAAATATTTTCAAACTGTAGTTAAATAAAACGAATTCTAATCTAAACATCTTTTAAAATTGTAGTTAAATAAAACGTATTCTAACCTAAATATTTCTCTCAAAGTATTACTAGCACTTAAAAGAATCTAATAAAACATCTACAGTAAAATGGAAATTAATAAGAAAAGCTAGAATATGTAGGCCATTAAATGACCCATGTCCTTTGTACATACATGAGAAACTATATATTACTAAGTTTATAAAAAACTATATATATATTACTAAATTTATAAAAAAAAAAGGTTTACTGGATCAGAGAAATGAATTAGCTATTTTTTTTTATTTCATTGGCAAAAATTTCCCTTAAATAATATTTAAAAATAAAATTTCTAAAAAAATGTGATCTGTTAATATACTTACTTATACTTGATATGAGAAAATTTTATATAATGTCAGTAATTCTAGTACATTTACTTGTTTTAAAAGAAATATAGTCTATTAAAAATTAAAAGTGAAAATATTTTAAAATTGCAGATAAATAAAACGTACTAAAACCTAAACATCCCCTAAAAATCTTTAAGTATACAAATAGAAAAAATGCCATAAGAATTTTTTGCCGTTAACAATAAAATTTCAAAAAAACCCCAACGACATGGATTTAACGGATGTCAGAATTCGTTGAAAAATACACCCCTACCCTACCTAAACATAACCTCTTTTTTGAACGTAACTAATAACTGATACAACAAAAGTTAATAAAAATGAAGACGCTACCAACCATTGTCTGAATGACTGGATCTCTCTGTATCCTTGGAAACAGTGAATTATGAAATTTCTGTGGCTTTAAAACTCAGTAAATTTAAAAAAATAAGTTACTCCAAAATTATATATATATATATATATATATATATATATATATATATATATATGCGCGCATAGGTGGCCGTGTGGTTAGAACGTTCACTTTCGATCCCGACGTGTGATATGTCTGGAAAGTGCCTGAAAACTATACCATGGGTTGACCCAAGAAGACAGAACTTTCGTGTGCTAGCACGAAGCCACAAGTCATCGTGGCCGAGGGATTGAGCGTGCTGGCCTTGTTCAAATTGTTGATCACTCTAGAAAACCGCTCTCTCCCAGGAACTTTAACTAAGTTTTTGTCAGCAAAGTTGTAGTATAAACCACAGGTGGGCTCTGTGAGTGTTGAACAACCACGAAATGGGCCTAAGCTAGCGTCTGCAATAGCTGCCCTAGTAGACGGGTATCCTCGAATACGAGTTTCCAGCTATTATGTATATATATATATATATATATATATATATATATATATATATATTGTGTGTGTGTGTGTGTGTGTGTGTGTGTGTGTGTGTGTGTGTGTGTGTGTGTGTGTGTATTTTATATAGGAATAAAGTGTCGCTGCCGACACTGGAGCTTGAATACAGAAACGGCAGAGAGCAAACACATTTTGAATAAATAGACCACGTGACGGCAAAGAAAATGTATATATGGAATTAGCGTGGAGTCTAAGTAATCACTATAGAGATTACTATTCGGATCACTATTCGGTGGTTACTTTTCGTGCAAGTACTATTAGTGCGAGTGTTATTCGAAGGCGTTTGACACCATTATTGTCTAACGGCGTTACTATAATTGTATCTGCGATTACAAAGTCTCTACTACACTACTACAACGAACATTTCGAAAGTGACAACGCGTATTCGTTGACATTACAAAAGTGACAACGAGTGTTCGTTCATATCATAAGTGTAGCGACGAGGAATCCTTGAAGTTACACGCGGATTTCTTCAACTTACACGAAGATTCGTTCAATTTAAAGTAGGAAGAAATTATTCTGCAAAATATCAGCACATTACAGCGGAATGGTAAAATTAAAACAATAACTACAATAAGAAAAACAATTGCAGCAACAAAAACCACATGAACAGCAATTACAATTACTACAGAAACTTTTTGAGCTTTTACCAAGATAACTTCAGGTTCATCCACTCTAGATGCTGTTGTTAATTCAATAAGCGAATTTGTGTACGCTCCAGATGAAGGGATAACTTTTTCCAGTTTATTATAGAAGATACGAAGGAATCTTCAAAAGGGATTGTTCGCATTGGAATGATGAAAAGAAAATTCGGTTATTATTAAGGAAATTGTTCCCTGATGAACATGAAAAATATGTAAATTATATTTTGCCGAAAAACCAGGAGAGATAAATTTTGATGAGAATGTTCTAATACTATCATTTCTTTTCTTTTTTGGTGATAGGATTTCATTATTTAATACACGATGGCAATGTCTTAGCTTATTAATCTCTGACGATGAAGATTTTGTCACTTATGCAGAAATCGTGAATCGAGAACGTGAAATTTCAAATGAATTGACTTCAGATTTATTTAAATGCCTGATATTCGTACAGGGTTTAACTTCCAATCAGGAGGCGGAGATAAGATAAGGGATACTTGTTAAATTAGAAATGCATCTTAACTTAACTTTCCAGAAAATAGCAGAAGAATGTCAACGTATTGTGAATTTTAAAATTTGATACCTCAAGGATTGAGGTAAAAGACAATGCACAGGTACAGTGTCCGACCGTCTAAGAGGAAAATCTATAATCGTTTTTCAACTCCTAACAGAACAGTAAAAAAAGACTATAAACCCCACTCAAAGACTCATAATTGCCACGGTTGAGGAGTTGAGCATTTGAAAAGTGATTGTTTCTTCAAGAACAAAAATGCTATGAATGTGAGAAATTAGGACATAAAAGTACGTGTTGCAGATACAAAAAATGGAGAAAAATAAAACGTATGTGAACATGATAAATACATGGAGTAACGATCTAAAAAGGATACTAATAAGACATCTCAAAAGAGGAAATTTATTTTTGTGCAAATTAATGATGCAAAAATAAAATTGCCACTAGATACAGGAACTGATACCACTATCATAAATGAACAGACATGGAGAGAATTGGATAAACCCAGTTTATTGACATGATAAAATTGCTAATGGACTCTTGGGAAAGAGATTGAATTCAGCTGTAACGTTTCTTTTGCCGGAAAAACCAAAAAAGCGGGGGTGTTTGTTAATACAAACACATCTACATTACAAGAATGCTGCTAATTTGTTTTGAACAGACTGGATTGCATTGTTTGATCTTTGGGACCTTCCAATTAACTGTTTTCGCAACAAGATAAATATTGTTACCCCCGGTACAAATACGGCAACTAAAAAATTGAAAAGTGAACTGAAAAAGAGTTTTCCAGAAGTTATCTCACAAGGTCTAGAGACATGCACAAAAGCAAAAGCTAAGTTTGAGTTAAAAGACAATACAAATCCGACATTTAAGCCAAAAAAGGGGTGTACCTTTTGCGGCCTTAGATCCAATTAATAATGAATTCGACAGATTAGAAAAATTAGGTGTGATATCCGAATAGGTATCACCAAGATTCCACGTTAAAAAAAAGAAAAGAAAATAATAAAATCCGCGTATGTGCTGATTTTTCAACGAGGTTAAATGAAAGTTTAAAACAACATAACTACCCATTACTAAGTCCAGAGGAAATTTTTGCCAAATTGAATGGAGGTAAATTTTTTCTAAATTGAACTTGTCAGACGCTTACCTACAAGTACTAGTGGACGAAGACTGCTCAAAATTATTAATAATTAACATTCATAGAGGGTTATACAAATTCAAACGACTTCCTTTCGGTATAAAGGCAGCACCAACCATATTCCAACAGATAATGGATACCAAGCTTGCCAGTTTGGTTTGTGCTCAAGCATATTTAAAGTAAGACCTGAAAGCAACATGCAGAATATGTAAGGAAAATATTTGAGAGAATGAAAGTATATGGTTTTAAGGTTAGTGAAGGAAAATGTGAATTGTTTATGGTCAGACTTAAATATCTTGGACAAATTATTGATGAAAAAGGTAGAGAACCGGATCCTTCAAGAGCGAGCGCAACAAAGGACATTGCCCGCTCTAACAAAAGTAACAAAGTTACAAGCATTTTTAAGTTGTGCTAACTACTGTCATACATATATACCTAATATGCACGAATTAAAGTCGCCATTGAATAACCTGCTGAAAAAGTTGTGAAATGGATTTGGACAGATAAATGTCAAAGTGCTTTCGAAGAGATCAAGAAAGTCTTAACATCGGATTTGTCACTATAGCTCATTTTGAACCTAAATTAAAGATTGTGGTTGCATCAGATGCAAATGATTCGGGTATTGGAGCAGTGATATTGCACAAATATTTCTCTGTAACAACTAAACCAATAGCTCATTCTTCAAGATTTTAATTGCAGCTTTGTGTGCTACAGACAAATTGAAAAGGAAACATTTTCCATTATATTGCTATGAAAAAAAGCACAAATTCATACATGGTTGAAAATTCATACACAAACAGACCATTGTCCATTACTGTCCATATATGGATCAAAAAAGGATGTTCCCACAATATATTTTTTTTGACGAGACTTTAGAGTTGATGGTGATACCAGCATCGTTGCAAAGGCGTATTTTAAAAAGAATTTCTTTTTTTCTAACATCCAGGAATTTCTAGAATGAAATTCTTAATGAGGTTTATACTCACTGGACAAAAATGGATAATATATATTAAAATTTAGTGAAATCATGCAGAGGTTATTTCTCTATTTTCACCGCCTTTGTCCCTCGACCGATATATCATGGTCCAGAATATATAGACTTCATAGGAACGTTAAACGGAGCATACTATCTAGTGGTATTTGACAGTTATATTTTAATGTCCAGAGATATTAAAATTTAGAAAACCGATTTTAAAAAAAACGATAAAAACCTACAATCGACCTTTTTTGTACAGTTCGGTGTTCCTGACTATATCATTTCATATATAACGGGACTCAATTCACGTCAAGTGAATTTATAGTCGTTTTGAAAATCATTAGAAATAGGACATATTACAACCCCCACTCCTTATTACCCAAGATCAAACGGACAAGAGGGACGGTTTCTCGATACGTTTAAAAGGGCATTAAAAAGTCGGAGGGAGAAGAGTCAGCTGAAATAACGATTCAGCAATTTCTGAGTGTTTACAGAATAACTCCAAACACGCACATCGTGTCTGGAATGTCGCCTGCACAGTTAATATTCGCCAGGAAGATTAAGTACGTTTTCATTAATTTATTACCAGAATGCAAGGCGAGAACATCAAGAAATAATAATACAAGTAGACACTTCAAACCTGGAGATAAGGTATTTTTTTAAGTTGCATCAGCGCGGAAGTGAGATGGCCTTATAAAATATGGATCGGCACAGGGACAAAGATGAGAACATAAGAAGTATAGAATCCAAGCAAAGTCATCTCAAAGGGGAGGTGTTATATAGGAATAAAATGTCGCTGCCGACATTGGAGTCATCAGAGAGCAAACATACACACGAACAAATTAAACCCACGTGCAACTGCAGAATAAAGAACGAATGTCCAATAAAAACAAATTGTTTACAAAACAACGTAATATACCAAGCCACGATAAAATCACCAGATAATGAAGAAAAAGTATACATAGGAGTAACTGAAGGACCCTGGAAGCAAAGAAATTATACACAAAAACATCGTTCACAAATAGTAAATATGCGAACAGTAAATGCTTTTAAGTATATCTGGGGAAAAAAAAAAAAACAATAAAATCACACAAAAGATATCTTGAAAGATAAGGAAAAAAATCATCAGCCTACAACAACCAATCAAAAAATTGCAAACTTTAGCTTGGAGGAAAAAATAGCTATCATTAAAAAACCCGACCAAAATAAATTATTAAATAAAAACATCCGAGCTCATCTCAAAATGCAGGCATGAAAATAAATTTTTACTACGTAAAATAAAAATGAAAAACGGAAAAATAAAATAAAAACAAACAAATACACTAATAAAAAAAAAAAAAAAAAATAAATAAATAAATACTATGTTGCTTAAAACCGAAAATCAAAAAGAGAAAATATACAAATAAAATTGACCTAAATTCATCCAAGTAAATAAATAGACAAACCAATCCCAAATTAAAAAAAGCTGTTCCCAAAAAAAATAATAATAGAATGAAATAAACTACAACAACCAACCCCAAAAATTGAAAAAATAGCTTTAATTAAATTCTCAAACCAAAACAAAACTGTTAAATACGTGATATAAACAAATTTTTACTACGTTAATAAATAAAAAATAAATAAATAAATAAAATAAGAAACAAAAAAAAAAAAAAAACAAGCAATATAATTTGACCCAAATAAATAAACAAACGACTTCCGGTAAAAATAACCGCCATAATAGAATACCCACAATGCACCACTAACCCGTATATATATAAATAGCCGAGAAAAATAACAGCATATGTGGCCTGACGATTGCATATAGCATGAAACAGACTGTCGCCTTTAAGTGTTGACTTCTATGTTCACTTTTATATATATATATATATATATATATATATATATATATATATATATATATGTACATGTATGTAGATATAAAATGTATATAGATGTGTATATAATTATATTTTTCATCATGGATTATAATAATAATAATATATATATATATATATAGGTGTATATATATATATATATATATATATATATATTTATATATATATATATATATATATATATGTATATATATGTACATGTATGTGTATTTTAATATATATTTATATGTACGTGTATATATATATATATATATATATATATATATATATGTGTGTGTGTGCGTGTGTGTGTGTGTGTGTGTGTGTGCGTGTGCGTATGTGTATTGGCTGGTGTTTGAGGGATCCATTAAAACATCGGGGGAGATGTCCTCCTTAGTCTTAGCCAAATCAGACATCTAGGAGAAGGAAAACTCTGATATAATACCTGCGTCTTTTGATGTCATCCAACGATGTTTATTTTGGTGAATGTCATCTTTTGCTTAGAGGGTTGGACAGGTTCTGTGCGCTGCCTTTGCCCACTATAAAAGCTTCATGCACAGGTATTGCTTAATATAGGGAGGTATGTTCTTCACTTGTCATCTAAATGTAGATTTATGGCTTGCCGTTGCCTAAAAAGACAACTTGAATTATAATGATGATATTTAATACAATCGGTGTCAATGGCAATAAGGGCACTGTAAAGGGTTGGCCGGGCACGTGTTCTAGGTGTTCTTGTGCTCGGTTGTCATCATGCTACAGCGTGCAGACCACCAAATTTTGGGTGCTGAAATATGCATAATTTACTTGATGTTAAAGCGAATGTACAGCGACCTGGAGAAGATCTGCAATGGTTGCTAAGGAGCTTCAAATATATGACTGGATTTTGTGGCCCTTTCTGAAACTAGATTTCTTGAGGAGTGTCTTTTCATAGAGAATCTGGTGGCGATACGTTTTTTTCTGGAGCGGAACGAAGGAGGGAAAAATGAATCTGGTGTTGCTTTTGCCATTAGGACATCAATAACTAGTCAGTTGGAAGAGTTTCCGACAAGTGCCAATGATAGAATGGTTACTATGAAAGTTCCTCTTGTATGTGGGAGATACGCAACCTTGATTGGTGTTGATGCACCGACCATGATTTGTACAGATGAAGTAAAGGAAGCTTTTTATGACGAACTAAAGTCTCTTGTGAGCAGACATAATTTTCATTCTTGGAGATTTTAATGCACGGGTGGGTCACGATTGTGAGGCATGGAATTATTTTGATAAACATGGGGTTTGAATGCGCAACAGAAATGGTCTGTTGTTGTAAATGTGCACGGAACTGTTCATTGGTGGCACAATGTTTCAAAGAACAAATATATGACAACATGTGTGCATACTGGATCAAAACAGTGGCACATGCTTGACTATGTTCTTGTGAGGCACCTTTATATATAGGATCTCTGTGTGTAATGCGTGGGGATGAATGCTGGACTAACCATATCTGGTACGAGCAAGAGTCGTGTGTTGTTCGTAAAAAGAAAGGCGGGGAGTTTCAAAGGGGCTGAATGTTTGTCGTCTTCAAGTTTCTGAGGTTAGACAGAATCTAGTCGATAAGATGGATGCTTTAGTAGATGAAAAGAACGGGACTTCTTTCAAGCATGCACTTTAAGAGACATGTGCTGATGTTGTTGGATTTATTGATAAGAAGCATCAGTATCGGCTTGGTCAGAATGGCAAGCACATAGAAAGACTTCATAGTGATTAAGCTGGTGATCAGAAGAAGGAAATTAAGGCCAAGTTAAAGACAGTAAACCTGATATACCGCGAAATTTGCGCGCGTTGAAGAACAAATGGAGTGACAAAGCTGATGAAATACAGCTTGCGTCGGATGTGAAGGATAGTAAGGCCATGTACAATCTACTTCGTGAAGTTTACGAGCCTTCTACTTCACCTGTTGCTCCTCTAAGGACTAAGGATGACAAAAAAACTTCTTCGAAATCCCTATGATATGGCGTGAATATTTTGACAAGCTTCTCAGTAGGCACTCAGAAGTTGATGAAGAGGTTATGAGGTCTATACTTGAAAAGCCTCCAGTGCTTGAAGAGGTTAAAAGTGCTGTCAGAAAGCTTAATGGTTTAAAGTCACCTAGAATGGATGGGCTGCATGCAGAGATTTTTATACACGGAGGAGAGCTTCATTTGTTGTTGCTAGATGCCTGGAATAATAACAGTGTTCCGGATGACTGGAAAGATGATGTCATGGTTGTTTTGTCAAAGGCAATGGGGACAGAAATGAACTGTAATTATTGTGCCATATCACTGTTGTCTGTTCTCGGTAAGGTTCTTTGTAGAGTTCTTCTGGATCGCTTGTTGCACCACATTGCTAATGAAGCTCTGCCGAATGTCACAGTAAGGCTTTAGGCCTGGACATGATATTGTAGATATGATCTTCACAGCCAGACAACTGCAAGGCTTTGTGGAATATCTCAAGGGAGCTAGAATGTCCAGAAAAGTTTGTTTGTTTCGTTTGTTTCATGATGATATGAGGACATGGGTTAATTTTGGTGAAAAGCTCTCTGAGCCGGTGACAGTTGAGAATAGAGTTAAGCAGGGTGACATTCCAGCTCCAACCTTATTTGCCATATACTTCTCTATCGTTTTTTGAATAGGCCTTTAAGAACTGCAACCATGGTATTTACATTTGCTATCGTTCAACAGGAAAGTTGTTTAACATCAGGTTTGATGCCAAGTCAAATGTTCACTTATCGCTGATCAGTGATTTGCTATATGCTGATGACTGCGATCTTGTGACTGCGATATTCGGAAGGAGATATGCAGCATTTCATGGATGATTTTTCTAATGCAGGTACTGCATTGGGATTGACTATCAGTTTGAAAAAAAGAAGTAGTCATGTAACAACCAGCTCCAAGGAAGCCATATCGTGAATCTTTGTCTATGGTAAAAGGTTGAAGGCTGTTAGCGCGTTTGTGTATCTTGTGAGCACGTTGTGCATGTTCTGTGATCTTGATATGGAAATTTTAAACCGGATACAAAAAGCTAGCAATGCATTTAGAAAACCGAATAAACGTCTGTTGACTCAGCACAGAATTTCAGTGAGTACAAGCTAAAGCTCTATCTTGCAGGTGTGCTTACAGTACCCTTTACGTTTGCGAGACGTAGGTGGTCTACTGCAGACAAATGAAAAGGTTTGAAATTCCAACAGTACTGCTTACTTCGTATCCCTGGCGTTACCTGGCAAATGTTTAGTAATATAGCGGTGCTAGAGAAAAGCGGATTTGATATTGTCAATTGCTATTGTTATATAAAAATGTTTAACAAAATCGGAAAGACAGTTATTCAGTTTTGAAAGAATGAAAAAGATCAAATAATTAATTTGTTATTTATTATTGAAAATTGCATTAAAAACCCAAATACCGTTTAAGATTAACGATTCTGCAGTCCCGTCCGAGATTCCGTGTTTACGGAAAATTTATTCCCCTATATATATATATATATATATATATATGCAATGATAGTCTGTTTTGTTTGCATGGAAGATTTCCAAGCAACGACAAACATCGTGCATACGAGACGGTGGAAGCGAAAATCGCACTGCGGCCAATGACATCACACAAGACATCGCGAGAGTGAAGGCGAGCAGTGTTAAAAACATATATCAATATGGTGATTTTCTTTCGTCTTTCAATGATAATGTTATTAAACTTATATATACACATATCTATACTGCATATATATACACCGAAATACATAAATATGAAAACAAATATCAAGGTGTTTTCGATAATGCGTTCAGTTTTTCCGTGATGTATATCATATTGCTCTGTATACTATACATTGAGCTCTCTTTATGGATCCCTAGTTTAGTATTTCACATTAAAAAAAATCTACTCGGATTATCATTTATGCGCATTTCATTGAATACGACAGAAAAAAGGTGCTTTGATTAGGTTTTTTCCGAGCGCCATTTTCAAGGTTGAAATATATATATATATATATATATATATATATATATATATATATATATATATATATATACTGCTCTCTTGACGTTAAGAAGGACCTTTGTTGCATTTGCAACACTCAATGTCCTTGTCCGGAGTCCGAAATTAAAATATGCGTTTTATCATCTCTGCTATATTCTTGTGAGACATGCGTAGTCTTTCGCAGACATCTGAAGATACTGAAATATTTTCATCAACGCTGCCTTCAGTCTGTGCTTGAACTCTACTGGATGTCTCACACTCCTGATACTGTTGTTCTACAGTCTCTGTGGAAGCACTTATACATAAGCACAGATTGCAATGGATCCGTATGGCGGATGACAGAATTCCAAAAGAATATATGGAGAATTGGAAATGGGGAAAAGACCGCAACACAAGCTGAACCTCTGTTACAAAGATTGACTTAAAGAGTCACTATACAAGTGCAATATTGGTGTGGATAACTGGAAGACTCTAGCTGAAGACCGGGTTTCTTTGAGATCTGGTATTGCTAACGGCGTCAACAACTTCCATGAGGCAACAAAAAAATCTGAAGAACTTCGGAAGGGACCCCTGAATTACCATGAGGTGCCAACCTGCTCATCTGCGAAATGAAATCGGATATGTCTCTCCAGGGCGTGTTTGAATGCCCGACATGTCATATGAACAGGCATATTGGAAGTGATGATGATCAAATTCAACTTCCACCAAAGGAGATTATTTGATATGCCACATACAACCGATGAATGCAGTGTTGTGTGGGGAGAGTTTAACTGAAGGCTTGTACAGCGATGATCATACTAGCTTTGTGTGTCGGCATCTACTATCATATATATATATATATATATATATATAAATTAATAAATACACATATACCTACATTTGGTGTGCGACTCAAGTTTCGTTCGTTGCCCAACTTGTCGAGCATGAGACATAGTTATATCTTGTGCCCGAATTATATATGTAAACTAACGGCCCTTGATCTCTTTCATTTTCAAGCGAATTTTATAAGCACATACATTAATAATATTTGTTTCCAGGGATACAGAGAAATCCAA
Organism: Acanthosepion pharaonis; assembly: GCA_903632075.3. Lineage (NCBI taxonomy): Eukaryota > Metazoa > Mollusca > Cephalopoda > Sepiida > Sepiidae > Acanthosepion > Acanthosepion pharaonis. The sequence continues at coordinate 396,349 of CAHIKZ030001362.1, read as the reverse complement.
TCATTTTAACAAGGGGTGCTAGCGTGTTCATTTATACTAACGACTATTGTATCAAATATGAGTTACTTTCGAAAAGAGGTTAAGTCTAGGCAGGGTAGGGGTGCCTTTTTCAACGAATTATGACATCCGTTCAACGCAGGTCATCTGGTTTTTATCAACGACAAAAAGTTTTTCGGCATTTTTTTTCGTTAAATTTGTATTTGTATATATAGATAGCGTTTATTATTATTATTATTATTTTTAATAAAGCATTAAGAGGCCATTCGATAAAAATCGACTTAGGATATCGTTAGGTTGAAAGGTAGCGGATTCAGCTGACCTCTTGGTTTTTAAAGTTAAAAGCACTACATGTTATTTTTATACTATTTACAATATTCGGACTATTGTCCTCATCTTTATCGTCATATTTCTTACAACGTTTACATCTTTCTTGTGTTCTTGAAGCCTTACCTTAAGGGGGTGGCCTGTCTCCCCTTTATATTTCTTTCCGCAGCTGCACGGGATAGCATACACACAGTCTTTAGTCATGTTCTCCTCTGTGTCTTACTCGGGAGAGATATCTGCGAAGTGTCGTCAAGCTTTTGAAGGTTGCCCTGATGTTAAATGGACCGCAGATCCTTTGCATTTTCTTTGATAACCCCTTCACATAAGGGAGACAGACTGTTTTCTGAGTGTTGTTGTCCTCCTGTACCCGCCTATGCCAGTTTTTGAGGGCTGCTGCCATGTACTCAGGGTACGAGGAGAAGTGGAAATATCAGCCGTGGCTGACCACATATGGAGAGAAAAAAATGGTTGCTGAAGACATTAGGTTTATAATACCCAGAAATTCATTCACAGATGTCGTCAAGGACACATGGCACAGCGGATAAAGGCGTTAGTTAGATCTAATGACAGGACCCAAACAGTGTGAGTTCAATACCTGGTTAAGGTGGTGGAGAACTTGGAGAGGGGAATTAACAGGAGATAACCTATAACTGACATCCATTAAACATGCCACGTGGAACTAGAAGAGCCTACCCAAGAGAGCGAAGTAAAGGGTTCAGTTCGACATTACAACCATCTGAAGAAGGCCGGAGCGTACAACGGCCGAAATGTTGTAATAAATATGGCGACAAAGATGAGGACAATAGTCCGAATAATATAAATAGTGTACATAATACCTCATCTCAGAAATATAGACAGATATTATTTTTACTTTTATTTTTCAGACGTATACTGTTTCCTTGTCTTATTCAACTCTGACAATTTACCTTTTATGTATTACACACACACGCACATATATATATATGTGTGTGTATAGGTATATATATATATATATATATATATATATATATGTGTGTGTGTGTGTGCGTGTGTGTACCTGCATATATGTATATATACACACACGCATATATATATATATATATATATATATATATATATATACAGTTTTTGAGATTATACCAACCACTGTTGTAGAATGCCCAGAAAATCATGGCTTTCTGGAAATAGACGTTTTAAAAGTGGATACGACGAAATTAATAATCTGTATAAAGTCAGAAGAACTAGACATAGGACTATATAAATCATATAATTCGTCTAAAAGAAAATAATCTCCCGGACTATCTTGAATCTCGAAAAATACCTATTCACAAAATGGTAGAACAACACATATTGGAAAAAGTTACGTAAGGTGGTAGCAGTTGGTCTTCACTAGTTGTTATGATACGAAAGCCAAATAGCGATTTGAGGATATGCGGGGATTACAAAGTAGGTGTGAGTCATCAGATATGATCTGATTCATTTCTCTTACCTAACATGGAAACGATAATAAATTAGCAGGAATAGAATTATTTGCCAAAGTTGACCTGAAATCGGCATATAGCCAAATAGAAATTGACAGAAAATTCCAAGAAGTTTCTAAATTAATGCTATTCCACAAGTAGATTAAATGTAGATTAAATTTCCACAGTAAAAAAAGGAACGTCTGAAAATTCAGAATATAATATACTGCATTGGGTTGAAACGGACGTGTTATCCCTAAATCGTCTCAGAATGGAAAACATACAAGATCTAGTTTTAAGTTGAATTTTAGACAGAATAACAAGAAACACGTGGAGCAATTGTTAGATGGTAGAAAGACACTACAAAGTACCAAGGCATAAGTTAACTGTAGAGAACGGCATAATATGCAATGGTGATATTATCATACCTCATAAAGTTTAAGAAATAATACTAAAAGTTGTACGCAATTATGTACATTGGGGTATAACAGCGACACAAATGAAATTAAAATTACAAGGGCAATTCCACATGCCGGCAGACTACAAATTCCCTCCGCATTAATGAGTAGACAGATTAGAGTTCTTATAACAATGTCATTTTCAACAAGTGAAAATGTATAGTATAAAAAGACAAAGAATCTAATCCAGAAAAGGCGAACATTGTAGTAAAGAAAGGACACAATACAGCAAAACTATCGAAAAATGGACAAAATGTACTGGCTCGTACGGATCAATTCTGAAGTAGAATGAAACCCGAGGATATAGAAATGGGCGAAGAACCTGAAGGTGAAGAAAATGAAGGGGAGGAGGGGACTAATGAACCCAGTTGTGAAACTGAACAATCTAAGGATGTTGATAACCAGAAATCTGACGTGGAGTCGAAAGATGAAAATGAACTTAGACCTAGGTCCCCTATAAGAAGAAATCATGATACGCACCAAGAAAGACAGTTTAGTTTTCTAAGAATAATAAGAAATCAAAGATCAATGAAAGGCATATGGCCATCTCGATTCAGGGAAGTGTAGTATTGTATGTAAGTAGCATACGGCTATAAAGGCAGAACGCCACAGCGAATGCCAGTAGAGCTACCATCTGTTGACCTGACAACGTCTATCCCAGAGATTACTCGACTTCATAACAGTGACAAAACTAAAATAAAAGAACAGAAAGAGAAATTAAAACAAATCAGAGACTACTAATCAACAAAGAGTATGAGTGAAAAACTGTGATTGGTTAGTTTTTTTTAAAGACACTGAATTAAAAAGTTTGATTGGAAAAATTGAGAATCCCAGAGAAGAAAACCTGTAGACAAGAATAATCACATTTGACAATAAGTAAAAGGTTCATTTATACTTTTGATTATATCAACAACAAAAAAAAAGGTAGGAATGGTAGCGTGTGTTGTTATGGTAGTAGTCGTAATGTGGAGAATAATAAATAAGGCTAAATAATAAGAAAAATACTGCAAAAAGTATAATAAATGTATAAAAAGAAAAAACGTGAAAAAATGTCAAGATTAAGTAGGAGTAAATTAGATGTAAAAAAGTTAAATAAAATGGAAATAACACAAAACTGAGGAATGAATAATGGAAACGTGAAGTAACAGAAAAAAATAAACAGGAAAAAAAATTAAAATTAGTTTTTAAAAAAAGTTGAACGTTAAAGAAAGACAATAAAAAAAGAGGAAAAGCATAAACGGAAACAAAAATTTCGCCAAAAATAAAAAAGTAAAAATGATATCTCTAGTTAATATAATAATAACATGAAATAGACCAAAAATAACAAAAAAAATAAATAAATAAATACCAAAATACAGCCAACAACTGTGTGATGAAAAGAAAAGAAAAACAGTGATGAAAATATTTTGAGATTAAGTAAGAAGATGAATATAGGTATCTTCAATAATTCACCGAAAAAACAGCATAGCATGATGAAAAAAAACCCCAAACTTAATAAAAAGAAAGTTTTATCGTCAAAAAGTTTATGTAATTATTAAGAGGAAAGACCAAAGTATTGGTTAATTATTTTTAATTCTTTCTAGTACGTTCGAAATTTTGGTTAAAATCATGTTTTTTTCTTACGGCAGTGGTCAAGTAATATTTACCATTAGTTTTTCAGCGCATTTTTTTCCGTTGAACAACATTAATATTGGAAATTCTTGCAAAAATCAAATAATTGTCAGATTTTAGTGAAACTTTCAGAACTTATTCACAAATGAATGAAATTATTTTAGAAATGTTTGTTTTTTAGAAAGTCACGGTAAAAATATTTTTTTACATCTATTACCCACCCCCACTTAAAAAATTCGACTTTGTGTAATTTTGTGATTATATTAGTTAAAAAGAGAAGACTTTGAAGAATATAAATCATCAATTTTTTTTTTATAAATCGAAACCCAGTTTTACCTAAATTTCAAGTCTGAATTGTCTGAATTGTAAATTACATAAAAACAAAAAACAAAACCCAAAAAACCCCAATAAAACTAAGACATTGTTTAATTAAAAAAAAAACTTTTAATGGCTTTTATGAATAATATATATTAAGGACACTATTTTCTGAAGCCAAAATATTTTTCCGATGAAAAATGAATTTTTAAAACAATTGTTTTCTTTTTTCATTTTTAAATACAAAATGTGATAAAGTTGTCAAATATTTTAAAATTAAGTTTGAATCCGTGTCTTTTTGAAATTGCTGTTATTAAAAAGATCTATTTTTACAGATCATATATTTGAAAGCTTATTATGTAGCGGACCGTGGTTTTACGTGTTGTTAAATTAGGAACACATGCGTTTATTCTTGCTAGAAGGAGGTTCATTACAAGAACATGGCGGACTCGGACATTGAATCCAATTATAAAGAAGTGTAAAGAAAACCAACAACAATATATATATATATATATATATATATATATATATATATATATATATATATATATATATATATATATGTGTGTGTGTGTGTGTGTGTGTGTGTGTGTGTGTGTATGAAACAGCACAGTTTTACAATGAACATTTTTGTGCTTGTGTGTGAACGTAAAGAGTTTGTATTTTGGTGAATGTTCGTATGTACGTGTATGCGTGTATAATGTTCATGGCGTCTCCCACAAATGGGAAGACGCAATCTTCTGCGAGACCTTGCATTGTAGATGCGTTCAATGAAAATTAAGAAATGAAAAAAAGAGCGAGGCAAGAAATCGCCCAGTATTTATAGTGTAGGAAGAGCGTCCCCTAGTGAATAATTTGAACAGTTAAGGAGGAGTTAACTCCGACAATTACAATCTGCGATACGATAATATTTTTAAAATATTTTTAATATGCAAAAAAATGTATTAAAATCGTTTTCTCCAAAACTATGGATGTACGGCTCAGAAATAATAGGTCACGTATTTTTAGAGAAAGGCTTGAAATAATTGCTTTCCTTTCCTTCTGGATAGTACGTATCAAATTTTCTGATTCACCATCATGGTAGCATTTTCAAAATTTTTAATTTCCTTTTTTACATCCTATTTCACTTCATATTTTAATTTCATTTTTTTATAAATATAATTAATTTAGTGTTTTTTCAGTGAGAAACATACTGCAATTATTAATTATTTTCTTTTTTAGTTTCAATTTTAGGGATGGAAGCAGTGCAGGATTTGGACATATCTTCGTTTAAAAAAAGTACCTAATATTTTAATATTCTAATATTTTATTGATTTTTTAATCAATAAAATATTAGACTTTTGAAATTTTAAAAAATTACTTTATAGTTAAATAAGCTTGTTCACTCAAAATTCGAAAATACTGTCAGTTCAGTCCTTTCGTCCGATAAATTGCCTTGACGTTAATTGTCGATACATTGACATAAACGTCTATTAACGCGTCCAAAACAAATCACCACGGTTAGACATGTTTCTCTTATTTTCAACTAAATTTTTTTTGATAAAAAAAACAAACTAATTAATGTTTGTTTCCAATTATATTAAGTAAACTTTAATTTTTTTAATTTTCCTCAGATAACTTGTAAAAAGGTATAATTGATTTCTACAAGATTTTAAACGGGAAATTTATTTATTTTTTTTATAAAGTTGTCAAAAATGGCGGACATGATCGATTTCATGGCAATTTTGCTGACAAAAAAAAATTAACTAAAATTTAGAACATACTAGGAAGGATTAAAAATGTAAAAAATAATTAAATATACTTTGGTCTTTCTTCTTAATAATAACATAAACATTTAAACAATAAAAAAATTGTTTATCAAGTTTGGGACCTTTTTTCATCAGGGCATGCCCTTTTTTAGCGAAGTAGTTTTAATACCTAAAACAAACGAGGAGAATGGAATAAAAAAGTAGCATTTATGGATTAAAGGTGAATTTGTAGAAAAAAAAGAACAGTATGCGTAGCCGTAGAGAACGTAAATGACAAAAATAAAAATGAATAAATGAACGTCGTTAAAATTGTAGAATGAAATGAGAAGGTTTCATATGTTAGTGACGGTTTCATGTTTTGGATAAATTGTAGAAATAAGCGTAAAAAATGTGGAAAATGAAAGGGAAAATAAATTATTTTTCATAGTAATGCGTTTATGATGTTTGGCCGAATAAAGAAACAAATGATCAAATAGAAGAGCACGATATTGTTTCATATTTTAAGGATTAATAATAATATTTTGAAAAAAAATGTAGAAATAGAGAATCCAGTGGGTAAAATAAGAGGCAAAAGTAATTGATAAAACTGTGAAAATAAAGAACAATTGAACCAACGAATTCTTTCATATTGCGTGATTAATATTTTATTGTAGGAATGAAGATAGAAATATGTAAAACGAAACGTAAATGCTGATGAAAAATTATTTGATAAAATTGTAGGAATAAAGAAACAGATGTGCAAAATGAAATAGGAAATAGATTGTTTCACATTATAGTGATGGCTTTAACTAAAATGAATAAATGGAAGATTTGAAACCAAAAAGATTTACTGGTTTACTGATGGCTTTGAAGCTTGCAAAATTGTAGAATGAAAGGAAAATGAGAAGATTGCAACGAGAGTAAACTTTTGTATGTTTTAGTAACGGTTTAAAGCTTTAGAAAATGATGAAATAAAGAAATGAAGAGAATTCAATGAAAAAGAAATTGTTCCAAAGTTTACTTATGGTTTGATGAATAGATTTCAAAGAAAATTGAGTTATTTCATTATTTAGTGATGGTTTGGATAATGGAAAATTTGCAAGAAAAAAGGAAAAATAGAGAAGGCAATGAAAATGAAATTGCTTTTTATTTGTAGTGATGATTAAACAGATTGCAGAATAAAAAGAATAAAACGAGGAAAATTAAATGAACAAGAATTTATTTCCTGATTTAAAGAGGCTTTCAAGCCTTGGGAAATAGTGAAATGAAAGTAACGACGGACACAATTCAATGAAAAAAGATTTTTTCAAGTTTATTGATGATTTCCAGGTGTGTGCAATTGTAGAATGGAAGAAAAAAATGATCAGAATAAAATGTCGACAAAATTGTTTTATGGTTTATTGATTGCTTGAAAGTTCGAAAAATTGATGAATGAAAGTAAAACATGAGCAGAATGTAATGAAAAAAGAAATTATTTCCTGTTATAGTAATGGTTTGATCTTTGGAAAATTGTAGAATGAAAGGAAGAAATTGGCAAAATGAAATCATATAGAAACTGTTTCCTGTTTTGGAAATAGATGACCAAAGGAACAATGAGCAATTTTTTATGGTTTTGGGATAGTTTGAAATCTTGTAAATTGTAGAATGAAAGTAAAAATGAAAAACAAAAAAAACAAAACAACAACAAAAACAAAAACAAAACAAAAAAAAACGCAATGAAAAAATGAGTAGAATGCAATGGAAAAGCAATATAATCATGAGGACGTGAAGAATTGAAAAATGTAGGTGAAATGGCAAAATGAGTTGAGTGTACAAGAAGAAATTGTTTTATTTATAAGTAATGGTTTGATGTGTGAATAATTGTCGAAGGGAAAGAGACTCACGACAAACTGTAAAATGGAAGGATCAAATGAGCGAAATGTAATGAAAAAGAAATAGATTTATTGATGAGTGAAGATGAGACAAAACGGAAATGGAAAAATAAAGGAGTGTACAGTAATTAAAAAATAAGAGCTTTATGGATGTGTGGATAAACTGTAAAATGAAAGAAAAAATAAGAAGAATGCAATGAAAATGGAATAGATGTGTGGCAGGTTGATACATGGGATAAGCTATAAAATGAAAGGATCTAATAATCGAAATGTAGTGAAGCATAACTGTATAGTTGAGTGATACTTAGACGCATAGGACTAAATATAAAATGAAAGGATCAAATAAGAAGAATGCAATGAACATGGAATAGTTGAGTGGCAGTTTGACACATTGGACCTACTTTAAAATGAAAGGATCTAATATTCAAAATGTCATGTATCATAACTACATAGATGAGTGACTCTTAGGCGCATAGGACTAAATTTAAAGTAAAGAATCACAAAAGAAGAAGGCAATGAAAATGGAATACATATGCGGCAGGTGAGACGTAGGAGAAACTATAAAATGATAGTATCTAACAATCAAAATATAATGAATCATAACTATATAGATGAGGAACTATTCGGTGCATAGGAGTAAATGTAAAGTGAAAGGATCAAATAATAAGAATGCAATGAAAATGGAATAGATGTACGCCAGTTTGACACGTTGGACAAACTATAAAATGAAAGGATCTAATAATCGAAATGAAATGAATCATAACTATATAGATGCATAATTCTGAGGCGCATAGGACTAAATGTAAAATGAAGGGATCAAATTAGAAGAATGCAATAAAAATGGAATAGATATGTGGCAGTTTGACACATGGGACCAACTATAAAATGAAAGGATCTAATAATCGAAATATAGTGAAACGTAACTAAATAGATAAGTGACTCTTAGGCGCATAGGACTAAATATAAAATGAAAGGATCAAGAACGATGAATGCAAAGAAAATGGAATAGATGTACGCCAGTTTGACACGTTGGACAAACTATAAAATGAAAGGATCTAATAATCGAAAGAAAATGAATCATAACTATATAGATGCTTGACTCTTAGGCGCATAGGACCAAATGTAAAATGAAATGATCAAATGAGAGTAATATTATTGAATATTGTTTTATCGATGAGTGACGGTTTTGTTGCATTGGCAAAATTGTAAAAGGAAAGGATGAATGTAGCGTAATTTGTGTAAAATGAAATATTCAGTCAATGGCAATATGACGAAGTCATAGATATATAAATGAGTGACCTGCATTCAGAATGAATCTTTCAAAATTAATCTCGTATGCTTCTACATGATTTATCCCACTGACCTGCGTATAGAATCAATCCGTCAAATGAGCACAATAATTAAAATAATTTTCCTATTTCTTATGTATCACTTGTGGATATGTACTGCGTGTAGACTGTATTTGTCAAATGAGAACAATAATGAAATAATTTTTTTTCTTGTTTAATGAATATTTGTCACATTAGCCTGCATGTAGAAATAATCTTTTAATTTAGTACAGTCATAAAAAAATATTTTTTTTATTCAAATCAACTTGCCGGCTTGTTAGCAATGATATACTATTATGATTTAACCATTAATTTATGTTCCCAAGGGTCTCCTCTACTTTGGAAAACACACATGACCTGACATGATTGAATTATGTTAACTTACTTCCCGAAACATCTACCTAAACGACCATTTTATGTAAACAAACCACACGGTTAATTGACTTTGACCGATTTTATTTCCTTTAATTCTCTTTAAAGCTTACTCCGAAATTATTCTGCCTAAGAAATCTGACCTTAACAACTTTATCTTAAGGCTCAATTTTGGCCGATGGAATAAGTTATTACTTATCACCATTTTGACCCCACTTGGCGAGTGTAGCGGGTGGTGACAGTACTCTCCCCTTTTTATACTAAGTTATTGAATTATCTTGAAGTTAATATTTAAGGTTCCATTGCTTAAGAAATCCTCAAAGAAAGAAGTTAATTTCATCTTAAACACTTTAAGAACCCCGTAATCCATTTATTTTCTCGAGACTAATTAATTCATTTTTCGTACTTAATCCCATTAATCATAAAACACAATCAAGCATTCTCTCACGTTTTATATAATAAATCTGTTTTTTTTTTTTACATTTCATTTTTCATCTTATCACAGCACTACGGCTTTAATCCAAACAAAAAAATACTTTTCTCTGATGCTAATGAAATCCAGTTGCAATACGAACGCTACAAATGATTAAAGTGACTCTTGGAGAATCATTTTTCCTTTCACTCTTTTTGCTAAACGTACCTTTGTCAATGCTGATGTATCTTGCACGACCGTTTTAGAGAAAGCAACAGAAGCAGAGGAAAACCTCATTGTTACATGTCAGTAAAATGATCAGCAAGAATTATTAAGAATAGAACAGACCAAAAATTGAACAGAGCCATAATTACCCACGTCCTTAAGTGACAACAGGTAGAGAGAATTCCTATTCCTCAAGCAGTCTTGATTTAATTTTTTCTTATTGCCATTACATGAGTGTTTTTCATACCTTTTGTTTTGTTTTATTTATTTTCTTGTTAAAAAAAATCACTTACCGATTTAATACCTCTTTAATTCTTAATTATTTTTCTCTCTTTAACAGCATCATTTTTACTACTTTTTGAAACTAATAAAAAATAAAATTGCAGAGGAAATATTTTTGTACAAGCAGTAAATATATAAAATTCAGCATTTTCCACATATGAACATATACTTTTTTAATCAATGAGTATGTCATTTTTAATGTTGAAATTTGATTCTAAATTATGATGCCCCTACTACTTGACAGCATTTTATATTAAGGGTGCAAATTTAAAGAGGGAGAAGGGAAAACTAATGCAATTTATCTGTGAAGTAAAGGGTAAGCAAAATAAGAGGAAAACATCGAGTAAGATGAGCAATAAGTGTAAAGTAAAAACTATCAAATTAGTTTTTAGAGACACTTCAATGTAGAAGAATGGTTAGCGGGTTAGCCTGGTTCGATCCTCACTTGGTTCTCCATGTGGCCTTGTGTGAAGTCAATGTATGCTTAGGAAATAATATAAAAATAATTTTCAGTAATTTAAATATATCCACTTTATCACACACACACATATATATATATATATATATATATATATATATATATATATATATATATATATATATATATGTGTGTGTGTGTGTGTGTGTGTGTGTGTGTTAATTAGTGTGCATCCCATCTGAAAGGTCCTCTAAAAGCGAGACACCATGGCCCACTGCCACAGGCAGGACTGGCCACAGCAGACCGAGTTCAGTGTGGGAAGGAACAAAATAAATTTTGGAACCACTGTTGAAACCCCGGAAAGTACTGTTTCCTCCACTGCACTTTAAAACGGGACATATGAAGCCATTTGTCTTTAGCTCTCTAGATAAGGGAGTCTGCACTCTTCAAGTACCTTCAAGTCATCTTCCCTAAGCTCTCTGCGTTAAAAATCAAAGCAGGTGTCTTTATCGGACCACAAATAAAAAGATCATATTGGGCAAGGAATTCCCCAAAAAACTCATTAGGACGGAGAAAGCAGTATGGCACAGCTTTGTCGCAGTGGTTCGGGGCTTCCTGGGGAACCACAAGACCAAAAGCTATGTAGAGCTTGTTGAACCTTGGTGAAGAACTGCGGTAAAATGGGCTGCAGGATGTCTTTCACAGTCCATATTATTGATGTTCATCTTGATAAATTCAAGGCGAACATAGGAGCATACTCAGAGGAGCAAGATGATTACTTAATATTAATACTGGACTTTAAACACCGCTATCAAGGAGTGTATAACGAAAACATGATGAATGACTATATTTAGGGATGATTCGTGATAGTAAGGCATAGTATAAGCGTAAATTGCAAAAAAAAACTAAAAAAAAAACTGCTTACTTCTAAATTTGTTGTGTTTTCTCTTGTGTAATCTTAGAATAAATAAATGCTACTTTTGAATTATATGTCATTTTGTTCCTACTTTGAGTGAACGAAAGATTAGCTTATAAAGAAGAATCAATTGCGCTGGAATCTACACTGCAATTATAAAGTGATTCCAAACTGAGTGATCAAAAATAGCCTGTGTCTAGCAAGGCTAAACTCCTGATTCCATTCATGTGTACAGCAATTGCAGGTAGCACCTCCTTTGTATGGAGTTTCCCCAATGTGAATAGGTAAATGGAGTTTCCCCAATGTGAATAGGTAAGTTTCAGAAATATCATTATTCTGGTCACAAAAGTTTGAAGAAAATATTAGTCATTTTTTATATTTTTTTAGGCGTAAGTGAATAGAAATTAAGTTACTAACAAAGGAAAAAATTGTGTTATAAATTTATATTTTTTAATCCTTTATAGAACCTCCAAAATTTTCGTTAAAATTTTTGTGTTAACGGATGACTATAAAGAAAATTTTAGAGTTTTCTTTTTCTGTTGAAGAACCCATTGATTTGGAAATTCTTGCAAAAATCCAATAATTGTCGGATTTTAATTAAATTTTCAGGACTTATTCACGAATGAATGAAATTATTTTTGAAATTTTAAAAATCTTGATAAAAATATTTTTTACATCTGTTACTCCCAACTTATTTAATTTTATGAAATTTCGAGAAATTTATTTTTGTAGGGCTTAATGCTTATATTAGTTAAACTACTTGGAGAATTTAACGTCAATATTTTTTGTAAAGCAAGACGCTCAGCTATAGAATAACTGATCTTAATCATAGAATAAAAAAAACGCAATAAAACTAAGAAATTCTTTAATTAGGAAATTTTTTATGAATAACATATATCATAGATACTCTTGTCTTAAGAAAAGAAGATTTTTTGCTGAATAATGAATTTTTACAAGAATTGTTATCATTTTTTAAAAAAATTAATGAAAATAATTTATAAAGTTTTCAATCTTTTAAAATTCTGTATTAATTTGTAGCGGTTAGGTGATATAGTTATTAAATAATAAAACTATATTTACTAATCATATATGGAAAAAAGTACTAGAGTTCAGTGATGAACATTGTTTTAAAAAGAATTTTAAATTTGTTTTATGCGTGTATAAATGTGCCGATTTTTGTAAATACGGGCGTCCATACACGATATTATCAGAAAATATGAGCGCTAACTATAATAAATTTAATAAAATTTTAGATTACTTCGAATATTTTCGTAGTTTTTTAGGATTAGTGGGTAGTTAAAAAAAATTATATAAAAAAGGCGCTCACGTTATATTCATCAAGAATTTTTTACAGGTAAAAAAACATTTCCAAACATAAGTCTATGGAGATAGTTTTATAACATCGAGAGGGGTGTTATTATGATAACACCCCTCTGTATGTTATATAATACTTTTCTGTGATATTTTAAAATAAAAGAAAGTAATATTTATCAATTTAATTAAACTTTAAAACAGCTAATCTTCACCTAAAAATTTTCAGAAAAGTATATTTTATTTTTGGAATATTTTTAAGAGAATTACATTGTGCTGACAGATGGCTAAAAATGGCGTTAAAACCAACGATATAAAAAACTTATTCAATCAATTTAATTTTTTTTAAATACAGCAAAGTAGTTTTCTTATTGGAAGTAATAAATTTTACTATTAGAAAATTAAATTTAATCTATTAGTTTAAGATTAAAACTAAAATAAACGTTTCAAGAAAGATTTTTCATTTTAAACCTTAGAGGTAGCTATATATATATATATATATATATATATATATATATATATATATATATATATATATATATATCCCAGGGGATCCTGAGAGGGGGAGAGCATGAGATCCCCTGGTAGGACGGATACAACGGTTACGACCGCAGCAAACGCCCAAAGGACTTCTGACTCAATGTGCCGCTGCGGAAAAACGTGCAAGAATCAGCGCGGCGTAAAAATACACCAGGCCAAGATGAAATGTGCAGTAGTGACTGAGAACACAACGCATAGGTTTTACACGAAGTAAGACGGAGGTGGATCAGGTCCTGGTGACAAACCCAGCATCACCCAGTGTGCAGGTAACATAGACCGACGACTTCAAAAATCATTGTAAAATCATTGTCAGCTACGCATCAGATCGTTTCGGCCATATTGATAAAACGAGAAATGAAGTCTACACTCAGAATAGCTGTGAAGGAAGGATAAGAGAATAAGGCAAGAATTAAGATCACTCAAGAAACAATTTAAGGCCACTTGGGAAGAGGAGCGACCAACCCTTTCGGAACTGAGAGATATTTTCAGACAGAAACTGAAAAACATGCGAAGAGCAGAAGGACATCGTCGCCGTAGGAAAGAGCTGGCCAAGAAGTGGACTTTGTTTATCTCCGACCCGTTTGGTTTCACCAGAAGACTTTTGGAAGATAAGAGGAGCGGTAGATTAATATGCCCAAAAGACAGGGTGGATTCCTTTTTGAAGAACTCTTTTAGGGACCCAAGAAGGGATGAGGAATTAGGATTTAATGATCGCCTCATTAAACCCAACCCCCAGAAGTTCGACACGAGGATGCCAAGAGTGAAGTAAAACAGATAGTAATGGCGGCTAGATCAGCTTCGTCGCCAGGTCCGAGTGGCGTGCCTTACTCCGTATACAAGCGTTACCCAGGTCTTCTCATGAAATTATGGAAGATCATTAAAGTAATTTACCAGCGAGCTAAAGTTGCTGTTTGGATCCCAAAAGAAGAGAACTCAAAAAATATCGAGCAATTTCGGTGTATCTCGTTACTGAGTACAGAAAGCAAAACATTTTTTAGAATGGTCTCCCGACGGCTATCAGTTTTTCCTCTAAAAAATATCTTTATAGATACATCGGTACAAAATGGCGGAATCCCTGGTATGCCTGGCTGCGTTGAGAATATAGGAGTTTTGTCTCAATAAGGGATGCAAGGAGGGATAAAAGGGACTTGGCTGTTGCGTGGCTGGATTTGGCCTATGCTTATGGGTCCATACCGTATAAACTGGTGGAAGAAGCTTTGGTTAGACATTACGTCCCATGTAGTATCTGCGAGCTTATCCTGGATTACTACAATCAATTCCATCTAAGAGTTTCATCGGGTCTGGTATCTTGGTATAGACTCGAGAGAGGAATTATTACAGGCAATATATTATCAGTCACGCTTTTTGCTCTCGCAATGAATATACTCGTGAAGTCCGCTGAGGTAGAATGCCGTGGCCCTGTTTCCAATACTGGAGTTAGGCAACCACCCATCGAGGCTTATATGGACGGTCTTACAGTCACCACATAGGCTGTAGATGGTTGTTACGCGGTTTAGAGAGACTGACTGAGTGGGCAAGAATGAATTTCAAGCCAAACAAATGTAGTTCAGTGGTAATAAAAAAGGGCCGGGTGGTAAAATACTATTTCACAATAAAAGGGAGAGCCATCCCGACGTTGGCCGATAAGCCTGTTAAAAGACTAGGGAAGTCTTTTTGTAATGCTCTCAAGGACACACCAGCTATCGAAGCTATACGCCCTGATTTTTACTCGTGGCTGGCGAAAATAGATAAATCCGGATTGCCAGGGCGTTTCAAAGCCTGGCTATATCATGACTGTGTGCTCTCACGAGCATTATGGCCACTCCAAACATAGCGTTCTCATCTCGATTGTGGAAACGTTGGAGAGGAGTTCTAGCAGTTTCCTCCGTAGATGGTTAGGATTACATCGGAGCTTAAGCAGCACAGCCTTATATGGATCATCCAATGCCATCCAACTACCATTCAGGAGCTTGGTCGAGGAGTTCATGGTTTTACGGACAAGTGAAACCTACCAGTATAGAAACTCCAGAGATTCCAAAGTGTCAGGCGCGGGAATTGAGGTCAAAACGGGCAGAAGATGGAGTGCAACTAAGGATCTGGCTATTGCAGAAGGGAACCTGAGGATAAAAGCAATACACTGATACAGGACGAAGTAAGAGCGTGAATGGAGGAAAAGCGGATGACAAAAATGGCAGGTTATAGCCAGCAGGGTGCGTGGACCAGGTGGGATGGTGTAGATCGGCGAAAAGTGTCGTGGTCAGATCTTTGGAATACCGACTTCAGCCGAACTAGATTCCTTGTTCAGATGGTGTACGACGTATTACCAAGCTCGACCAACCTACATTTATGGGGGAAATAGATTCACCAAAGTGCTCCTTGTGTTTGGGGAGAGGTCACTGCAACACATATTGAGCGGGGGTAGAACTGTTGTGACAGACGTGCGCTACCGGTGGTGTCATGACAAGGTTTTAGAGGTGATATGTCCCGGAAAGCGATATATTTGTTCGAAGTAGCAAAGTGGTTGTTGACTAACCGGGTAGGACAATCTAGCAGGTAACCGTAATGGACTGGTCATCGTCGTAGTGGTAGGGAATAGGCGTAGGCAATAGGCGCAGTCAATAGGCGACGCTCCTGTACCTCCACATCAGTCTGTATTTATGGCTGACACCAGCCAATCATATTAATGTGAGGGGGAACCCAGGTGTATGCATATTCATTATATCAAGATGAGACAGCGCTCATTATTGCTGAAGCTTTGCAAAGCAATAAACTCATCCCAGAAAGAAGAGCTATCCGCTTCGTTAAAGCAGGTTCAAGGCCGAGTAAGAATGTTGTATGATCCCATTCACTGTTATCGTCCGCGTCGGAGTGGCAGTTGCGAGTCGATCTCGGGAAGCAATTGAAATTCCCTACAGATATATCGTCCTCCAAACTCCGTCTAAACATAATCGTTTATTCGGACGCCACGAAACATTATTTTGCTGGAGTTAACCGTCCCATAGGAGGAGCATATGCAAGAGGCATTTTAGAGAAAGTACAATAAATATCATGGACACTTAGACGAGTGCAGAACTAAAGGATGACGTACTCATTGTTTCCTGGTCGAGATCGTCTGTAGGGAGTTCGCCGGACAGTCAATGATACGAACCTTTACTCGCCTAAGGATAACTGGACAAAAGGCGGGCAATTCAAATGATCCTGGTGTCCGTCGAAAAGGCCACCAGGTCGTTGTAGATAAATAGGGTTAATGAGTAGCCCCAAAAATACTAACAATACGAACGTTCCCAGTGTAGATGAACATACGTCGTAAATACCACCACTAAATACTTTAAAGCTTAAAAGTGTATATAGATTTGTATATATGGATGATAAAATTGTATATATAGATGGTGAGAAGCTTCAGAGAAATGATACATTTTTAAACAATTTATTCGAGTTGCATGATGACATTTGTTGCATTCAGTTGCATATTGAACAACTGGTCTTTCGAGTAGATTTATTTTATTACAAGAAATATTCTTACACATAATCTTTCCTTTTCTTTACTCGCAATTTTGTTTTTTACTCATTTTTCGTTTCTGTTTTTTGTCGTATTTACTCGTTTTTTCAATCGGTTTCCTTTGAGGATAATTTTTTAGGAGTAACTTATTTTAACTAAATTTACATGTTATTTTTTTTTTTAAATATTAATTTTTTTCTTTTAACTATTATTCAATATGTAAATAAATATCTTGATTAATTTATTTTAATTTTAGTTATATGTTATTTCTCTTAAACAAATTTCTTCCATTAAGGATAACTTTTGGTAGTAACCTATTTTAACTAAAATTTACACGTTATTATGTTTTCTTTTTTTTAACTAGTATTTAACATGTAAATATCTTGATTAATTCATATTTAAGCAATTTTAGTTAAATGTTATTTCTCTAATTTTTTAAACGGAATTTATTAAAGTATCCATCAGTATCCCAAATTATTCATACCGTATTTTAGGTATTTTTTTTATAAATAGTCTAAGTCAATTTAATCACACTATTGTAAACATTTTGTTAAGTGTAGATAAGAATAAATTATAAAGAGAGAAAAGAGAAAGATAAATTATAAAAAGAGAAAAGAGAAAGATCAAATAAGATATAATAAAGAATTTAAAGGGGGAGGAAGAGAAAGAAAAGTAAGTCGTAAGACGAGCCAATATAATAAATCGTCTTTATTTTATTAATGTATATATATTTATTGGTTTGTTTTATTTTCTTTTTCCAAAAAACAACCTGTCTTGGCCGCATGTAGGAAGATCAGTACAACCAAGCAGACCCGATCTAGAACATCGAATAGCTCAAGTGAAGACTTGATTAGTTGCCGTTTTCTGGGGGAACTTAATAAAGCACGTTCTAAAGCTAGTAGCAAATTTAATCTCGGTGCGAATCCCTGGAGTTTAAGCTACTTCGGTTCGTTAAGGGTAAAGGCTCTTTCATGTGGGACGTACTGTTAACCACGGCCGAAGACTGCGTAAGAGCAACAACTCGGGATCTAATCAAGAAAGAATTAATTCTCCGAACAGAGTACGAAGGCAGGAGAAGGACCTCCTCAGGTTATAGCGGAGGACATGGCGGCTTTCTTGTTCCAGTACAGAGAGATTCTGGGTGCTTCCTGACTGGGACATGGAGTTTCGGCATCATGTTGGATCGTAAAGCCTTCATTTCCATCCCCAACTGTCTGGATGTTGGTGACCTGAAGCTGCCGGTTATAGTGACCGGCCATAAACCAGTTTGTTGGAATTGCGGAGAGACTGGTCAGCTCTCCTCTTCCTGCCCAGACAAGAAGGCCTCTGGAAATCAGGCCCCAGTCGACCAAACTCCCCCTCTGATCGAGTTTTTGAAATCCGCCTCGCCTGTAATAGGTATGCCAGCTACCGGGACAGGCGTAGTCAAACCCCCGGTTGGACCTACACCAAAGCCCCCATTCGCTGAAGAGCCTTCTCCCGCTGCAAGTGCAAATGGCAGGTTGCTGGCAGGGCCAGAGAGAAGCGTCAGACAGCGGGTCATCAGTCCCCTGAAGCCCCTGGGACAAAAGACACTTACAGTCCCACTCCCTCTGTCAACAGTAAGGGCGACACCCTGGCCTCATTACCGACCCTGAAAGATCTCCAAAAAATAAGACCCTGCACACGAGAAGACGAAGAAAATCAAGGATTTAAAAAAGAAATTAGGCCTCCAGCGCAAAACAAAATCCTCCCCCATTAAGAAAACACCTCTCTCCGCATCCACTGTCCAACATTCAGCACAGTCTCCTCAACCCTCTACATCCAGTCAGCCCAAGTTCATCTCTTCAAAGAAGGCCACTCCCTCCACAACCTCTGAGCATCCACTTTCTTCCCATCCCTCAACCCCTCTTTGTAGAGAGAAGTCCTCACCTGCCTCTCCATCCACATCTTTTTCCCATCCATCAATACCCAGCCCTTTTAAGCAAACACATACACCCCGCCACACCCCGAGTCCTTCTCCCATTAAAATCCCAGAAATGCTCCCTCCCCAAAACAAAAGGCTCAGAAGCCTCATACAAGACTTAACTGGTCAGAGAAAAAAAACAAAAGCACATTTTTAACTCTGGTGAAAATGTGTGTAAAATATCCCTTATCCAAGCAGAAAAAGCACGTAACTATGGGAACAGAATAAAAAACCTAAAATATCTGTTATCCATAAAACAATTCGCCGACAAAGACATAGAAGAACACCAAAATTTTCCCAATGCGGAAAGGGTTCTAACCGTAATAAGAACTGGGACGTGGGGGCGAAGCAAGCTTGGGCTATGTTGGACGAAGCAATAGCCTGTTTCAAAATGTCCCCGGCCATTGCAATCATCCAAAATGATAAGTTGAAAAAAATGAAGCAATTTTGTGCTGGGAGGATTCCGGTTTTTCTTCACCCCTCCCTCTATAGAGCACTAAGATTGACGTTTCCTTGGGATATAGGTGGCCTCTCACAAAACGGTACCATCAAGACTGAGATGGGCCACGAGTCGATGGGAGAGGCGGACGTTATCCTGACCCCGTCCATGTTCAATTCAGGAAAGCAACCCTAATTGGTTAGATAAATGTCTCTCTGGTTAGCTAGTATAAATGTCCGAGGCCTGAGGTCGGGGCCTCGCAGGGCGAGGCTATCTCGCGACCTTCAGCGCCTCGGGGTAAATGTTTGTTGCGTGCAAGAGACCCGGTTTTCTTCCTATGACTGTGAGGACATACTGTCTAAGGTCTTCTCTCTTTATTCAGCATGTTTTGATGGTCGTTCGAGAGGTGTCTTTTGGCTGGTGAGAAAGTCTTTGCAGGCTGCGTGTACTTTGCATGCTGGATGTTACCATAAAGGATAAGGCTCTGCGTCACATTGGTGTTTATGCGCCCAATTTCCAGTCTGAGCGGCATGATTTGTTTCGGCAGATCGAGCCGTTCTTGATGACATCTCGTCGGGTAGTTTTAGCGGGGGATTGGAATGCCGTCCTTAATCCCGATATAGATCGTATAGGGCAAAAGCCGGGTACTAACAACCCCGGGAAGTGAAACCGTTTCGGGACTTTATCGACAGGTTTGATCGTGTCGATAAATACCAGAATGAGCACCCTCGGGAGGTAGCTTGGACTTGGAAAATAGTGGCAACTCGCCTCCTGGGATGCTTGCTAACTACCTCGAACGAGTTTTAGTTAGGAGAGTCGATGTAGGGCTCTTAGGGTGTCCAAGTTTCAATTATATAGTTTATTCGGATCATAGGTTTGTTCGGGTCAGTGTAAACTTAGATAAGCCTAATTTAAGATTGGCTGGCTACTGGAAATTAAACTGTTCATTATTTGGTGAGCAGGATTTCCGGGACCAGCTGCTACTAATGATACAGAAGGAATTGACGGGGGCGGTTGTAGGGAACGCCTGGTGGGATAAATTAAAATCCAAAATTAGAACGTTTGCTGTTGATTTTCGTTGTCGACTCAATCCAGATCGATTTGCGGTGCAAACGGCTTTAAAACAAAATGTTGATCGGGCAGATAAATCTCGTGATAGTGAGGAAATAGTCTTAGCTAAGGCAGAGTTGTCCTCCTTGCTTATCAAGAAGGATCAAGCTCTGGTAGTTAGGGCTAGGTTAAAAAGAATGTCTTCTGAGGCAACGAATCTGGCCGCTGAATTGCGTGCAGAGGAGAATCGGAGCGCGTCTCGGGGACATATCACGTGCGTCACATTGCCGGATAAACAGACCGTGACTACAAGCGCGGGCATATGTGAAACCTTTCGGGATTACTATCAGGAACTTTTCACCAGGGATCCCGGTCTGAGCCCTGCTCAGTTCAACGCCTATTTAGCCGACTTTCTCTGCTTTGAGGCAGCTGAGGCGGCTGGATGCGAGGTTCCCATCACAGAATCGGAAATCTGGGAAGCGCTGAAATTTTCTGTATATTGTTTTTTGTTAAAATTACATCTTTAAGTGCCGAATCTAGGTGCGTCTTCAGTGTTGTTGCTCCCATGTCACTAGAATTTCGGGTCTAAATAAACAACAGATTTCATATATGAGACCCGACCGAATATGATCAGTATTAGGCCCGCACCCAGAGTAAAAATATTTATTTCTGTAAAAAATATACAGAAAATGTGGCACAAAGCCTAAGAAAGGGGAATGGGGAAAAAGGACGGTCATCATTTGTCTTAATTTAAAACTTAGCTAGCCACAACCACTGACCCAAACACACAAACAATAATCCTAGCCCCACAACAACACATTCTTATACTTACCTTTCTTACTACATGCACCAAAATACCTCATTGTCTCAATGAAAATGTAAATAGTCCTCATATGTACAAATCGTCGTCTGTGGAGGGAGGGGAATAAAAACAACAAGTTAAAAAAAAACAAAACAATGTCTATATACACTATGAAAATAAACTAAAAAAACTAAACAAAATTATGTTAGTAATACCCCCCCCCCCAACCTCAAATGTGGCAGAAATATCAGTCAACTGAACAAAATCGATGCGGGACTATAATAACGTAGCAGCATTCATCCATTCCAAGCACTCACGCAGACACGCACTCACTCTGACACAACAAAAACGAAAAAAAAAAACAAAAAAACACACGCGAAACGAAAGGCGACCCGCATCCACCAGGGAACTGACATCACTAACCACCTAACGAGAGAGGGAATGGGGAGTTAAACTAAAGGAAAAAAGGGACAGAAATAAAAGGGGCCAATGAGCAAATACGGAAAATGAGCTAAGTTTACTGGAAAAAAAACTAAAGAATAAAAAAAACAAAAACCTACACTAGCCTAAAATCCAAGGATGGTTTGTCTAGGTTCAACCCAGGAAAACAATATTCTGATGCCTAACCGGCATCAAAATGCCACTGGTTTTCGCATGTTTTATCTTACATTATCAGGATATTTCATATCAGTTATCTATCCATCTCTCTCTCTCTCTCTCTCTCTCTCTCTCTCTCTCTCTCTCGTCATTCGTTTTCAGGGATTGTTCTGCTTTTTAAACAGACTAATTACAACTAATAATAATAGGATCAATGAAACTCAACTGTGGCTGAGTATCATCCTATCTATTTAGATTGAAATGCTAAAATCCATAAACCAAAGTGGCTGTTACGTCTTATAATCTCCCAAACTCCTACTCCCGTGTATAATTGATCTAAAACTTCAAATAAAATGAGCCAACCATACTTAGCTAAAATTGTTTGTTCGACCAACAATTTCCTTGACATATTTTATTTTAATAAAATCTGACAAGGCTATTCTAGTCTGTTTATTAATGTTCCTGCTAAAGAAACCATAGAAATAGTTATATAAAAACTTATATAATCACCTTGACACTTCCTAATATTAGAGTCTAATTTTACGTAAACTAAAACCGCCTTGCACCACACAAGTACCTTTTTACGATCACTATAGTAACATTTACACACAGACTGACACGCGTAGCAATGGGCTAGGCTCTAGGTCTTGCTTCATCTAATTTCTACATGAATAATGTAGAACACAATGTTTTAATAATTAAAAAAAAAACCCTCAATATTTTCCAGATATATTGACGATATGTTCATATTAACGAAAAACAAAGATTAATTAAAATCCTTAAAGAAACATTTGAAAGTAACTCCGATCTACAATTCACTTATGAACTCAACGTTCAAAACAGAATCCCTTTCTTGGATGTTAAATGCTAATAATGATGAGTTTCACTTCAATAGATAATAAACCCACTGGTAAAAATTCATGCCTACTTAATTAAGAAAGCGAATATCCATTACAGATAAAATAAATGTTATAAAATTTAAAAAAACATGATTTATCATTCTAAATCTGACTCATAACATCAAACAAGCACTTATCAACAATAATTTTCCAAACCATGATGTTGAGGAAGAAATAAGGTAATATAAGCAACCAACTTAATATAGACAAAATAAAGATGCCATTAAATTGTTTTATAACCAGATATATCATAATTATAAACAAGACGAAAAGGCTATTAAAATTATAATCCCGCGGTATATGAAAGTTATAGATCCTAACAAATACCTTAGATTTTTCTTCTATAAAAAAATTCAAAACGCCCAATCTAATTGTTAGAAGTAATCCATCACCTCAAAAATCTAAACTATGTAAAAAATAATGTTGTTTATGAATTCTTATGTTGTCCTCCTCTGGGAGATTTGTATTTCTAAACAGTTTCAGCTAGTGTTTCGGCACATTGCGGAACTACAGCATTCGCCTATTTTTACTTGATATTATTGATAACATTCAATATAATAAGTCTTTTTCTCTTTAATTTTTTCTTGCTGTACATTATATAATCCTTAAGCTTAATGTCAGTAGCCAACCTCTCGTTCAAGAATAATTACAAAAATCCTATAACAGGAACTGAGTACTTCACCGTTCCAGTAATGCGGTGTTTGGCTGTTGTGTACATGCACACATGTCCAAGGAAAGAAGCTGAACGCTGGTTAGAAAGAGCACTGTCGCTCACACAGTGCCAATCCTGTTGTCCGAGTATAAGGTAGTGTTTCTTTTTGACACAGCGTACGTTGTGCTTAAAAACCTTGTTCTTGAACTGTAATGATTATCATGCTTCCAACAATTCTATTTAATTCATTGTTTTTTTTCGGTTATTTTTGTACAAAATTTTTTTAATAATTTAACCATTACCTCTTTGAATCCCCAAGAAATAAGTTCTGTGATAGTAAGTGAACTTCAACAGCTTTTTTCACACTTGTCTCTCCATGAGAAATTTACAGTTAAGAAAAAAGGCTTTTCAACACCTGATATTAAAATATATCAGCCATGAATAAGCAACAAGAGGTATATTCATAGCTTTAATTCTGAATGGTACCAACGGAAAAGTTGACTCTGCGGCTGTAAAGTGAAAAAAGCATTGTTTTTCTTCCCGTGTTTACTGTTTGGATGTGATGTAACGTGGACAAAAGACTGTTTTAGAAATATAAACAAAATGAAAGAAAATCTGAAAAAACATGAAAAGTCAAAGAAGCATATCGAAAATTTGGTTTCACGGTCATTTTTAGACGTAAATATTAAGGAGAAAATATGTGAGTCATACAGACTTTCAATCAATGAGCATAAAATGAAGGTTAAAAAGAACCATGAAATTTTATCCAAAATAATAGACTGTAACTTTGAAACTCCCTTACGTGGACATGATGTAAAAGATGACAATAAATCCAGTGGTATTTAGAGAATTAATACATTTTGCATCTGGAGATTTGTTTCAGGCAAGAAGAATCATGAAAAAGAACAATATCATTCGATTTTCCATACTATCAAAAGTACTTTCGAATGATACTCCATTCGTTTTCTCGGATTTTTCTGTGTCTAGATACACAACTGGATTTTAATTCCGGCGTTTGATGGAATCAATTTCAACTGACTCAAGGTGATGTTATATAAGTGGTCAAACCGGAATTTCTATGTCTGTGCACGTGTTTTTAAACGCACTTCAATATACGGTCCTCTATGTAGAAAGACACGTTATTCTATTTTGTCTGCTTCTCTTTTACTACAATTTTGAGTTTTTCTTTCCAGTGTTCTGTATACACTTTTGGTGTTGTCAACTAATGTTAATATTATTTTGTCTATTTGTCATATGTTCCTCTATATATGCACGAATTGTACTAAATTTTGACAAATGACAAGTTAACCTACGTAAAAGTCTGGTGCATATGTGGCCAATGTTAGAATTTAATAAGGTTTTGTTGATTGTTAGTTTTAGAGATCAGTGACGGCTCGTTGCTAAAATTAGTGGAGGTGCTGCCTCATAAAATTTTCAGGCATTGTTTTAATATTGTGTAAAACGAAACAAACACGTAAAGAGAAAATTTATACATAAACTTGATAAAATCCTAAACGAAAAAAATTACTTTTTATTTATAAATTGTTCTAACACGAAGACGCTTGTTGAGTTTAAAAATTACCAATAAATCCAAGATCCTATTTACAAATGAAAAAAAATTCAAAATTTTCGTTAACCATTTGATCTTGTTTTCCCGGGCCGATACGCCCCCCGCAGTTCGAAACCAGACCAGCCGACCAATATCGATCACCTGCGACGACCAACCAAACTTTCCCGTATACTCTCGGTTGTAATAACTACGGGAGGTTTTGACACCGACCTTGACCAGCAATGTCTACACTGCAACGTCCAACCGTCGACACGACAGGAACGAACGCATTTCGACTTCAACCGTCGACACGACCGGAACGAACGCATCTCGACTCCAACCGTCGGCACGACCGGAACGAATGCACCTCAGCATCCTCTCGTCGACCTCAACGTCCAACCGTCGACACGACCGGAACGTCTGCACCTTGGCTCCAACCATCGACACAACCAATCCAAACCTCGACACGACCAGTCCGACAACCATTACCACGATTGCCGGACCAATATACCCCATGGTCTCTTCTTTATAAAATAAACTTAGCATTAACCATACATATCCTCGTTCTGTTGTCCATTTTGTTTCACTTTGTCAGATTTTACGTCTTTAATACGAAAAAACGTTAGCGGGCCTCTTGTGACTTGTTACAATACGGGGGCGCTCGGGCCGTGGTTTCATATCACGCCCCCCCCTCCAGGGGGTCCGCAACAAACTCATATAAACATTAAGCGGTACAAACATTAATTTCTTAAAATTTCAGAAAATTAAATATGTAGGTGGGTGGCGGTTTAACAAAGTTAAAAAAAGTGTTTTACCAAGATTTTCTAAAAAAGAAACATTTCTAAAATAATCGAATTCATTTGGGAATAAGTCCTAAGAGTTTAATTAAAATCCGACAATTATTTGATTTTTGCCAGAATTTCCAAATCTGGCTTTTTCACTGAAAAAAAAAGTTAAATTTCCTATAATTTTTTGATGAAAAAACGATGAACAAAACATGAAATTATCATCATTCAGGTATTGTAAATTTCCTGTTGCTTCTATAATGGTTTGACCTGCATTCAATATTCACTGAATTTCCGTATGGCAGCTCATGAAAATTTGCAACCTTCAAAAAGTTTTCAATTTTTCATGACAATACGTGTATCAGTGGAAATGGGGAAATTTCGGTTAAACTGAAGTGGGTAGAACCCACGTGCATTTTTTAGATTTTCAAATTCTGCATATGAGGAAAGTTGTCACCCTTCTCACTACACATTCAGCTTATAGAATAACCTCTTATATTTTACGGACAAGAAGTGAAGCACAAACAATACGAGACGCAATCAAATAAATTTTACAAAATTCAGTAGGTACGAAAAACTTTTACAATTCTGTACAAACACGGTTCCAAAATTAGTGTTATTTTGTTGCAAGTGAGTCTGCAAAGTTCGAAGTTATTTTGTTGCAAGTGAGTCTGCAATGTTCGTAGTAATATGTACACTAATATGCGTGTGTGAAGCACACGCTAATGAAACATGTGTGTGACTGATGACTGATTTCGTGCAGTAGCAGTAATTTTAAAATACAGTGAACAAGGAGAAGAGAGACAAAACTTTGTCACGGCTTTGTATGTCGAAAAATCATCGCTGACTGACGTATTGTCATTGTAATGTGTATCGACGCTGGGCTGGTTCACTGAGTGTTCCGTTTCGAAGATATGTCCGCTGACTGTTTCAGATCTGACTGTCGCTGACAAGCCGTTTTTATCATTTTTGGGTCGGCTCCAAATCACTATCTGAGTTTTGCGCGGGAATGTATCTATAAATCGTGCCCTGACATATTTCCAGGTCATTTGGAGTTCAACCGCACGGACGTTGTAGAAAGAACATCATGTGACTTGTCATATCCAGGCAGGTTCCAGAAACCACTTATTTAATTTTGGAGCCGTGTTTGTGCAGAATTGTAAAAGTTTTTCGTACCTACTGAATTTAATAAGATTTATTTGAAGGCGTCTCTTACTTGTTTGTGCTTCACTTCTTGGCCGTAAAATATAGGAGTTTATCCTATAAGTCATATTATACATCTTACACGTACATAGCAGGCATAGTTTCAGATCTCTACATATATTCAGTCTACATTCGAGTGAAGAAAACTTTCGAACAATTAGTGTAATCTACACTACCGAAACTCCTGGTATGAGTAAGGAAAATTTTTAAAACGCTATCTATTTTTACTTTGTATTAAATGCTGTCGTTCCTTAGCAAAAGGCTATGCTTTAACTGAACTGTTAGAATTAGTGATTATCATTAAAGAATGATATTTATAATAACTAGGATTTTGATTTTTTTCACTATATATAAAATTATATTAAATCTGAGACAGCGAAGGATAATGTATTTCACCGCAATGAATCAACTCCTTTTGAAAAAAAAAAAAAAAAAAATGAAGAGGAAAAATTTAGAAAATATAACGAAATTTAAGTAGGGTATTTATTCCCTAGAGATATTTTAGAGGAAATCTAATTGTAAGGTATTTTTGAAGGAAAATAAATATTTGTATTGTTTAACTGCTACAAATGTGGGTTGTGTTGCTGGCTTACTTTCGCCAATTAGTTTAAAAATTTCGTTAATTATATATTCATTATGAAGGAATTCCTCCTTCAATATTTACAAGATGGAATCAGAGTTGTACTCTGTAAGATTTAAATTTTGAATTATTTGCAAGTTGTAACCCTAAAATATCCCCTAAAATATTATGATTTTACGTTCGCTACACACTGAAATGTAACTTAATATGTATATTTCTGAGATGAGGTATTGTAATTATTTACTGTTGTCCTCATCTTTATTGCCATATTGACGACGTTTCGGCTATTGTATACTCCAGCATTCTTTTGTGCACTTTATTTTGGGGATAAAAGGAGATTAGTGTTGGGGATTCTTTTTTAATGTTTAGCAGTAAATGCAGATATACCTTTTCGAACTTGCGAATTGACAGTTAGTTTATCAAACTCCTTTAAAATAAGTGAACAATAGATAAACTCGCAAGTGTCTATTTCATTTCACTTATTTCGAAATCATCAAAACTATGCAGATATGATTAGTTATTTCGTTTACAGTGCCCAGCCATTTTAAATAGGTATTGCCACGGATTTCCCTAAATCCTGAAAAACGTATTTTAAATAATTTAAGTGTTTTAGTGAAGTTAAATTTTGGTTTTATTTGAAAGATAATAGCCTAAATCTAGGTACAGACAAAAATCATACAGAACTTTAAAATGCATTTAAACACATGAAAACCCTTTTAAGCATTAATTTTAGTTTTAATTTCAAGATAATTGATTAACTTTAGTATTCCCAATAAGCAAAATACTTTGATTGGATTATTTTTTTCTATGTATCAATAAAATCTATAAATTCTGCCATATTGAC
Source organism: Acanthosepion pharaonis (assembly GCA_903632075.3). Taxonomy (NCBI): domain Eukaryota; kingdom Metazoa; phylum Mollusca; class Cephalopoda; order Sepiida; family Sepiidae; genus Acanthosepion; species Acanthosepion pharaonis. The sequence goes on along the minus strand of CAHIKZ030001362.1, from coordinate 367,956 downwards.
AGATCTGTCGTCATAAAATAATTCTCTTTATCAAAGATTCTTTAAAAAAATAAAATATACTTTTGTGAAACTTTATTTGAGAAAAATTAGCTGATTTAATGTTTAATTAATCCAAAAAGTTAGAAAATTTATTTTGTAATAATGTTGTATAGACGGACGTCTATACAACATTATTATACAACGATTATACAACGATTATATATAATCGTGTCGATTTTTGTAAACAAAAATCGACACGATTATACACACGCCAAAAAAATTAAAAAAATTAAATACAGTGTGTTGTTGAATTGTATTGAATTTTGGGGTTTATTATTAGTAAATGCAGTTTTAATTTAATAAGGATATTAGGTGACCACTACAGATTAATACAAAATTTTAAAAGATTTAAAAATTCATAAATTATTCTAATTACATTTTTTTTTAAAATTAAAATAATTCTTGTAAAAATTAATTATTCGTCGATTTTTTTCTGAAGACAATAATTTCCATAATATATTTTATTCATAAAAGCAATTAAAAGTTTTTCTAATTAAAAATGTCGTAGTTTTATTTCATTTTTTTAATTTTCCAACTCAGGGGAGATTTTCTACAACGAGAGGTCCTGTTTGACCAAAAAAAAAAAAATGTAAATTTAATTTAAGATGAATTGTAATGAGATGAATTTCAAAATCGCACTGCAAAATTAAGTGTAGATTTTTTACTGTCCAATCTGAAAGAAAATAATATGTTTTAATAAATCATGAAATTACTAAATATTTTTATTTCATTTCAATACAATATTCTTATTTTAAATATTGTAATTTATGGATGATTAAGTAGAACCAACATATTTTCTTTTATTAAAAAGAGATTATGAATTATTTAATAACTACACGTATTATTGTATTTTGCAATAAAAACAATGACAAGAAATGTTTGCCATTAAAAACATATTGAAAAGAATATTTAGTACTATATTTGCGTATGCGAGAAAGCTTCACAGAGTTAATGCTGTTAAGACTAACAAGTGTTGTGGAAAAAGGTTTTCAAGACTTCTAGAAAGTTTGTAATATGTGTGAACCACTTCTTAAATTTAACGCCTGATATAAAGCAGTCCTATCAAGTCATGACTATCAGGAATTTTAACGGAAGAAGCAGATATTTCTTTGGGAACCTTCTTATTTCATAGCAACAGGAAAGAATTTTGCAAATGGTGACTGACTCATAGAATCCTACGTTAGACAGCAGTGGTTATATAGGAGGAGCATATGCTTATATCCTAATCAGCCTTTCCTTGTATACGAGTTAAAAAGGACATTCACAGCATTGGAAATGGTCTGGTAAAGTAGTCATCATATTTCAGAGAGTTTAAAGTAAGCACTAGTTACATACAAGCAGTTAACTGGCATGCAGTGAAAAAGTGGAAGATATATCTAGGAAAAAATATCCTCTAGCAGTTACTTCATTTGTATCTGGGAAAGTAAAAAAAAGATTGATTTTAGTTAGGTGAATTCATTGAGACATGAAAAATAGGCATTGAATGCAAGAATATGTGACCAAGTAATTAAATTGTAACAGCTCGATGGCTATAGAGGCAAACTTGGTTGCATGGATTTCAAAGATAATTGACCAAAATATCAATTATGTAATATGCTATATGTGCAAATTATAAAAAGTTAGCATTCTATAACTATATCAGGTGTATATGAAAGAGCGACAGTAATAGTGTTTGTTATACAAAGACTGATAAAATTTGAAGAAGGAAAAAATCAATCTGCATATATGAGCAAATGCAGAAATGTAACAGAAAAGTGGAATTTTGTTACTTGGAGCTGAAACTTCACAAAATAAATCACAAAGCAGCATTTGATCAGATTGTCTTAGAAAGACCTAATAAACGTAAGTTAGAATTTATGTCTGTCAAAGTAGAAAAGATGAAGACAAAGTAATAAAGTAATGAGTTGTTAATATGAAATTAGTACTAATTCTTAATACTATAATACAGTAATATAATACACTAATATATTCTATCCACTAATAAAATATCTAAACCTGAATCTAAACCTGAAATATTCATTGTATCTTTTAGACACACTCCACTCAATACTTACAAAATCTTTCAAACTTTTGTTGATATAAATCACTATTTTATCTCAATATTTCTTTTTTTGCTTTATACATCTTTCTGTTTATTTTTCATTCTTTACTCATTTTGGGTCATTTTTTGAAAAAGTCAATGAAATCTGTAGCTTGACGTTTCCATTTTTGCCCTTGCTCACCTCTAAATTGACCAAATATCCAACTGAATGAAAATATACTTAGCACTTTTAAAAATATGTTGGTTATATATTTTTAAAAATTATAAAACTGAGAAAGAACAAAAAAAATGTTGCTTCTTGTAGATTTTTATAAGAAATGATTGAAAATTCAAATAAAATTGAGAATAAAGAAGTTACACTTCTGAACATAAGTAACAAAGTTTTAAACACAATTAATTATGTTTAGTGTAAATTATGATTTTCAGATAAATTTGGATGAAAGGTTGAATTTTAATCAAGAATCATGTTTTCCTAGATGTGACATTTGTTTGATAGGAATTAATCGGAATTAATTGTTTCAAACAGAAAAAAAGCTTCCAAGCAGTGGAAGAGAAATATTTCTTAGAGAAATATTTGTCTGGAACAATCAGTTCCAGCAGAAGATAGTGATAAACAACATTCAACAATAGATGAAAAGAAGAAAATTTCTAGATGAGAAATAGTCACTGGACATCAAAAGAATATGTCAAACTTGTTCAGAAATCAAAATAATTTCAGAAGATGAAAAAGAAATTAGAAGTTATTTTCATGATTCTTTGATTCAAAGATCTGAAGTATGAGAAGAAATACCAATACATATGAAATTTTAGATGTTTGTATAATCAAATTTGATTCATAACTTACATGATGGTAATTCAAGTAAATGTCAAGATGAAAGACTTATCCAGATATTTAAATGAATGCTAAGGAATTACCAAACAAGTGGAGTAACGCAGTAAGTTTATTATTTAGGGAGAAAATTTGGGAAAGATCTGTGATATATATTTTCTTGTCAAAAAGTTCTTGTTCAAGATTAGCTTAAACATTCATATAACAATATAACATTCATATAACACTATACTTTCTTGTTGATAAATGTCTACTTTCTTGTCTTAAATTGTCTGTCTCCAAAAATTGTGTCTATAAAGGAAAAAAGTAGGTGTGATTAACTCTTAAACTGACAATCATTGAATGTAGAATGTTTCAGAGAAACAAACAATATTTTTATAAAATTTATGTGCAATAGTAGCATTTTTACTGGAAACAAAATTTGAAATGTCATACTGTATGACGAGAATGACAAGATGCTACTTTGCTCAGTGATATGAATAAAATTTTTAATTGAATGAGAAAAACAAAAATGATGAAAATAAAAATGATAAAAATAAAATTCAGTCATTAAAAACAATAATAAAATATTTTCTCATTGATTTTGTATTTTATTTTGCTTTATAAGAAAACTTCTCTCACTAAAGGTCTGCATTCGGAAAAGATTAATTATAATAATAATTAATATTACATTTTATTCAATTTAAAAAGAGAAACTCATTGAGAGTGTGGGATCAGTCTACTCAGATATAGGAGGAAAAATAAAATCCGAGTGTCGTGCCCACAAATACATTATGCAAAACGAAGAAATGATCAGTAACAGATGAGAAAATTTAATTAGAAAAGAGTGTTGAAATATATATATATATATATATATATATATATATATATATATATATATATATATATCTAATCTATATAAAAGTTAATGCTAGACAATTTCCTTACGGATGAAGAAGGTAAAGATGTGGTTTTACCAACAAATACTAAGAAATTCCATAGACAGAACATGTGAACAATGGGGAAGAAAATATGGACTACAAGGAAACTGGTACTTACAATCAGAAAGAGAGAGCTAAGATTTCTGGGGTACATAATGAGGAAAGAGGGCCTGGACAATATAACAGTTACAAGATATAATGAAGGTAAGAGAAGCAGGAGGAACAGCAAGTAACCTACTTAATTCTTTTGTTTGAATGGATGGCAGAAATGATAAAGGGGAATGGTAAATGTTATTTAGAGCAAAGACAATTAGAAAATTTGTGGAGAGCCATGATTTTTTACATGCTGAAACGACATAAAAGAATAAAAACACTTAAAAATTTTATTTCCTTACTTTTTTTAAACATAGAATTGACGTTTTTTTAAATATTGTTAAAGATTTCTAAACGAGTTTTATTTTTTAAAAAGGAGCTAAAATATAAAGGGGTGATTAGATATTTGCTGATTAGATAAAGGTGTTACTGTTTTGCTTCAAACTGAACATTCAAGAAAAGATGTGGGTAAAAATTGATTAAGTGCCTGAAGAATTTGCATTTGACCTTTCACTGACACACATATCATTCAATGAATATACAAAATTTCTTTACATATCAGTAACGATTAAAAATATTATTATCTGGAAAGTTTCCCTATTGAATATTATGAAAATTATTTTTATAATATTTTTAATCGTTACAGATATGTAAAGAAATTATGACACACCTACATACATATATATACACATATCTATCTATCTATCTATCTATCTATGTATATATATATATATATATATATATATATATATATATATATATATATATATATAGTTAATATTAATTTTATTGTGAGAACATTGGGTTTCATAATAAAATGCTCTCAATGTGTATGAGTGTGTGTGTAAATACAAAAGAAAACATAATTTCATTAAATAATGTGTTAAAATTTATTAAAAAGGTGACTCCAATAAAAATGGTATTTGAAATTTTTCGAAGTAATATAACATGTACAGCCAGATTAAATGTGTTGTAGCATCTTTAATGGATGATATACTTAAGCCATTCTTTGTACATCTATCTAATAAATGCGAATGTCAGTGTTTCACTGTGCCACACTTTTTCAATTAAAGGGACACAACTCTCTAACTTTCAGTAGCTCATGTTACAGAAATTTTGGATTTTCAACTTTTCATTACTGCGATTGTTTTCGGCGATTTTTTACATGATTTTTTGCGACAAATTTTTATGTATGATAACAATTTTTATGACTTGGAAATAAATTTGGGAATAATTGAAATAATTGGGAAATCCAGCGGAAACTACCCATGAGATTAAATAATTCTTTGTATGGAAAGTAAGGACCGACACCCACCAAATTGTCTTTAAATTAAATGGCGACAGAAGAGTTATCGTTGAACTTTTAAAACGTAAGCTTAAATATTAATGCAATACTTAAATACAGCAACCATTTTTGAGTTCTTCTGTAGTTCATTGTTGTCTGTTGCATTTGTCAGCACTATGCCTCGTGAAAAGAAATTCTGCCAACAGAGGACCAGATTGCAATCAAAAAAGCTAAGGTTTCAGTGAGGAAAAGAAAGTCCCATGCAAATGAAAATCTAGATCAAACGGTAGCCAGGAGAGCTAGTTTATAAATATAAGTATCAGAAAGTTTTCAAGACAGTCATGCTTCAAGTCAAAAACTTATGCATGAGATATATCACTTTTAGTGATGATTGATTTTGCAAATTCTCAAATGAAGTGTAAATCTCACCAAGCTCTACATATTTGCAGATATTCTTGAAAACAACATTTGCAATAGCATAATTATAAGTAGAATGAAATATGAAGAAGAATATCATATTTTTGAAGTTCAATATTTACTTTTCTCTTTTACCACTGATTGTTATTATCAAATGACTTATAATTTGATGCGAAAAAATTGCCACACACATACACTTGTTTGCACTTTTTATCATTTCTAGGTGTAAATCATGTTCCACGAACTTTCTACAAAAAATAATATCATTAACTTACAAAAAGAAACATTGCCTTATATGTTGCAAAAAGACAAGACAATTCACCGATGTTAAGTTTCTTTTTGTGTTGTTTTCAAATTTATTTCTTTACTTGAAGCTTATATTTTTTGAAAAGTGATACAAAAGAAGGGAGACAATTCATCATGTTGACACATTAACTGTCACATGAGAAATAAGCCTCCTTCCTCACTTGTCTTGTGAATTGTGTTTGACCTTGTTAAAAGGTAAAGTTCCTTTGCTCCTTATCCCCTGTCAAAAATGTTTCACACTCTTCAAAATATTGTATGAAAAGAAGGGAGACAGCTTAGAAGAGAGGACAAATGATACCCTAGGTGTCTGAAACATATTCACCTATTGTGTACCCATTTGTTTTTTCCAATTTTTTTCTTCTTTTTCTTCCAAGAAAAATGTTTGCCCCTCTCATCTCTTTAATTTTTCCATGCCTTTGAAAACAGGAAATAATCTTCAGTAGAGAATGTACTTTCTTCCGACACTTTAATCACTTGCTATGAATGATGGCGCTACAGATTACTACCACCAAAAACGAGTTATGCAGGCCAAAGACAGGCATTTGTAAATACTTTTCAATTTCTTTACCATTGTTCAGTTCCAGAAAAATGAACAGTAAGTTGGTGAAACATCATTTGCTTCAGTACATTTCAAATGGAATTGAAATTGTAACTGATGTAACAACTTTCTTACTTTTTTTTCATCTGTCTTGAGGAGTTTTCCCTTTTACCTGTCACACATAAATTCTTTCTCTGTTACCTTTTTCACTATTGATAATAATGAAATACTGGTTGCAGGAATGTCAATGTCAAACATGACTTAGTAGAAAACTAAGTTATTTTACCAGTGCGAAAACTGAGCATGTCTTTTATCAGCTTTGAGTAATTAATCTGAATTAGTCGACTGTTTTAAAAAATTCCTGGATTTTAGAAATCTTTTTTAATCTCCTGCTTCTACAATCAGGTCATTTTTCAGTTATATGTGTGCAGTTTGTTGGCTATTTGAAAAAAATGTGGATCTTGATTGAAATTGTTGAAAACATGTGCCAGTTAACATTGATGACATTTCCAGATTTTAGTGACTTCCCGATTTTCAATGATTCCCTTCTAAAAATGCATAAAATATATACATAACCTAAAATGTTTTTAAAAATATTACTTGAATTTATGTAAAGAGGCCAGTAAAAAATATTATAAGTCATTTTTTGCAAACTTTTGTTCTGTATGTATGTCTTTGTAACGAAAAGATTAGTTGGGTAAAGACTGATTTTTAATATCTCTTTTGTTCTATTTTATTTGTATTTATATACTTGCTGTGAGAAATCTTAAAGTCTATTTCTATATTTTTAGAAAACTAAAAATATATGTATATTACTTGGTTATATTACTGAGAGGTGTTGAGAAGTTTTCTCCCCGTAGCTTATAAAGTGCCAATTTTCATCATCTTTACACTTATTTTAAACGTTGTTTTTCATACTGTGTAGTAAATATATAGAAGATTAGAAGGGATAAAAACGCTATCACAACTAAAAAGCAAGTGGCTATGCAAGAGGCTCGTGCATAACTTCCATTTTACTTTTAACATACACAAAATTATAACTTACTTTTAAATAAATTCAACTAATCCCGGCCATTCCAGATAAAAAGGAAAAGCCGTGTTTCTGCTCGACTTGAAACAAACAAACTGAAAACAGCTTTCTTGCCAGAGGAAATCTAACGTGACACAGGAACACATATCATGATGTATCAACACCAGTAAATCTACTAGTCATAGAACTACTGTCTCAGTTTGTTTCACGTCATTCACATATATAACCATGAACAAATACATATCTCCTCGGTGTTCTCTTACCCATATACATTTTAACACATATTTTTATATGCGTTCCCGCACTCATAAAATCAAGAAGTTTGATATCACTATGTAGACACTACCAACTTACATGCATAATCAAAAATTCTTCTACTCACACATCTATACTTACATACCTTTCACACTCTCTTTATTACCCAGAGAAACTTTAAACACTGTTTTGTAAGCTACTATACTTGTATTTTGATATGTTTCACATCCTTTAGATGTGTTATGAATAAAATTACGAAATAATATAAAGAGCCCAGACGCGCTTATTGCGTGATGCTCAAATCAGAGAAATAATTACCAATTTTTTCTTCATTAATTTCAAATGGTCAGAAATTAATTCTTTGATTTAACTAAAATTGTATTTCGTTTTTGAAGACTGTAGCCTGTAACACACTCAATGCGATCTCTACCTGATCCCAAACAAAGGCAGGCACCAACCACTGATAATGACAATCCCGCACAGATGAATTATCTGTTGAGAAAGACATTTCAGATGGAAACTAGCCGAATTTATAGCACTCAACCTCCGACTAGAAATATACGCTCAGGAAGATGGGTTACATTTTACAAACAAATTCTTTTTCACGTAAATAAATGCATTTTAGAACTTCCCTTCTGGGCAGAAATGTATTGTGGGAAAATGAAATAAAATCAATAAATAAAATAATAATAAAGAATAAAAAATAAAATAATAAAGAATAAAAAAAAGAAAATAAAAATACATTTTACTATGATGGCAGTAATAAAGGAATCAGAAATTTTCCCACTTCCGGAAAGGACAGAGCCGATCTCATTTCACTTTCCCACGCATAGCGTTCGAACGTGTTTTCCAACTCCGCCCATGAAGTAAGAACTTTTTTGTTCCAACTCAGCGCAAAGCTGACTTGACCTCCACCATTTTAAACATTCTTGTCCATATTTACCCTAACTTACTTCTGGACCAGATAAAAAATAACGACATGCCTAAGAAATATTGAGAACTTTGTTTCCCTTCAGTTTCTATATAAAAAACAATAAACGACCCATAGTAGAAACCTAAAATTTTTATTCCTTCTACATTAATTGTTTAGATGTGAACACGCACACACCAACCGACATCATCATACTTTAAATTCCATAATATACAATGCATCTGTGGTAGCAGTATGACTTAATACGTGTCCTTATATAAGTGATAGATGACAACCATCCCGCGGCTCACATTAAAAGAAATGAGAAGGATTTCATATAAAACAAAGCGCCTAGAAACAGTATATGTTTCATCAGTAGGCAAAAAAACAAAAAACAAAAAAAAAAAAACCAAAACAAAGTAATTAAATTGAAACGAAAAAAAAAAAAAAGAAATATATATGTGAAATAAACCTATTTTATTTACATTTTTACAAATCAGTTTCGGTGATTGTCGAGTGTGTGTTGAATATAGAATGAGAATTGTTCATCTATAATGTATGTAGATATGAAGATAATTATAAATTTCAGTACCTTTGAAATTAATTTGTTAAAATTTATAGTGGCAGCATTGTTGATTGCGAGCGGCACCTCAATGAGTAATATATATATATATATATATATATATATATATATATATATATATATATATATATATATATATATATATCCAATCATTGGTAGCGACTGCGTATTCTATGCAATATATCGATGATATATTCTTTGTATACACGGGTAATTTAAAAAAACTTACCCAATTCCTTATGACCCTAAACACAATGCACGACTCAATTAAGTTTGACTATGAAAAATCCACAACATCAGTAACATTTTTAGACACCCGCATTTACATACATGAAAACAGGAAACTACAACGACATTACACACTAAAATCACCGACACCCACAACTATCTAAGCTTTAAGTCTTCCCACCTAAACACCTCAAAGAGAACCTTCCCTATTCACAAGCACTTAGACTCAGAAGGATATGTTCCAACAATGAAGAATTAAATAAACACATTGAAAATCTGGAGCATCAATTCACAACACGTGGCTATAAACAACACCTAATCAGGGAACAAATAAATAAAGCAATTTCCACACCTCTCCAGGACCAATAAAACTGTCAAACTGACCACGGGAATTCAGAGAAGCATAGATCCATCGAGCTCAAATAACAACTTAAAAGAGACTGTTTGACCAACACAAGGAATGTTAAAAGATTCATGTTAAAAAGATAAAAAAAATAAAAAAACAAAACAAATGAAAACTACAGACAAAAGTTCATTTTCTCCAGCAAGACATTCATTTCTGTAGTTTACTGCTATCAGGAAGCAGAAATATTCCTCCTCCCGATGATGGCCATTTTGGCCGAAACTAGTCAAGGAATCTAAATAAAAAAAAAACGAAAGAATATTAATCTACAACGCAGTGTGTCAGAAGATTTTAATTTTTTAATATTTTTTTATTGTTCAATATATATATATATATATATATATATATATATATATATATATATATAATTTATGACGAAGATATTGTTTTTATCTGATCAGTTAAAAGGGTTTTTCTTCATCCATGTAGTGTTTTTTCTACGACGTCCGCGTTTGACATCACGTGACAGTTTTTTTTATGCCTTTGAAACGATGATTACCGTCTATAAATTTTGAACGACTTGGCTATCATACAATTTTTGCACAAAACTTATATTAATACAGAGTAAGCCTTTTCTTAACTTCTATAGGTCATTCATGATCATTCGACATTACCCGCAATATCTCAGAAAATCTTTAATATGGTATTATCAGATAACGGAATTTCATTAATTTTATTTTCATGTCTTGGTCCAAACATTGTTCGTATACATTGTTTGTAAGGAGATAGAATTAAAGATTGTGCAACTCTGTGTGTTTTCATTCCTTTTTCAGTCATTTCAGTGAATTGCTTTTTTATACGCTATACGCGATCTGAAACTTTATGCTTTAAAATTTTTACAAGCCTCTAAAATACTCAGTAGATTTATCCTTAAAACGTGTAGAAAAAGTATCTTTGAAGCAGAAATAATCATACTTCCATTTGACAATTTTTCATTACATATAATGAATTTTGGATTCAGTTAATTTTCATCTCAACCACAGGTAAAACCCATTACTAAATAATTTTCCCTATAATCAACTTTTATTTCACTTTTTTATGGTATACACCAGATACATTGGCACTTGATGAGCACCTTGGTGTGGAGTAATGGCTAGCAATCTTGTCTCGCTAGTACTAATTACATTTCGTTCCTCGTTGGGTGCCACATCTAAGCTACGCTTAGAAAATCACTATTTACATTTGATAGTCGAACCGATTTGAGATTTGGATGTTCTCATTATTTTTTCATATATATATTTCTTTATTATTTTTATTCTTGATAAGAAACATAACCAATTGAGAGTGTTTATCATTCTGCATTATTAATACTACTTCCCTTTCCACTGCATTCTTTTTCTCTCATTTGCAGTATCCTTATTGTTAATTTTACTCAAAGTAGTTTTCTGTTGCCATAGAAGGATATGACAACATATCTATGAAATTCAAACACTATTTTTCTGGATCGGAGTCACCTCCAGTGGCAGGATAAACCTTTTGTATAGCAAATGAAGTCAAGTTACAGAGTGATAAAAGTTAAAATGAACATTATGCGTAAAGGCGTATTTCCCTGTAGATGAATAAACTAGGACCGTACACGAGTACGAGTGATACCGCTACAATTCATTCTGTTGTAGCGGCATCACTTTCGTATAGATACAATTGATGCGACTAAATTCTGTATAAAAAAAGCAACTGTAAGTTGAACTAAAAGAAAGCTTTTCATTTATGAATGTTGTTGTTTTAATAAATCGTAATGGAAATGAAAGGGTCAAACAAGGAACATATCTGTGGGAAAATTAAATAAAACCAATAAATGAAATAATAATGAAGAATAAGAAAGTAATGATACAAGGTTATAAAAAAACAACGGACAGAATCTCTCTCCTTTCAAACAAGATCGTTCGGACGTCTTTTCAGCAGCCCCATTTATAGAGATTCGTATCAAATTCAGGAAATTCATGTTTTTTCTGTTACGCCTGTTATTTTACGGTGCATTGCCTAACAAGAATATGAAAAGTTAGTGATATAAAGACCAAGAAATATAAAAACCAATAAATAAAACCAATAATTAAAATAATAATAAAAAACAAAAATTAATTCATTTCCCTATGATGCAAGTTATAAAGAAACCGGAAAGAGTTTCTGGTCACATGTGAAATTTTATGACCCCACTACCGGAAAAAAAAAGAATCTTTTTCTTTTCAACGAGATCGTTCGGACGTGTTTTCAGCAGGCCTACTGATAAAGTAGAGATTCGACCATCCCCAACTCGGAACGAGGCTGACTTGAGCTCGACCATCTTTAACCGTTCTTACCTTTACTTCCCATAATTTTTTTCTGAACCAAAAAGCACATAGTCAAGAAACATTTAACTTTGTTTCAATATAGCAAACATAAAAGGAATAAACATTCGGAGCTGAAACACAGTTTTTTGTATGCTTCTTCGATCTTCTTTGCTGTTGCTCAGCTCACCATTTAAAAATATTCACCATCTAAAAATACACACCAAACCCACAACCTTGTTAACATCCACGCACCAAAAGAAAACAATCATGAAATATATTTTTGGGTAGCAAACAATAAGGATTTCTTTATGTAACTTACAAATGATGTTCAGTTCATTGGGTTTTATGATAAGAATGTGTAGAAAATATACCGCGATTTTTGGTTTGTTAAGTGAAAGAAAAATTCAGAATTCATGTAAACTTTGTGCGACAAACTAATAAAGAAATATTAGTATCTAGGGTTATGAAGACAACAAAAATTGTAAGAGCTTTAAAAGGGAAAAGGGAAAATTTAAAGAAAATGACTAACAAGTAACTGAACATTCTGTTAACTCACTCAAATAATGTAAAATTACTTATCGCAAATATTAATTCATCTGAAGAAATTATAAATTTTAAATCAAAGTTTGTTTGTCTTTTTATTAAATTTTTTTGCATAAGTTAGGGTTAGGGTCAGGAATTTTTACAATTAAAAAAATCTGTTTTTGGAGTGTTTATCAGTGTGAGCGCGAATGAAGACCCCCACATTTAGAAATAGCGCACCCGAGTCGCGCACATTTGGGGTGATCGCAAAGATCAGATCAACCGCGCAATAGAAAAGCATCGCCCTGGGAGAATTTGGTGGAATTTTAGTAAATATAAATTCTTTTTATTTTGCGGTGAATTAATAGAAAACATCCGAAACTTCCTTTTACCTACACCAATAATCCTGCCCACGCCAGCCTCTAAACAAATTGTTAACAATATTAGTACCTTTGATTTCGCTAAGCCGCTTTATTCTAAGACCGAATTCGTAAAAAATACGTGCTTTTTGACGTCCCACTTTTTAGTATTTTTAACATAACTGACAGTGGTTCATTTGTCTTTGTTTTACTAATTTTCAATTTAAGTTCTGTTGTAAAGTAGTTTCACAGTGGAGGCTTGTATTTCACTAAGTCGGTCCTAAAATAGCTTCGACATACAAAACGTTAGGAACTTGAAATAATAGTTAATGACGCAGCAATCTAGTTGTGGTGATTGATACCTTAATGTCCGAAATCGACTGACACACCAACTCCACTCTGAGCTCCCTGGCGACTGCCAGTACTACTACTTATTATCTGTGGGAGAGTCTGTTATCAATAGAATAGGTATGTTCCGGTATAACAAGTTCACAGAGACTATGCTAATTTTTTTCACTCTCGTCGTTTTTTGAAACGCGGGCACTATCTACTAATTCATGCTGCTTTCTTTAAAAAAAAAAACACACACACACACAAAAAAAAAACACTCTTATATTTGCTTACTTCTGACATATCAAATTTTTTTTGTTAAAGGAGATTTTCTTATCGTATCACAGCATTGGTTAAAGTATTGAGGATAGTGAATCTGCGTAACAAAACTATCTACTCTGGAGAAAAATAGGCTATACGAAATTATTTAATTTATTTTCCTGTGTATCTGCCAAATTAAAATTAACATTCTTTATAACTTAAGATTATGACTATATAGGAAATAAACCCTATTTCCAACACAATTATATATCCACATACATACCATATTAAAACACTCTCAAACTTTATTTTCTATCCAGTAACAGAGAATATTACAAACATGCCAAAAAGACCCCTCAAATAACACAGATCGTTTAAATCAAAGTGTCTATTGGTTAGAAATTAAAATCACCATGTGAAATTTTTGACCAATCGGAGAAAACTAAAACCCTATTTTTCTCGAGCCTACTTTCGAGAAGAGTCACAGATTTCGACTTTCAGAGAGCAGAGATGTGGCCGTCTCCAAGTCAAATAGAAGAGTTCCAAACGAATCGTCTCCAACAACAACAATAGAGACGGTCAGCTTTTTACGGTGGACAAAAATATTGAGAAAACTAAACAAAGTCCGATAACTGTGAAACTTTTCTTAGCTCGCTTGTACCGAAAATATAACCAAACATTTTACTCCTTTTCTGTACACACGTGTGTTATTTTCCTCTGTTCGACTTTATCATTTCCTAATCCTTATTCCACAGGTTAATAGGTTATGAGCTCAAAAGGAATAACGGAAGTCGTTGCAACAGATAGTGGACGATGCCCTGATTATCGCAATGGTACTAAAAGGCTTACCAAAGTACTTCAACACTTTTTCCATACACGTGACTCACAACATCAAGGAACTAACATTTTCAGAATTTAAAACTGTACACGGTAAAACACGAAAACAACGCAAGCAACGACGACGTAATGAGGTAGACTTCTTAATCCTCAAAAATTATGAAGAAGGAAAACACATCGGACAAGAGACATCCTGTTATACGTGTGTCGGAAAGGGACGTGTGTCGGAAAGGGACATATGGACTTGATATGCCAAATAAGTACAAAGTACTACTGCAAAAAAGCACTACCTATAAAAGGGATTCGTGCCTTTAGAAAAGAAGAGGAACCATGTAGAAAGTAGCTGACATAGGAGAAAGCTCGTTTGCCTTCAAAATAAACGACTACTACACATAGGAGACAATAATACCTAAGGGACTAATAGTTGACAAAGAAGTTACCTCATACATTATCAAGGATGTAAAGAAATATTTAAAAATACATTCCAGCCTAAAAAACACTATATGGAACTAAAACTAGCGGCATAGTATTAAAAGGGGTGGGGACGTTCAGGTATGCCTACTAGAGGTAGATAGAAACCATGTGACAGTTACACTCAAGAAGGCGCTATACATCTCCTAACCGCAGGATATATTCAAAGTTGCGACTACGAACGGAACGACAGTCATTTCTAAAGGAGATAAAGAGCAATTCATACACAAGAGCGGTACAAAATTCAAAATACACTTCCGCAAAAGCCTATATTACTGGATGACCGCAAATGACAATACAGAGGACAGTTGCTAATGGATGTTATGATACCCATATATGGTAAAAAATACTGGGACACTGCAACTACGATATCTGTAAATTACCTGATGTAGTTGTAGGGATGAGAATAAAAAGAAAAGGTACTACTAACACGGATTGTGAAATCTGCATCCAGGGAAAATTTTTCAAGAGAAGAAACAGACAACCTGACACACGGGCAACATCCATCTTTGAATTATTGCACACAGACCCGGCTGGATCCATAGAAACAACGGACTTAAATGAACACAAATACGCTATATCATTTACCGACGATTACTCCAGCACTGTATTTTTTGTATTTTCTTAAAAATAATAATAACACTGTCAGCCACTGAAAATTTTATTGCAGATTCTTCTCCCTACGGTAAGATAAAAGCACTGAGATCGGACAATGGCTCAGAATTTAAATCGAACGCTTTTCAAACATTACTCCGCAAAAATAATGAGAAAATATGATACCTCAGCATCATATTCACCCCATCAAAACGGGAGGGCAGAAAGGAATTGGCGAACACTTTTCGAAATGGCCATGTGCACGATTATAGAAAGTGGCCTACCAAAAACTTTATGGACCTATGCTGTTATGATACCTGCAGTAATCTGCAACAGATGCTTCAACAACCGCTTATGACAGACTCCCTATTATGCAATAACAGGAAGGAAACCCAACATTTCAAACATGGATATTTTTGGTTCAGTGTGTTACGCCTACAAACACTTGAAGAAAAAGTTGAACCCAAGATGCGAAAAGGGAATATTCCTCGAGTATGACAAGAACAGTCTTCGTATCTGGAAATAGGGAGCTCCTTAAACATAGACAAGTTAAGTTCATCACTAGCATCATTTAACAACAAACCCAAACTAATCTCTAAAGGAGAATGACGTTTTCAAACTGGCAAACCTTCCTGAAGGCAAAAAGGCGATCAGTGCTAGATGGGTCTACACAAACAAGACCCAGACGGATCGCAAAAATACAAAACAAGATTTTTTGCCAGTGAGAGAAACTTAAGTGTAGGATTAGGTCTTTCATCACGGATTTCTGCAAACGGCTCTCCCTAGACAGAGCTGAGAATGTGAAAACGCTTAAGGCTAGTCTTTTCCGGGCGGTGGCTGGGGGGGGATCCCCTAGAAATTGCCTTAGCTAGGGAGGCCGTGGAGCGTTCGAATAGCGCGCGCTATATGGGCCAGGTAATTAGACATAGGTTAAGCAAGATGTCTTCCGAAGCGGTGATCATGGGCGCAGAGTTGCACAAGGAAGAGGTCCGTCGAAGTTCCGATCGGTACATTCGTGAAGTCGAAACCCCGGAGGCGTAAGCTTCGGGCCACTGACGACATGTGCGAGACGTTTCGGCGGCATTTCGAGAACCGGTTTACCAAGGAGCCTATTGGCTCATTTTCATCGGCTTTCGTCGACTGAAGCGGCTAGCTGCGAGGGAGAGATCACGGAGGGCGAAGTCTACGCTGTATTGAAGAAGGTTGGCAGTGGCAAGTCGCCCGGTCTGGATGGTTTGCCCTATGAATTGTACTTGAGGCTGTCGCACATCTTTGTCCCGATTTTGACTGCGGTGTTCAACAACTGGTTCCGGTCGGGGTCCGTCCCCAACCGGTTTTCCAGGGTCGGTGATCACGCTGTTGAAAAAGGGCAGGGGTGTCGGGGGGAAACTAGACGACTACAGGCCCATAACTCTGCTAAACACAGAGTTAAAGATTATGGCCAAGATCCTGCAGGAGCGCTTACAGTCAGTTGCCGAGTCTCTGTTGGGTCCCGAGCAGACCTGTGCTGTGAGGGGTCGAACAATCCAGAGCAACCTGCATTTGATCCGCACGATCATAGAGGGTGTAAAAGACGACGAGAGAGCCGCGCTGATCAATTTGGATCAGTCCAAGGCATTTGATAGGGTTGACCATCGCTACCTTGCGGCCGCCGGATTCGAACCCGACTTCTGCCGCTGGATTAGCCTCCTGTATCGCTCCCCCAGTGCTGTGGTACAGGTGAACGGGAAGCTGTCGGGCGCTTTTGAGCTGTCTAGGACGGTCCGTCAGGGTTGTCCACTGTCGCCTCTACTTTATGCTTTGGCGTTGGAGCCTCTCTTTCACCGGCTGAGGGACGGGGCGTGCAATCCGGCCCTACGCGGAATCGCCGTTCCTGGAGAAGCTCAAGCCAGGGTTTCTGCGTACGCCGATGACGTATCTGCTTTCGTGTCGTCCCGCAGCGACATTGAGGCGGTACTGAAAGCGCTTGATCGGTACGAAAAGATGACAGGGGCCAAGATTAACCGCGACAAGTCGTCCGGCTTGCGGTTAGGTGCCTAGAAGGGGGTCGATCTTCTGGGCCGCTTCGGTTGGACGGACGGTCCTGTCCACATTCTTGGAGTGTGGTTTGGGCCCGACCTCCAGCTGGAGAAAAACTGGTCTGAAGTACGAGCAAATGTCGATGCTGCCGGTCGGACTTGGCACCGACGGAATTTGTCCGTGAAGGGCAGGGCGGAGGTGTGCGCTACATACATTTTCCCTCTTGTCCTTTATCGATTGTCCGTACTTCCTCTCTGTAAAGACCATCGGAAGGCGCTCGAGCGCTCGCTAGCCTCCACTTTGTGGAGGGGACGCGGGAATCGGGCCGACAGACGAGTCTGTGTACAACGTCCGTGTCACGGAGGGCTGGGAATGCCACACATGGTAAGCCATTGGCGTGCCTCGAGGTTGGCTTTCCTACGCCGCGCGTTGACAGGGGAAGATCCGATTCTGGAGGGGATTGTGAGGGCCGCGTTCCCTCCCCTTACTATCAGTCCCCCCCATCTCGCGGGTTGAGCGCCATCGTAAACCCCGGGATCAATCGGTTTTCCTTCGCGAGTGTCGGTCGGCCTTGTTGGCCGTTCCTCGGTCCAGTGACCTTTCTCAGCCTAGGAAGGTCTTCTATCGCTTGTTAGTGGAGGGGATCGCGAAGGATTCCTTACGTGAGGATCTCGGGTTGTCGGAGGACGAGTTTCGCTCTTACTGGTCTTGGGCACCAGCGGCGGATTATCTCAGTAACCCTGAGTTTTCGCTTACCTGCCTCTCAGTGACAATGTCTTCATATGGGGTTTGGCGGATTTGCCAGACTGTGAACGGTGTGACCTTGGTTTAGAAGAAACGTCTTCGCACGCCTTCTATCATTGTCCCCGGGTCCTCCCCCTATGGGACCATGTCGGCGAGCTGACGCCTCGTCTCTCTCCCGAAAAGCTTGTGCCCATTGATCGCGCATACGCGTGTGACAATGTGTCGCCCCAGTATTCCGGGTTGAAACGGATGGTGCTTCTTACGCTGCTAGCCACAGCTCGAATGGTGATTTGGACGACGCGACTGAAGGAAGTCTTGTGAGGCAACCGTCTTTCTTATCAGGATCTAATCCGATTCTTTGAGCATCAGCTCAAGATGAAGATTAGAACTGATAGAAAACGATTGCATTCGACAGTCTTCAGCGAAAGGTGGGTGACTGAGGCGAGCTTGGTTCGTTTGAACGGGGCTAGCCTTGATTTTCTCTTTTAGGTCAAGCCTACGTCACATCGGGGTGGTTTCCTGAGGAGCCCTCTCTCTGGTTAGGTTAGAAAAGCTTTTGTGTACCTAGTTAATGTGAGTAAGTATTGTTCCCGGCCTGTTCCCGGTCACTTCTTTGGTTATGATCCACTTTGAGATTCCCAACCTCCCCAGTTTGTTTTTGGCCCCCCTTTTATCTCGTCTGGCTATGCATTACATTCTCCCATGCCCGTACGATTTTTTTTTAATCCTATTCCCACTCCCTTAGCGAGAGAGCTTCTTGATTTTGTACCATGCGCAGAATACAGCGACCTCTTTGTTTTTGAGGGTTGGACGGACCCTACTGTTATGTTTAATTTGAATTATGTTTACATTTTAGTTTATTATTGGGTTCATCTCCTCCTCATCTCATCCTTCATTATTAGATTTTTATATATAATTTATTATCATTAAATTTTTTTATGGCATGGGGCGCGTTTTTGTAGGTCCCCCTTGAGAGGATGTGGTATTATGGTGTATGGAGGATTGATTGGTGATGGATGAGTTCTTGTGGTGAATGGGCAAATTGTAATGTATGAATGGGTCGTGAATCGAATTAGCTAGATATAAGATAGTTAGTGAAGACCAGCCTCACCCCCCCTTTTCAGGCCTTCATACAATAAATATACTGGATCAAAGTTTAGTACGCTACCATTGTGAGCTTCCGGTGCTTTTGTCGAGAGAATACTCTTCGGCGCGATCCGTCTCCGCGGTCGATCCACCCTGGAAGATGTATCACCTCTCTGACCAGCTTCGTCAAGTGTTACATTTCGGTGCGATCCCGTCTCCGCGGTTGATCCGCCCGCTGAAGTCGTATCACTATTCTGACCTAGCCCTGTTTAGGGACTCCGCCTTCGTCAAGTGTTACACTTCGGCGCGATCCCTGTTTTTAATATAAAATCCGCCCCACTAAATCATATCACTATTCTGACTCGGCCTTGTTTAGAGACTCCGCCTGCGTCAAGTGCTACACTTTGGCGCGATTCCGCCTCCGTGGTTGATCCGTCCTGTAAAGTCGTATCATTATACTGACTCGGCCCTGTTTAGGGACTCGTCCTAACCGATACAACGAATCTTCGTGCGACGTCGATCAACCTGCTGCTATTCCCGACAATTCTCCCATTCGGCAGTCGACCAGCTACCGTCGCCGACCAACTCTACATTTGTTTCGCCGATACGACCGAAATCAACTACTAACCCTAAACAAAACCTGTCATACCGGACCCGACATCAATACAAACATATTTCTCCAGAGTACACTCTTCTTGTACATTTTGGATAAATAAAATCGACGTTATTGTTTCTTAAGCCTTTGTCCCCTCATTGTCTTCTTAGCTGTTCACACCTTTCTTCGTAAAGCTTGCGGGGGTGACATACTTATCGGCCCCGCAACAAACTCAACTAAAGACGATATTTACTCCTTTTTTACACTTTTGAATTCATGTACATCTGTTTGTAAATACAAATGATTTATTTAACATGCATAACCACGTTTTCTTTATTTTAATTATATTATTGTTTGTAATTCGGGTGTGGTCATGCGTCAAGGATGGAAAACTATCGTCTACCAAATTTCCTATTATTCTGTGAACTGTCTACTCACTAATGTAACAGAGGGGTACCACTGAAGAGATAGGAGACTCCGTAAAAAGTTTCTTTCTGCTGACCGACTTTTTTTCTGTTGCTGCTGCTGCTTTTTTTCGCATTTTGCTATTGATGTGTAGGTTTCGTCAAACAGTATCATCATCATCATCATCATCATCATCATCATCATCATCATCAATAATAATAATTTTTGTATTTAAATCCGACGTTATTTATTATCATTTATAAGAATTTTAACAAATTTTTGTCACGCTTTATGTAAATATGTAAGGAAAATAACTCCATTCAAAATCTCTGAACACCAAAACAATATTTAGACTCTTAAAACCGCATATATTCTGATTCATCCTGTTTCAAGGAAGGTTTTGACATACATACAAACAGATAAATATGCTTTATTATTGTAAAGTTAATATTTACAGCAACGAAAATGCCTAAAGATATTTATTGCTGTCAAATACTAACAATTAGAATTGAAAGAATGATCGTCATATTAAATTTGCATCAATCTAATTAATTAAAGCCGAGACTAAATCTCACTAAAGTCCTCTAATACTTTTAATAAAGGTAGATCCAATTATGGCTAATCTGAATCCGGCATAGAAAATCTATTTTTGACCCAACTGCGCCGAACTGACTTTAGGATCCTATCTACGAATATAAATTCAGAACTTTCAAGCACCAAAATTCTCTCTCTGGATATTTTCTGTTAGGATTTTTTTTAATTTCTATTTTAGTAATTTTCCCCTTGAAAGTACATTTACGAACAGCTCAAATTTAAAAATCACATTTTCAATGTTTTTTTTTATTTTTAAGATATTTGAATTTCTTTTTTTTTCAAACTTTTTTAAATTATTTCCAATTTGATTCCACTTTTTAACTTTCATTTCCAAGATAAATAATTTTCCACTCCATTTGAGACTGAAAAATACATTAGAACACCTTTTCAAATTATTATTCTTTAAATAACTGCTTTTGATTTTATATCAAAAATAATTCAGATTTAGTCAATGGGCTGCACATGGTACATATATAGGAAACATTTTCTTTTTAACTTTTTGGCCCAGGCATGTTAGCAGTATTATCACATGACTGATTCCTGATTTTTGGAAGATTTAGTTTACAAACAGTTGTAACGACTGGCTTCCCATTTCCTCACCAGTATAGTTTCCTGTTTCTAGAAGTCGCCTAATAGGTTGCTAATCTTTTATCTACCAGACCACAACATTTAACTGCTCTTTATGTAGTCGATGCGTGACCCAATTATTAAAAAATAAAATAACCAAAACAAGTCAATAAGGAAAACGTGATCATTTGAGCCATTAGTATAATAATTTTCTCCCAAGTGGTTTTTTGACAGATAAGAGGGATTTCCATTTCTGGAATTTCCATATTTCGAAATATAACCTGATAAAAATGCATCAAACTTCACTATGAGTTTTAGCAGTTTTTAAAAAATTCCATTTTGTAGTAAAGCAGATTTTTCTGTCTCTTTCTCGAAAAGTTACACTCTCCAAAATAATTTCATATGCTTTTCAAAACCTTGTCTTCCTATTAAGTATATGTCAGCAGAGAATCGATGTGAAGTACTTCAACAGTCACTGAACAAAATATGAAGGACATTTAGAAGCAAAATGTTTACAGACACAACAGTAAACTTGTCGCAGTGTGCCCAAACACCACTCCCACCTTTTCTTAAACAACCCCGGATATGCCTGCCGGTAGAGAAAGGTCACGACACTTGTGTGCTAAAAATAGCAACGACATCCTTTCAAACTGACAGAAACACACAAAACTCAATTTTCGCCACTAAACAAAAATAAAAGACCTTTAATTTCGAACCGAAATTAATTTAAATACAGTCAACAAACACCGAATACACTTTTGACTGTAATTAATACGGCCCGAAATTAATTATATTCATTTACTTGTTTAGCGTCACCGCTTCTCTTGTATGAACCGCCATATCTAGATGTCCGAGACTTCGCAGCGGTTTTTAGCCGGCCACGGAAGCAGCCCGGCCTTCGGGCTGGGTTGCGACCATGGCAAAGACCTGCTAAGACAAGCTAAGACAAACTTGGACCAGAACTTGACTAAGTTTTGACCAGCTTGGACATGTTATGACCAATCTTTGACCAGTGACCCTATGCGGAAACGATCGGGTTTCCCACGAAAAACGACCTTGTGTCACATCTTGACCCCGTGGGAGTTAAGTAAATACCGCCGGCCACGGAAGCAGCCCGGCCTTCGGGCTGGTTTGCGACCATGGCAAAGTCTAGTTTGGACCATATCAGGACCTGCTAAGACAAGCCAAGACCAGAACTTGACTAAGCTTTGACCAGCTTGGACATGTTATGACCAAAACATTGACTAAGCCTTGACCAGCTTGGACATGTTATGACCAATCTTTGACCAGTGACCCTATGCGGAAACGCTTGGGTTTCCCACGAAAAACGACCTTATGTCACATCTTGACCCCGTGGGAGTTAAGTAAATACCGCCGGCCAGGGAGCAGGAAGCCTTCCTGATTCGCGACTTTGACGCGCCCAGTCAAGTCGACCAAGCCCAGCAGCTGACGGGACCCAGCAGCAGTAGCAGCAGTTGTTCAAACAGTCCTTTTCAGGGCTAACTTCCGAAAGTCATTCGATCACCACTCTTCAAGGTTCCACTGACTCCACTCTTTGCTACTGCCTTCCCTCTGAGACGCCAGCTCACTCCTGCCGCTTCCAGCACTCCTGCAGCTTCCAGGAGTCTCCAGCTCACTCCTACCGCTTCCAGCTCACTCCGGCAGCTTCCAGCACTCCTACCGCTTCCAGCTCACCCCAACAGCTTCCAGCGGCCTCCAGCTTACCCCTGCGGCGCTCTACTGACGTCCCGCTACCTATTCCAGCACCCGCTGACGATCTAATCCAGTGCCCACTGACGTCCAGCGCCCGTTAACGTCCGGACACCGTTCCCGAACAAACAACCTCTGTCGTCTTACCATCCATAATACCATAATAAGTTTCCAATACAAGAATAATTGCAATTGAAATAAAGATAAATAGTAAATTAAAGAGAAAAGGAAACAATAATAAGCTGAAAAGAAGGTTACACAAATTATTGTGCCAGAGAATGTTAAAGAAAGAAAAACAGATTATAAACTCGTACACTCACAAAAGAAAAAAAAAAACATTGATAATTTTTCCTTAGACACTGAATAGTCCAAGTCTAGAACTTTACAGAAAGGTTTTCACATACCTTGAACTTGTTACATTAAATTCCAAATTTTTGCATATCTTGGTTCTGAAAAGAGCCGATTTCCCTGAAAAAAGGGAATCTATATTTAAAAACAATTTTGGTTATGGTTTTTTCGAACAGAATAAATATTCTTCAACATCTTTTGTCAGCGATCTCTGAGTCTTAGGCTGGGAGTATTTTTTCTGGTTGAATACTTCATTTTCAAAACCAGGAAGTTGGTTGAAGACAGATCCTTCTGGATTTTTCTGTAGTCTTCATTTGCGTTTGCTGCTATCATTTAGCTTCTATCTTCGTTAGTTAGTAGAAAAGGCCATGTATGAACTTCTCTTGTTGTAATAGGGAATATGGAAATCTCTCCAAGGGATAAAGGAAAAAACGATTTAATTTTTGAACGATGAAATCTATATTGCGATCCCGCTATGAAGGATTGAGGCCAAAACCAAATATAAACAAACCACACCTCTCCATCTTTGTTTAAACAATCGATCAATAGATATTCATTAATAACAGTTATTTCTGCTTCTGATTATTTCGTACAGCAATTGTCATCAACATTTGCAATAGAGATATGAAGAGAATTAACGAGTGTATTTAGTAGTGTTGTTTCTGCTCGTTGAACCAGCCTGTGATACTTCAACCATTTATCAATAATGTCCCAAGCTTGGCAAAGGTTTAGTAGTATGTATTTTTGACTGCAAGAACTGATCTGAGTACACAAGATCATACAGAGTATAATTCGCATGAAAAATCTCTTTCGCAATCGTTACCACTAAAATTGACTTTTGCTTTTTTGTCAATTTCCTCTTTTGTACACCATTAGCTTGAACACATTTCATCTTAAAGTAAGTATAATAATAAAGTAAATTGCGGAAAGATCTACTTTTGACAAATGTATGTAAAATGTTTCCTGAAAATAGTGAATCTGGTCACATAAATATAATTTCATTGATAAAAAATTTAGGAACTTGTTATTTTACATAATCCACATAATAGCGACGTTATATAGTGAACTTGAAAGAGCCTGAAGACTGAGACGCAAGAGAGATAAACTTGGGATGTTCAGAAACATTGCTGAACATGTAGAAAATAAAACCATTTTCCATTGATAAAACTGTCCTTTAAAAAATTAAAAATTCATACTTTTTAAATTTAAGACTAATAAAAGCTAATGAATCAAATGAGAAATAGATTTTCACCAGTTTCTTGCATTGGTTCTGTTGGATTTGTAGTCAGCTCAGTTGGAAGTTAGATTTTTTGAAAAGGGTTACCATTCTTGATAAGAAATTTTTCCTTGTTTAAACCTCCCCTAACTTTTCAGTCCTTGTTTACATTGACTATCTGTAGGTACAATGATGCAGTTTCTATAAGTATTACCCTAAATTTCTCTTGCTTGCATTGGAAAAGCAGTAAGCAGCGAATAGAGCAGTTCCTGACTAGCAGTGAAAAGTTCATTGTAAGAAAGAATGCAGTACCAAATTACATGTCTTTCTTAGAAATGAATGAGTTTTATTAGGTGAGAAGTTCACCAGTGTAACAGGTACACATTTTTTTGTTTACAGCCAGATACTTTTATAAGCGCGCATACACACCCATACGTTGCGTAAAGTTTTCTTCCTTGTTGAAAGAAATTAATGTGGGTCAATAATTTGGTGGAAATGTATAAGTTTACTTGGAATAAATATTTGTCTAGGAAAAAAGCTTACTCAGTTCAGACAACAAATGGATGTCATTAGCCTGAAGAGATTTAAAGAAGAGTTTCATTTTTTGCTGTTTACGGTTTGTAATGTTTTAGCTTTGCTTATTTGTTTTGCTTGCACCTAATTTGCATTGTAGATTTTAAGGTTGAACCTTTGATGTGAAGCTGAAGTTGGTGAGGAAAAGAATAATATACAGCTATGCAAAATATTGTTTCTACATTCTTTTTATTATTGTTCACCTAGTACAATGCCCAAGAGCTACGTAGGTAGAGGGTTACTAAATGAGTTTGTTGTAAGGACGTATAGGGACAGAACAGGAGGTGCATTAAATTAGGATAGACAACGGTTGATCCTAGACTTCAAAAGATTAAGACTGTAGTGAACGGAGAAGCACCTCTCCTCGAGAGTCCGTTCCAGGATGCAACAGTTCTGAGGAAGAAGCTGTCTGAATGGAACTTCCTACTTACAAATGCAATATGAAGGGAATGAAGAAATATGATAATAGTGATAAAGTGGAAAGCTATTCAGCACCCACTAAGCCGCGAAAACGCTTTTAAACTTTGTCAGAGCTGGAAAATGAGATGGGACAGCAATGTTCCATTTTTGGTTTGATCTACCTGTTATAAGGATATATTGCATGGTGGAAGGAATTAAGTATTAGAGC
This sequence comes from Acanthosepion pharaonis, assembly GCA_903632075.3. Taxonomy (NCBI): domain Eukaryota; kingdom Metazoa; phylum Mollusca; class Cephalopoda; order Sepiida; family Sepiidae; genus Acanthosepion; species Acanthosepion pharaonis. The sequence goes on along the minus strand of CAHIKZ030001362.1, from coordinate 341,953 downwards.
CTCGTTCAAAGACCCACCGTTCATCATGAATAGAAAAACCTTAGGGTCAGTTCTGTGATGAAGCGTTACTAGCCTGATTTTGGAGGTATTGAATATTAAGTCATTTCCTCTTTCATTGGGCTGTGCGAGCAAGGTCAGAGGTGAGATCAACTTCCAGGCTTTGGTCATCTAGATTTTCTTTGTGTGGGGGGGGACCGTTGAATTGTGGTATTGTATGTATATATAATTACTAATGATCTGAAAATGTTCTTAGGCAAATCGTTAATATACAGCAAAAAAAGGATATGTCCAAGAAGAGAGCTTTGGGAGGCACCTGAATCGATTTCATGTGCTTCAGAGAAATGGCCATTGACAACGATCGTCATGTACTTACCGGATTGGAAGGACTTGAAAAAAGAGAAGACTTTCAGAAATAACTGGGTAGTATGGCACATTTTCAAAAGCCTCAGAGGTATCTAAGGCGATCACTCTCGTGATGGATTTATTATCGAGCGCTTCACTTATTATCTGCGTAAAGACATTAGAAGTGGACCCACAGGAGTAAAATCTATACTGATTGTTGTTCAGGCAGTTGTTACTACTGAGGTGATTGAAAACCTCCTTATTAATGATAGTTTTAAAAAATTTACTGATGATGGTGTGGAGTTTGAGGCAAAGTTCATTACAAAGATCAGTGAGTGGACTGAGATGCACAATACAGCAGAACATTAATCAGGACAGGGGATGAGCAAGAGGGTCTATGAAGTTTTAACATAATGCCCAGGTATATCGGGAACACGAGTAGGCTTACCCACAATCTGAGTCAGTTTGTATGCTATGGAGAAATCATAGCAGTATTTGTCTTCTTCGCCGGTTATTTGAGTGTATTAACCATTCCTTATGGTGAATATTGAAATCACCACAAATATAAATTATAGCTGAGAGGGTCACAGAGGATGTCATCAATCTTCATAGCTATTCTGTCATATATTACAATTCCCAAAGAAAACAAATACTATGAACAAGAGATATCCAAAAGAACATGGATGGAAAGTCAAGGTCTTTGTTTTAGGGGTATCTGCCACAGAGAAACCCATTTTTGACATAGACCCCTCATAGCCACGACAATTTTGAGAGTCGTCTTTTATGAGTAGGGGTGAGTAACCCGGGATAGTAAAAATAGTAAAGGAGAGGCCGGGATTTTAAAAATAGTAAAACTGCATTAGATTGTTGAGCACAATTTCAGATAGGAACAAGAGACTAGGCATGACCTCTTGAAGATGTAGTTCAACTTCCGGTTATTGGGACCGTAGACCCCTTATATTAGTGAAGGAGATGGAGAGGCCCTACTAGAAACTACTGCTAGATCCAGATCGCATTCACCTAATGGCAATACAGTAGACTTGATATTATGTTCCTGTTGATAGGATAGCCTCCTTAGTATTTACTCTATGGTTTGAGTCAGAAACATTATGCCGAAGCAGCGGCCCAGTCATAGAGACAAGCTCGCTCGATAAAGACAACAGAAGAACCAGTAGGAGAAGGGGAGTTACAAAGGATTCTCGGAGATGAGCCGACATCCCCTAACCCCATTTTACATAGAGTTACTCTAGATCTATAACATTAAGGGAATACCTATAAGGAGGAGACTTGGAGTGCCTATATAACTACCCAAAGCGAGAACAGATGGCAAGACAGGATTGAAACTATTAGCAGAATACCAAAAATATATAACAAATGCACATTGTTAAAAAAAAAAAGTTTGAAGTAAATAAGATATCGGATTAAAAATAAATCCATTAATTCTTTTCTATAAAAATAAATCCATTAATTCTTTTCTATATATATTAATCACTTGTTACACTTTCCTTAGCTAAGCTAGTCTACTTCAAAAACTAAAACATCTTAACCCTTCTAAAGACTATAATTCCTTTTTATTTTTTTTACGGAAACATGACTTCTCTTACTTCTAACCAAGTGAATTGAATTGAGGTGAAAAACAGAGAATTCAATCGTCTCCAGATCTGGGTCAAGGTGGTAGAATTCCTGTGGAAAAGTCTGAAGTGTGTGTTAGGAAAAGCCATGCGACTGAATACAAAAAGGTCGTTAGTTTTCGCCTTGTTCTTACTTAGGTAAAACGCCTAATAAATTTTGAGCTAACAAAGGTAATATATATATATATATATATATATATATATATATATATATATATATATATATATCAATCTGGAAATCGCTAGTATTATATAGTTAATCGTTTACCATTGAAATATCTCTGCTTGTAAGGTTAAATACACGCTCAAATTCATGAGATTATGCATAAGCGACTGCAAAATGCTTTGCGTGTATATTGTAGCGCAGATATTATAGAAAGTTTAGAAACTGGATTCACAATATTTACTTTTCAATAAGTAAATTATTAAAAATCGTTAAAAAATCTTTAAGTTTTCACCCCATAAGTATCTGGCAATTTTCATTGAAGATCAAGTGACAACAATCAATTATCAAGATTATAGTAATCTCTCCACTACTTTGCCAGGCTTTTAGAAAGTCACCAAGTTCGCAGATAATCGCCACCAGCAGCGAAATTGGTGTAGAATTTCTACTGGTAAAAATTTAAAAAACACTTAATCCTAAAATGGGTCAAGAGAATAAATAAAAACAAGTCAGTTGATGATAATGCGTGCATAATGCAAATACTAGAATTCTTTATAATCTTATGAGAAGAATGACAATATTAATTTTAAACAAAACACAATATTCGAGTGATTTATAAAGCCTAATTTGAGGTTGTTTTCAAAGCATAACTAAAATGAGAATGTATGCAATTTTAATGTGGGCACTTATCGAACGAAGATTTAAAATTCAGTAACTTACAAAACACTAATCTCTTAGACGTAATCTAGAAAAAAGTGTCGAGTTTTCATAAGAAAAGCAATAATATCATCACACAAACTTCAGAAAGTAAATCCTTTTCATTGTTCTTCAGCATAAAAGATACAAGTATCTAATTTGATAATGTGAAGTGTAGTTGACTTTTTACAGTTTCATCTCGCAGAATGTGCGTTCTTAACTGACTTGTGTGAACGTCAGGGTCAAAAAATATCTGCAAATTAAGAAAAAATTCGAATATGTCAATGCATGCAAAGAAATAGGATACGGAAACAGTAAAGTGGGTATTTTTTACACCGACTATACAGAAGTAGAACGTGAGCCTGAAATGTTATATCAAAGTGAGTTTGAAATATATGTCCTGATTCTAGCAGTGTGCTTACTGCAAACTTTTCGTTCAGAGTTTTCGAACAGTTGTCGTAATTCATTACTTAGTATTCTTCACAATTTCAGAGTGATTAGAAAAACACGTTTAACAATATTTGTCTTAATTTGATCGACTCTTCAATAAAACATTTCCACACTGGGGATCAGCAATTCTTTCGTGTACCTGCATTTCGCTAGACATTCGTCTGTTTGTTAATATTTTCATTTTTCTTTCTTTGGGACGAGGTGATTCAGCCATTTGAAGCAAGATTTCAATGAAGAATTGAAACAGGCTGCGATGAGTTTAAACATCCTAAAATATGTTCAAGAGCCCCGTGTTTAGCCCAACAACGATTTTCTAATCTCCTGCCAAGGTTTCAATTTTGCTGATCCAGCCATATTCGGTGAAGCAAATTTTGTCCAGATGTTCATTTTCTTGCCTGATTCCGAAATTAATGTCACTACTGATAGTAGTTACCCAGGAGAATATTTTGGACCATATCTATTGATATCAACTTAAGGAAATGAGCATAGTACAGAATGGATACGGACAGTTGGAATTAATTTTTTTTCTTCTCCAGCACAGCTCCAAAATACGGCGCACGTGTGATTTTTCTCCACTTTAATTCACTATATTAAAATGTAAACTTCAACTGTTGGTATAATCCAGTAGCGTTTGTAACCTTGTCTAGAATAAACAAATTTACTTCATCCAACAAAGGTACTGCACAGAAATCTATAACATTTTGATGTGTCTTGAATACTCTCCATTTGCTTACATTATTTCTCATTGTCAATTTCACAATTATTTTGGGTAGCATCGATACAATATTCCTGCGCTCTTTTGATTTTTCTTTTCTGTTTTTTCTTTAGACTTTTCAAATCTCATCTATTTTGCCGAAACTCCAATTGGAAGAGAAGAGTATCGTTTTTAAAACGTTACCACAGATCAAAGTTCTGGTTTTCAACTGTGACTTGGTTCATTACCATTTCCTCTGATATTTAAGTGGTTGTTTACCTAAAAAATTGGCCTTGAAATTTTATAATTTCAATATTCTTCATAACTTTTCTCCATATCAATTTAATATCTTTCTTTGCCAGCAAAGTGTGGACTTCTCTTTATCAATGTGCACCATTAGAAATTCGTCGTTCAACTCTAATCCACGCGACTACAATTTACAAACAAAAGAACAGAAACCATTGCATCTTATTTCAGTCAATTCAATCAACAGAATGTTATATGCATGTAATGAACTCTTTTTGATTTTTGAAACATATGTGACACTTATATAGGGGGTGTGTGCAAATCATTTTAAGAATGGCAGTTCGCTAACAGTGACCAACAAAATTTATGCATAAATAACGACCGTAAACATTGTTAATATACTTTTGCTCTTCATTATCAGTTGTTGATTGTGAATTATAGAAGCAAAATGACCACACCCTTTTCAATCTCATGGTTAATTTGGCTAGATAATAAGCGATCAAGCTGCGTAATAGAAGTCAATTAGTCAACTTTAGTTAGGCCAACTCTTGAAGCTTTGATCTTTATCGATTTTCTACCAAGAAATCTTAAAACAGGAGGGCTTGTTGCAATATAAATATGGGTGATTATACAAACTATGCAAGACGACATACACATGTGCCCTTTTCTGGTTTGAGCAAAAACAGTTTTCCTCTAAAAAGTGATACGGAGTATCACCGATTAGTTACATAAAATAACCTCAGGAACATAATATCTAAACATAAAGCAGATAATACAACCATTTCCATTCACAGCTCAATTTTCGAGAGAGAATTGAAAGGGTTAATTAACTATGTATTTAATAGCATCGAAATGTTAGATTCTTGTGAATATATTTATAAAGCTGATATTAAGTGTTTTACCAGTGAGACACTGTAGGAGGAGAATTTATTGGTGGATCTTTTTATTCTTAAAAGTGGATTTCTTGTGACAAACAACACTGTTTTTGTCATTTAGAATCATTCTTTAACTAATATATAAAAACCGAAAAGGAAATGCTTTCAAAATTGATGCTCCCAGACGCTCAGCCCTTGAGACATTCCATTTAATGATTTCTTGTCTAACTATTGAGCCATTAAGATTTGCTTGTATGCAATAGGTTTGGAACATTTTACGTGGTGAATAGTTATTAAATTTTTGATGCTTTGCTTTAGAAGAATTGTAGCATTATTTGTGCCATGATGAGATATCCATTTAAAAATCTTGGGTTCGCAACTAATCACTTGTTGACATCATTAACGAGTACCGAATTGTTTACCTTAGACAAACAGATGTTCAAATTAATTCTTTGTGTTTTGAAGTTTCTACTAATCCATTGTTCATCTCTTTTTAGGTGTAAGGGAAACTTCATTTTTGTATAGAATATAAAACATATGGCACAAAACTAAAATATATGGTAAGGAGTTGATCTTCACTTAGCTCATTACAGTTATTGATCCAACCACACTTCTTTGTTCATTTTCACTAAAACATCGCATTTATTCTCAAATTTTCTTCCTACAATCGACAAAACAAATTTCTGTGGAAATTTTAAGTCAACTTTTAGTGAAGGGGCCGGTTGATTTGGCAGGACTATCCTTTCATGTAATAAAGATGTTCCCTGTGAGTTGATGACATGAAACATATTTACAAAATCTATGTTAGCATGAGTTTCTGCTAATTTAATATGGGAGACAAGTCAAAAAGATGGTGTGGGAAGATGCAGAAAAAGAAACGAAATATGCCTATATCACTGGAGAACTTCATAGTGTATCATCTAAAGAGAAAAGGAGGGAGAGTAAGTAAAGAGATGGGGAAGTAAAATAAATAAATAAAAAGACCAATGGACATAAACTGATGTAATAATAGAATACATAAAACTATTTTACGTTAGCATTCACCCATCGTTCGCTAAACTCCAAAAAGGAAAGTTCCTCTATCTTAACTCTGATTTCGATCTTCTCTAGTAGCATTTTATTCATATGTCGAGTATCTTGCACAGTAATTCGCGGAATGAAAGAAAAGGAAGAAAACTGGACCGAGGAGTAACCTGCAAAGCCAGACGACATTCGTGGACGAAAACCTTCTGCTTCTGGCGATTACAACTGTACTCAGCTCTGGAATGGAAAGGAATCTAGGGAAGCGAATCATCGTTCTCAGTGTTTTTTCTGTCAATGTGCGGTGGAGGAAGATCAGCCACAAGGCGTGTCGATGACTCGCCAAGTGCGGCATTTACAGCCCTACAAGACGAGGACGTTGGACATAGACATCTCTGCGGACCTATGTATTGCCTCCCCTCACAAGAGGGAAAAGAGCAAACGCTCGAACACACCCAAGTGATCATTATAGAATGGAACTATACACAACCGGTAAAGGATAAGGAGAAATATGTACACGCAGCACACCATAGGCCTACAAGAACAACCGCCTTTGGAGCTAAGTTCCTTTAAGTCCCTTTATCACTACCTCAATGTCTCTACGGTGCAACATGTCATAGGCGTACTTGGAAATCCTGGCACGTGTCACTCCAAGGAGACAAAAGCTCTCCACTGTTTCCCTTTCACCAGTAGCACAGCGATACAGTAGGCTAATTCTCTTACAGGTGTTGGGTTGGAATCTTCTACGCCCACTGTTATTGTGCGGATCAAATGTAGGTCTGCTCTGAATTGTTCGGTTCTTCACAGCTCAAATCTGCTCTGGTCTCAACAGAATCTCAGCAACTGACTGCAAACGTTCCGTCAGTATATTGGCACACATCTTTAACTATGTGTTCAGCAGATATATGGGCCTGTAGTCGTCTAAGTCATTCCCACCATGTTTTTCCTTTTTCAACAGCGTGATCCTAAACCTGACGGATCCCTGAGGTAACCAGTTGTGGAATACCACCGTCAAAATGGGCACAAACATGTGCGACAGCATCAAGTACAATTCGTATGGTAGTTCATCGAGTACCTTAGCCGATCCTCTTCACTCCCTCGTGGACTTCGCCCTCTCCGATCTTACCCTCACAGTCAGTTGAGAAAAGGTAGCTAAATAGCTGTGAAAGTCTTGCTCACAGAGACCAGGCTCCTTGGTAAGTCTGTATTGGAAATGCTGGCAAAATGCCTCGCATGTCTTTAGTCGATCGCCGGCTGCGCCCCATCCGTAGTGTCGACCTGAGGAATGAAACGATTGGAACTTGGACGTATTCAGCAATTTTGCCTCCATGTTCACGGTTTCGTTGGACATTTTAGTTAGTCTGTGCCTAGCTATCTGGCCACCATAGCGCTCGCGAGCCAAATGTTTCAGAGCCTACTTAGCTATGCCTATCTCTATGGGATCCTCCCGGCTACCCCAGGCCAGTCTATCTTTTAACGTCTTCACATTCTTAGCATGATCTGTGGCGAGTCGTTGGCTATACTCGGTGATGAAAGACCTAAAACCATCCTTAAGATTCTCCCATCACTTAATCCCAATTACAGTTCCCATAAATTCCCATTGCACTAATCTAGACAGCTGTCGCCGAAAGACACCCCTTCCCACTAAGAATACGCTGGACTTCCAGTATCCAATCATTCTAGAACTAGCGTTTAACACGATCCATGCACAAATGAGTTTGTGGTCCCAATAGCCTATCCACTGAAACGTGGGGCAATCTAGCAAATCTAGATCGACTCTTCTGATTAACATTTTATCCAGATAACTGACTATCCGGTTAGAAGGACAATGAAGGGCTTACGTCAATGCCTCCAGGGTGATCGACCCGGTATATATCGTCAATACTGTACTCACCAATCAGATCGACCAAGCTACGATCACGCAACCCCCCGCTAACACACCGCCCCCTGTATAGCTTGGGGTTCATGTATTCTAAGTCCCACATTAGAACTAGGCGCACCGGATCCACCAGTAAAGGCCCTAACAGGCGAAAGTACAAAACGCGCTCGGTCTGGTCTTTGGGCGCATAAACCTCAACGACCCGAAACAAACCAACTTTCACGGCAATATCGGCGTCTTCTGCTGCTGCTGATGATGTAGATGCTGTTGCTTCTGCGGCGTTTTCTGCTACTGCTGCTCCTTTTGCAGAGGTTGTTGCTCCGGCAGCTGCTTCTGCGACATCTGCTGCTACTGCTAGTGTTGTGAAGTTTTTGCTCCGCCAGCTGCTTCTGCGGCTTCTTCTGCTGCTGTTGTGCAGTGGTTGTTGTTACGGCAGCTGATCCTGCGGCGTCTTCTGCTACTGCTGTTGTTGCAAACTCTTTTTTATCCAGCAGGTGCTTCTGTGACGTCGTCTTCTGCTGCTGTTGTTGCAGCGTTTGTGGTTCTGGTAGATGTTTCTGCGGCAACTTTACCGTTGCTGCTGTTTTTGCTGAGGCGGTTGTTCCGGTAGCTTGTTGTTGCAGAGATTGTTGTGACGGCAGCTACCTCTGCGGTGTCTTCTTCTTCTGCTGCTGTTGTTGTTACAGAGTCTGTTGTTCCGGCAGCTGCTTCTGAGGCGTCTTCTGGTGTTGTTGCTGAGGTTGTTGTTGTGGCAACTGCTTCTGTGGCGTTTTCTGCTACCCCTGTTGTTATAGAGGTTCTGGTGACGGCAGATGCTTCTACGGCGTCTTTTGCTGCTGCTGTTGTTGTTGCTTCCGCTGCGACTTCTCCTGTTTCTGTAGTTGCGGCTTCTGCTGTTGCTGAGGCTGCTGTCTCTTCTCCCGTTCTGCTGGCGGGAGTGAGGAGGTGTCACTGACTTTGATCCATTCCTTGCCCCCTCCTTACATCTATCGGTGGCTTTGACAATCTTCTCGGTCTCCACTGTTCCATTGGTGTTGCTTCCTACTGAACAAGTGCTCGGGCTTTCTCAACAAGATCAATTCTTCAACGATAACCTGGATATTTCGTCTCCGGTAGATCAGCGTATCTACAAAGTTCTTTCGGGTCACTATCAGTGTCAAATTCTCCAGTGGCAATGACCGCCTTGCTGATGACTGGAGTGGTTCTCGGAGACATCCATGGTCACCCCGTGAAGCGTCATCTTGGTTTTGCGGGTTCTAATATACTCAGTTTCTGTTCTTCTTGGCGAGGACGCTCCATGCCAACTTCTTCCGATGCCAGCAGAATGTACCACATGGAATTATTCCATTTAGCCAACACATTAGCAGCAATGTTGATGCTTCTGAGAGCCTCTTCCAGTGTCTTCTTACTAACACCAATCAATTTACGGATTTTGACATCTGTGGTTATCAGGGAGATTTTACTGGTGGCCACCGCTCCCAGAGCCGACGACATCGTCAACAGTTTGTTACCCGAAATAAACTCTCGGAACCTGTCCTGCAAGTCCGTATAGTACTGGGTATACTTTTGGGGGCTTCTGCTAGGTGCAAGATATTGATTTCAGAAACGCAGATGCCTCCTTTTGCTGTGAATGTTGGGGTGGCTCCACTATGTCGGCCGAGACCACCAAACTGTGTAAAAATCCAGAAAAATCAGTAAAAAAAAATGACCAACGATAAAATTTGATTTGAAACACTAACTTTGAAAATAAATTTACAATAATCCTCTCAGGACTATTTCTTAAAATGTGTGAGTGCCGTCAATAATTTTTACACTTCCCGATAAAAGTCTGTTCGGAGCCTATTAGACAATCTAGTACAGTTGGCAATTTGGCCTAGATCTTAAATTTTGTTTTCAATATAGAAAATTGCTTTGAGAATTGTCACGAAATTCCTCACAGACTTTTTTCTTTTGTTCTCAAGCCTCTTTTATCCAGTGTTGTGGCATTGACAATATACTGATGTGTGACGCTACGACATTCTGCGCCTAATTTTACGGTTCTATTCGTCACTATGATGGACATTCTTTTTAATTCGAACTTAACTACCAACGCTTGATCCTCCTTATGAAGCAAGGAGGTCAGATTTGACTTAGCTATAATTGCTTTGTTAAAATCTACCAATTTGACAGCCCTGTCTATTTTAAATTCGATTGTTGTTAGCGCCGCTAATCTGCCTACGTTGAGCCGGTGATCTAATTTTTTTTCTTTTATCCCACTACTTATTCTAAAACACAATCCCAGTTAATACCCACAGCTTTTGGTTTAGTATTAGCTGCTCCTGAAAACATTTCATAGCCAACAAGGATGTGTTGATTTCATATCAAGCCATCCTGTGTTCTTCAAGTCTAAGAAGACTGTTGTTTCCCTTGTATCTCATGTTTTATTCCGTCTTACATCATATCAGGCATGTTATTAATGCATTTCTGACAGACTGCAAGAGGTAAACTCTGGCAAAAAAGTTTCGAAGAATACAGTTAATATTAATTACCATGCCCACCTTGTAAAGTTATAAACAAAGTTAAAACGTATTTTCAAGTAACAGTAGGTTTAATATCAAGTAAGACAGACTAAATGCAATAGTTTGGTATAGAACTGATAAAGTGAAATCACACGTTTTATTCCGTAATTTCCATGTTTCAGTCCCAGATGAAAAAAAAATCAATTTTAAAGAACGATTACTATTGTACTTGGAAAATCTGTTGTTTAGCCTTAATTTATTATGACTGAGTTCTAAGATTGAACAAGAATGTTGGCGCTTAGTGAAAATCATACAAAAGGTAAGCAATTAGAAGAGCATTTTTGCATTTGGGACTTAAACGTATCAGTAATTGAAATATTAGTATTTCCTTTTCTTTTGCTTTGATGTCTGATTCTTGGTTGTGATATTTTCTCTCATTTTCTCTCATTTCCCTCTTGTTCTCTGAGTTACTATGTAAATTTAGTTAGCATTAGCACATTTTGCTCTCTTTCCTAAGAAAGGGAAGAGATTGAAAGATCTAAACATCAAAGCGATTTGGTCTTTAAAAACTTTATGATCTCTTAAAATTTATATGGTTACAGCAAATCCCATGGCAAAATAAACGATATCAAAAGCAAAAATTAAAATAAAACCTGGTGGAGATAAACGTTTAACATCATCAGTGAATATATTTTGATTTCTACAAAATTCTCTTAATGAAAAGAACTTCAACTCTCCGTATTACTGTAAAAAACACTTAGACCAGTTCATTACCCAAAAGGGAGGAACGAATCATGAAGCCGTCTTAAAGATAACGAAAGTTAGAGGAACAAAATGTATATATGAATATCATAAAACTCTTGACCATCAGAGATTGGCAACTGACATTTCTTCCGATCTAACACTAACTTTACAGTGGGAGAAAAAACTGGCTGGTTACATTCAATGCCTCTAAAACCAAACTGGTTAAATTCCATCACCGCCAATCAGACACCGAACTATCAACTGTTACGATAAATGGCTGTCCTCTCGAGGAGGCACTGAGCCTTGAGAAGATATTGAGCCTCAAACTCACATCTGACATCAAGTGGAATTCCTATATACGATCCATTACTTAAGATACACGTAAAATGATCGGCTCCCTGTACCGCTCCCGTAAGTACATGACTCCTCATGCTATCCTCTAACTTTATAAGAGACATATCAGACCGGAAATTTGAGTACTGTTGCCATATTTGGGCAAGAGCTGCCCAGTTCTCACTTTTCTCACTTTTTCAAAAGAGTCTCCGAGTCCTTTTTAAAGAAGAATTATTTCTTACAGTACAACCCCCCCTCTCTCTCTCTCTCTCTTTCTCTCTCTCTCTCTCTCTCTCTCTCTCTCTCTCTCTCTCTCTCCCACAGTAGAGATGTGGCGAGATTCTCACTGCTCTATCGCTACTAAATATGCTCGGACGAACAACATTCCTAGGTTCTGCCAGGGTGTAACCTTCACGGCTAGGACCCGCCATACCACTTACATAGTAGCAAACACCACTTACATTCAAAAGGACTGTGGGTATTCCATCGGCGAGAAGTTCCACTCAAACAGTTTCGTCCCGCGAACCACTGCCCTGCGGAACAGATTCCCAAGAGAATGCTTTTCCGATCACTACAATCTTAACCTATTCAAGTCTAGAGTTAACCGCTATCTTCCCCTCCTATCAATATAAACTACCCCTTAACGTAACCCTCTACCGCGAGTGGACCCCCGGGGCTTTCTACAGGATGAACGTTACTGTAAAAAAAGAAATATATCTAAATATTGTCTTTGAAATTAACTTAAGAAAATCTACGACCTTTGTCCCGACAAAACAGCCACCCACACATACGCACAGACACATACACACATGCACATACATAAATACACACACATATATATTTCATATTAGATGATATTTATATGCAAGTGTGTGTGCGCACGCGCGTGTGTTCTAACCAATCAGTTTATTGTTGTTCTTAGCATTTACCGGATCAACTTTGCTTGTACAGGGTGCGATGGGTAAATTGTCGCCATTTCATGTATTTAGTTTCGTGCATGCGCATTGTTTGTTGTTAATTTTGTGGACTGCACAGTATAGTAGGGTCTGTTGGACATCGTCTGTAAGACAAAGAGCACCATGATGCAATTCACTCTGCCAAAAATTTAGAAACAGCATTGCTATACTGCTTGGCATTCCTACCGGAAGTTCCAATACAAACATTTCAGATTGTTTCAGTGTCAGTCTGAGAACAGTGCAGAGGATGTGTCGCCAAAAGATGTACCGAGAGTGATGAAAACCAAATATCAAGTCAACATCATAGTGTTTGGAGTGATCACTAGTGATGGAGATGTTATGCCTCCATTCATTTTCCCACAGGCCCTCAGACTCAATAAGAAGACCTACATCAAGTACCTTGAGAAGGTAGTGTTGTTCTGAGTCAAGAGAGTGGCTGCTGGAAAACTCTATGTCTGTCAACAGGGCTCTGCACCATACCACACAAGTAGGAGAACCCAATCATGGCTCCTTACATTTGGTCACCTAACTCCTCAGACAGCACCCCCCTGTTGATTATTATGTGTGAGACGCAGTTGAACAAGAGACCAACAAAACACGTTGTAGCACCGAATATGAACTGAAGACAAAGATTATGGCAGCATTCACAAACTTAAACAAGGAGACCTTCCAGAAGAGTTGCAGGAGATTCCGAAGTTGTCAGGAGGCCGTGGTTGAAGCCAATGGCGATTTTATTGAATCAATTTATTCTTTCGTATGTCAAGATATTTTGTGTAATTTTAGTAAATATATTTGTTAAAATGAGATATCAGTATTATTTTCATTTTTGCGTAATTTAGACGATAATTTATCCATCGCATACTACATATTCAGCGTGCTAATAATTCATAGACGGCAGCAAATAACTCATAAACATACATTTCAGTTAGTCCTTTTCTCGCCAATGTTACGTTATATTTCGACTACTACAATTGCTTTTATCAAGGTTTTCATTCATTTAAAACTATGTCGGGTTCCTCTCCAAATGAACTCGCTTGTGCCGACGGGATGACTCTATTCATGCATTTATTAGCGAACATACCGCCACCTCTTATCAAGTTGCGTGTCATGTTGATATCTCAGACTATAAACATAATCATTATGCTTTTAAAATAGACGTTATTAACTTCTCTACGAAGAAAACTTTCACATTAGTGAGAACTCTTAACACGAGGAAAAATAGAAAATCACGACTCTTCCATATCAGATAAATCAGATATGTTGCCGAAATCTCAATGGTTAGGAAGAAAATACATTCCTTCTCAGGAAGATTTTATCCTTACTCACGCCTTAAACTGAACAGATATCAAATTTACTCTTCATGAGGGGTGGGGGCGAGTGAACGAACGAAAGAACGAACACAAACAACACACACACACACACACACACACACACACACACACACACACACACACACACACACAGTGCAGCAAATTTAATATAAACAAAGATTTATCGTCAACATCTTTATGCTATTATTAAGAGGAAAGGCCAAAGAATTTTCTGATTATTAAATTATATTTCTTGATCTTTTTATAACGCTCGAAATTTTGGTTAAATATCTTTTTTTATATTAGCACAGAGGCCAAAGATTAATATAGGAAATCTTAGTGTCGTTTTTGCGGTGAAAAACATTGGTTTGGAAATTCTTGCAAAAATCAAATAATTGTCGGAGTTCATTGAAGAATAAGGAGTTTTTCACAAATGAATGAAATTATTTTGGATCTTTGTAAAAAAAATTTTTCACATCTGTTACCCCCACTATTTAATTTTATGAAATTTTGAAACATTAAATTTTGTAGAAGTTAATGTTTATATTAGTTAAAAAGCAGAATTCCTTGAAGAATTTAAATCGTCAGTTTCTTTTGGTAAAATAGGATCCCCAGTTACCGAAAATCTACTCGGAATCGTAAAATAAAAATCCAATAAAAAAATGATATTATTGAATTAGAAAAGTTTTCAATTGCTTTTATGAATAAGATATATTAAAGAAACTATTGTCTTAAAATCTTTTTTGAAGAATAAGGAATTTTTACAAGAATTTTTCATTTGTTTAAATTTTAATTAAAATAATTTATAGTTTTAAATCTTTTAAAATTCTGTCTTTGTAGAGGTTAAACGATGTTGTTATTAAATAAAAACTATATTTACTAATCCTAAATGGAAAAGCTTAGTACAATTCATTGACCCCCAATATTTTTAAAAGAATGTTGATATTTTTGTGTGTGTATAAATGTGCCAATATTTGTAAATACGGGCGTCCATGTTCGACATTATAAGAAAATAAAAGCTATAACGATACTACTATAGTTAACTTTTAGTACCTAAAATTCAATAAAATTTAGATTACAGAAAATATTTTCCTAACTTTTTAAAATAACTTGGTAGTTAAAAATTATATAAAAAAGCGCTCACCTTATATTCCTCAAATAAAATCCCAAAGTGATGCAAAGAGAAAACGAACAAAATAATTTGTCATAGCGTAGTAGTTCAGGCTTCTACGACATCAAATTTGACTTCTTTTTTAAATTTGAAGCTAACTCCAAAAATCTTTATTCAGCTATATATGGTAACACTGTCGGCACCTTCAAATGTAACAAAATAATTTGGGGTCAATCAAAAGCTTAGACTGATAATAACAATTTAAGTCACATATCAAAAGAAATTTATTACCAATTTTAACGGCAAAAATTCAAGCGGTGAGGACGTAGTAGTGAACTGATCATGTAAATCCAATCGAAGCTTTGTACGAACCAATAAAAACACTCAGAAACTTTCCATATAAAATCCCACTTTTTGATCCTTTTTTATTTTCCAATAAAAAGGGACACAGAAATAAGTCACACACAGCTTCGACACTCCAAAAGACTCCACTCTATTCATATACTAGACAACCACAAAGATGCTGGGAAAGCTAAAATACTCATGTCATTACAGTTGTCACGAACTCCTTTTCTTTACTAACTGACAATTCAACACATATTTTTTCCACTGATAAAAAATATCATTTAATACAAAAACAAATATATCATTTAAATCATTTTGTACATCAATTTAGAATCGATGTTTTGTGTGTGATTTTGCCTTTTTTTTTTGTTGTTTGCATTTGCTCGATTTGTCTTCTATCAAATATGTAAATACGCCAACTAATGTTTTTCCTTCACTTTGCAACGAAAATTGTTTGTGGCAGTTTGAGTTGTTAGAAAAGACGAATCTAACTGGCAACATGGTGGTATCGCAACAACATGAAAAGTTGTTAATGATACGATAGACAGAAACATTTAAAAAATCATTTTAAAACTAGGTACCTCCACCTTCAAATTTCACAGGCTGCTCCACACCAAATCCCTATATGGATCGAAATTTTCCAGAGCAGTGTCTTAACCATCATTCAGTCACCAAAAACATTGACTAGGGTAGCAGCAGCAATGGAAGAGTTCACTGCAAAAAAAGCTGAAATTGAATTGTAAGTCGTCACTGACGAAACTACGTCAGCTTCTAAAATGAAAAGTAATTGAAAAGCTGAGTGGAGTCAACAGAAAAATGCTGCGGATACAGTGTTGCTTCAAGTTCACACCCAATCGTTCATCCTAAGCCAGAAAGAGCAAGTAAATGAATCAAATTATGCACATTTAGTGTATGCGTTGCATAAAACAAAATCAGTCTCTCTCTCTCTCCTCCATCTCTCTCGCTCCAGACCCTAGAGGTGATCCATGATGCTTACAGAATATAGCAAAGTGGCAAGACTCATATGGAGAATACGCTATTCTACATGCAAAATTATATTGGTAGGAAGGCAGGAATTGGTTTCTACAGAAAGGATGAAGAGTTCTACCAACGCCAGATATGGTACAACATGCTTTCAGAGACTTAACAAGCGGCTATGGACCGCGCGTGAAAAATAATATTTGGTTGAGAGAATTCAGTGACTTTCTTCAATCATGCAACAAAGCTATGCCTCACATCAATGGTCTGTGTGTTATGAACGACGACATTGAGGAAAATAAGGACTTTTGCTGATTAGGGGATAACGTCGAGGTGGAATCGCTACGTTTCATTCATATCAACAAATATTCAACTTAATTGCTTACACTAAAGCTCACAAAAAATAAGTTATCCAGAAAAGTGAAACTGACAAAGGCAAACACTTTTGCAAACAGCAAGTATCACAGCCAAATACGATTACGTCAGTGAGATCGAGTTTTAAGATTCCTTTAAATCAAAGGAACATACAAACACATAACTAAGTCAAATGTTTTTGCAAGAAGAACCTCTTCACATACAAATATCAAGCAAATCATATGGTTTGTAGAGGATAAGAAAATGCCTGCCACAACTAATAAACTGTTTTACCTGTCTAAGCAAAGTGCACAACTCCAGAAATTTTAAAGTAAAAACTATGTGTGGCATATACAAAAGGCACTATCCAACTATGTTACAAGTTTCCCCAAGTTTTCAACAAGCTGAAGAAAATACGTCTTCGCTACCATGCTGTGTAAATGGAAGTGAAAGTAGGAGCGCTTCGATGATTGTATCTCGTCATGTATGAAGCAGAATGAAGCTTCGAGTGTGTTGTCTTCTTTGTTTAGGATCTTCCTTGATTAAAGATTAGCTACTCGACGTAGAATTCTCTCAGTGGTGACGTCTATTATCCGTTGGGTTCTTACTCCCGCTTATCATATTAGAAAAGAAGATGTCACACGTTTCAGAAGGGCATTAGTTGAGATGAACCCTTGCCTAGCAAGTAGCAGAGTTGAATGAGTGATTTGAGATAAAACTTTGGAGCGATTCTGAAAGTAGATCTGCGTTACTTCTCAAACACTAACAACCAAGGCTATTCACAGATTCTGAAGTAGTCCTTGATTATAACGCAGCCCGAAATTCCAATGTCTTCGATGAAAACTGTGCAGAGAATAAATGAAATCAATGAATTAAGACAATGGTACTATAATGATATTGCATTGTGGATTATACTTTAAGAGGACTTCAAAGTAGTAAAACTGATTAACTCGAACAGGTACACGGGACCCAAGTTCCGATGGGAAACTGAAGTAATTACGAACCAATGAACTTCACAACTGCCAGTAGGATGTTTTGACAAGAGCTGAAAATGGTGTCTGCAAAACAAGTTGAATGAAATTAGCTACTGTTACGGTTCGCAAAATTGACCGCTGTAGTAAGAGAAATGGAAAAACAGAACCTTTAAGCGTGTAGGAAAAAAGAATAGCTTCATTTACTCACATCAACACATCTTCAAAGACGAGTTGCGTATACTCAGCCAAAACTCTTGAAAGTTACCTTGTAGCCACCAAAAGTATCAGCTTGACTGACTCCTCCAAGATATTATGGTAAGTGTGGGAGGAAGGTTGAAGAAGGTATTTTGTACCACTTGATCTGAGACAGACACTAATTGTGCCAAGAAACATTGTTTTAACTAGCATCGTCCTTGAAAAACAACATCAAATTTGCGGAGAGACCCTAAGAGCTTGTTGCTGCTGGATTATTGGTGGCTGGAAGACTACTGTGCACAGAAAGCAGAATGTAGTGTGTCATTTGTTGAAGAGTTTGTAAACTGACTGTAAAAGAACGAATGACAAATCTTCCTAGTGAACGTATTGATCCCTTACCACCAACAATCTGACTTTTCCAAAATAAATCCGTATAATTACTGTTTTGATCCGTTCTAATTTCAATTTCAATTGAAGTTGTTGAGAGATATTATAACCAATGCATTTATCAATGTCCTACGATGTTTCCTTGCTGCTGTTGGCGGGGCGATAGGTTTGATCAGATCAGGAGTCTAACTTTATTGGCGCGAAGAATGAACTGGAAAGAGAGCCTTAAAGTGAGTGGACGAAGAAAGAGTGACTGCATATCTCGTAGATAGTTCGAAAATAAGATTACTGCATTGCAAATAAAGGACGATCAAACTTTTACACAACCTGCCAATAAGAAATTGCATAACAAATGCATTAATATTGCAGTGAATTACCTAAATTACCAGTCTCCATTAAAATTTCCAGCTGCTGTACAAACGACCATCAACTTAAATTTCATTCCACAAAACGTTACCCATTAGCCTTCACAGTGGCTTAAGTATTTATATATATTTATTGTTCTGTTCGTTATAAAAAGCTGAACTTAAAATCCATTAAGCTAAAGTTAAAATAAAATGAACGGTATAGAAAGACATTACAATATTTTTTACCCAATTATAATTAACAAATTATTCTTAGTCAATTTTATCGCTATACTGGAGTCGACGAAATAGACGCAATCAAAAGTGTTGTCCTGAAAAGGACAGTTTATCACATATCATTGTTGCTAAAGAAAATGGCCGACTGGAGGTTAGAGATCTGCTGGAGAATGTCTGGCTGGCTGAAAACTGTGGCTGCTGCGGCTGCTGATAATGATGACTGGCTGGAAATGTTACTGCTGATAACTGGAGGAGATACTCCACTTTGATCATAGGTGTCTGGGGGTAGTCTTCATTTAAAAAAGTCGTCTCTGTCTATCATAAATCTAGCTAATCTGATTCACGACGCATTCATTCTTAGAATTAACTCAATCAACACAAGAACCCATCCTTCTCCACTCAATCCAACATATACCACATATTCACAGGGATCTTACTAAAACTCCCATGACATAAAAATTTCGCAATATGTACAATTTTTCCTTTTTTCTTTTTTTACCTTTTCGATTTTCTTATAAAAATAAATAAAAAAATTATCATGAAATGAGGCGGCGAGGAGATGAACACAATAACAAAAATAAAATTAAACCAAAAATTCAAACTGAAACAAAACTGTATAAAAAAAAAAAATTAAAAAGAGGTCGCCTCTCCAGAATTAAGTAAACAATGAAAAACTAAAATAGGAAGTGGTTACACGTGCTATGCCAGGCGTTAATCAAATTTAGTTAAAAAGTTGATGAAGACAAACATATAACATGTTTTTAAGGAGAGGGGCTTTGAAAAAAATCTGTCGTCGAGTGAGTGAAGAAAGAAAGCTTATTATTGACAAAGAATGCAAAGGAAATCTTATGAAATATAAAATTCTTTTTGCCTTATTCTTCATTAACCTCTGTCAATTTTGTTTTTATGGGTTTTTTTTTTACTTTTAATTATTGAAAATTGCTTACTTTGATGCGAAAAGTAAGCGCCGACTGTTTTCATTTTTCTGTGGCTGTTTTTTTTTTTTTTTTCATAACAAATGTTTCTGCTACTTTAGTGGCCGTGTGTGATTTGTGTGCGTATTCTTTTTCTTTAATTACATAAACTGATCGTAGAAAATCTACATTTTGAGAACATATTGTTTAGTTAAACAATTCTGGAATTAAGTAATTCTTTTGAAAACAAAGCGACAATTGTTGAAAAACGCTTAAAATTTGTAACATATTAGTTACTATTGGAATAATAATCTTTGTGTCATTCGAAAAAAGGTTGACTGGAGAAAATCCCAAATATAAACATTGTATACTATGTATAGAACCAGAAATCTTTGTATTTGAAATGTTCTTTACTCTTAGCATTATTTATCTGGAGAGATAATATTCTGGAATAGACTAAAGGACACCATGATTTTAAATGATTTCTAAGAAATCAGTTAATGGTCGAATTTCAATAGAAATTTTGGTACTTATTTGTGAATGAATTTATTTCTGAAAAATAATTTAGGAAGAAAAACTTATGAAATTTTTTTAAAACGAGTACGTCCGTCTTTATTTGATTTTACTAAATATCAATAAAATATCATTTGGACAAGATAATTCCCTAGAGAAAATTTATTTGAAACTTTATAAAAAGAATCCTTTACAATAAGAACTTTATAAATTTTTACCCGAAATTTTATATCAGAAAAAATGTTCTGAACCCGAAACTAAAAACTACAATAAAACTAAAATATCAATTTGTTTCAAAATTCTTTTTAGTTTTTTGGGAACTGCAAAAGAATTTATTTTCGTTTATTCTAATAAATACGCTTAATTTCGTAAAAATTATTCAGTGCTAAATATTATGCTAATTTTATAGCAAAGAAATGTAAACAGGGAAGGGTGTTTTTAAAAGAAAGTTATTATTTTTTTATATTAGAAATTATTTGAAATTACTGTGTACATGAAAGAAAAGTTAAGACTAAGAGATACTTTTATTACCTTTTTGATTTCTTAAAATGTTTTTGTCTTTTTTTATACTTCAAATAACACATATTTCAATGCCTTGTAAAATATGTTCTACCACCGATTTAACATCATCGTACATTTGATAGCCCTAACCTTCACCTTCGATTGCAATTACAAAATTAAAAGCTTCCAAACGGCACAACGCGACAGCATTACTAATACCAACAATTTTTGAAGAACCCTGCCGTATTGAAGAATAAAAAGATTTTATTCTGGAAGAGTGTGAGACGACAGAATCTCACTGCTCTTATTGCGAATATGGTTTTAGGCGCATGCGTAAACAAAGAAGACTCGAAAATCCGTTGTGAAATTTGACATGAAAATAGAACAGAATACAAGTTTTGTAAATAAGTTTGCACATAATTTTTCTGTTGTACGACTTTTTATTAAGGTAAGATAAGCAATTCAAAAAATTAAATATGGCCCATAAAAGCTGATATAAATTTTTCTACAAAATTTTCAAACTACATATTCTTTCAAAAACGATAAACTTATTTGAAAGTCGAAACTGAAATGGCTTTGACAGATTGACCAGGTTCACAGGGACTTTAACAAATTTATCCTTTTTATTAAACACAGTTCGATTATTATTTTCAGGAATTTTTCACTTTTCTAGCTTCTTTTAGCTTCTACTTCTTTTGTTTGCATTTACTTCTTACTTCTTTTGTAAAAAACAAATGACTGCCACAATTCCTTTTCTTTCTGAAATCCTTCTGTAGTCCTTCTAAATCTTTGCATCTTTCTTAATTTTCCACCTAACTCGACTTTTTTTATAGGCACCAGATGAGTCCAAAATTTTAAACTTGCGTGGAAGGAAGTCCTCCTCATTGGGCAAAACTCCAAAAGTGTATCCCTTTTTGAAATTTGAAAATCAAATCTCATGAGTAAGAAACCGTCTACCTTTGAACCCTTTATTGGCGTTTTTTTTTTCGGTTGTTCTCTTTTTAGAAAGTTTATTAATTTTTTTTTTTTTTTTTACTAACGGTCTGGGTTTCTTTAATTATTTTAAACACTTCTCTTATAAGCCAGTGTAATAAACAGACCTAATCTATAATAATTTTTTTTATCTCCATATTTTTATTAATTATTTATTTAATTTACATTTTTATATAAGTTTTTATAATTCACCCCTCAAGAGAAAGAGCAATAAAAAAATAACTTAGTTTATTGTATTATATTTTTATTATTTTTATATAATATTTATAGTCTTATGGATTTTCTATAAGAAAGTTATTGTCGCTTAATCCCTAGCGAAATCCACTGGTGATCATAAAAATAAAAATAATATTGAAAAATCAACCACCAAACGTAGATGGAAGATGTGAAATTGTTTGCAAAGAAAACGTAAGAATTGGAATATTAAATAAAGTGGAATATTTGTCGTAATAAAGCGTTAAGTGTGAGAAAATGTTAGAGACGGTTTAGTTTTGGTCAAGGTATCTAACTAAAGTTTTGGCGAAGGAAAAATAATTTTTCACTCAATAATTATTAGTTAGCATTAGGAGAGCCGATTGGCTGAATTATCACTGAAAAATAAGTATGAAGCGACGAGAGGGTTCCGTGTTATGTGTGCAACGCAACAGTTGCATTCAAATAATAGACGAAACATTAGTAAAGGATACTAAAACTAAATTGTCCATGTTGCCACGTATTTTATCACACATTGCAAGAAAATTTGAGTAATTACTTTATTACACAGAAAGTGCTGAGAAAGAAAAATCCTCTTAAATGCCACTGTTTCACAAGACAGCCATGTGTAGTCGCTACCTCTCGTTGACCCACGTTTGAAAACATATAAGCTGGTTTTATTTTCCTGCTCTTGCAATGTTGCTACTTGAGACTTTCTGTGTAAAGGCGTAGTGGACCCTTGGAGGGGGCGCGATAAAAAAAAATGTCCGTGCTCCAAATAAAGATAGTCATGGGAGGTCCGCTAACGTTTATAAATTAAAGACATGAAATCTGACAGGGGAAAACAAAAATGGACAACAGAAGGAGGGTATTTAAAAAAAAAATTATGCAAAATTTATTTACATATGATACAATAGTAGTAATTCGTTTAAAAGAGCATGAACAAAAAAAGAATCGAGTTATGGAGGTAGAATTGATTAAATGGAGGAATTCTGACCGCGGCTAGAAGATCTCGATATTATATCTGTGACTAAATGTTGCAAGTAGAGTCCGTATAAGTTAAGTTGGCATGTAAGTCCACAGTTCGAAAGTCCAGTTCAAATGTCCGGCGAAAGTGCTGGCGTTAGTTTAAAAACAGTAAAATCGACCTTGCTAACCGAAACGCTCCTCTGTGGCGAAATCGGTAAAAGGACGTCAGGCTATATGACGGTTCCGTATAGGATACAGGTTCGATTCCTGTTAGAGGATGCATATTTTCTATTCTATGACAATTTCTTGGACATTCAGGCAAGTAAATGTTGTTAATACTGTTTATTATAAACAGAGCATTTACAGAGCATATTTGTGTCTATAAAAAAAGAATGTATAAACATAAAAATGTCTTTATATATCCAGCACCTAACAAACGCCAGCCATGTCACGCAATGTAGTTGAAATGTAGCATAAGGAGGAGCTATATGTAGGTATCTCTAATTTGTGGTCACTTTAGTTTTTTTTTTTATTATATTATTTTATTTTATTTTATTTTTTTTTTTTATATATATATATATATATATATATATATATATATATATATATATATATATATATATATATATGACGTCGTACCACGTGAGAGACCGAAATATTAACAACAGAACCATATGTCTAGATGCAATGTGTTGTGACTAAATTGAAATGTAATTTTGTTGAGTGTAGGTTGCTTTGTTTTAATGTAAATGGACTCCAATATTTGAAGGTTCTTTTTGCTGTGTGTATGTGTGAGTATTGTTGTATCATCAACCAATATCTGTCTAATATTATGTACATGGCTATGTTTTTCTAAGAAATGGTATTTAATCGAACTAAGATCAGAAATGTGACAGGTTAGTCTACGGGACAGCGAGGTCTGTCTCCCAAAATTAAAGCAACTATACAAAGTTTAGAACGGCTCATGATCAAACATAATAGACATTCGTTGTCTGTTATATTTAACAATATATATTTGAATAATGATCTTCTGCCCAATACACACACACACACACACACACACACACACACACACACACACACACATATATATATATATATATATATTGAAAGCAGGCAGGAAATGATCATGAGACAATAAAGAAATAACTAAGTATTGAAGAAAGAAACAGAGAGATGGTAATAACTTGCTATCTTCTTTTCTCACTATTTCTCCCTACCTCTCTCTAATGATGGTAAAACGAAATCGGAGAGGGACAAGAGACAAAAGGAATGCTATCTGCTTGAACGCATTTGATAAGCAACAATCAGCAAATTTACTTTTATATGATTATATTCGTAACCGCAATGATAAACAAATATCTATATAGAATATATACATATAAATATGAGTAAGTATGTGTTATTTAAATATATATATAAGTGCAAGTGGACACTTCGACGTGAAAAGGGGCTCCAATTTTGTTGAGGATTCCTCCGTAGTACGCATCGCACCGATCATTCAGATACACGATGTATATTATTAGTTGGTGACTGTAAAAATAATTTAAAAAAATGGTGGATAGGCATAAAACAGTGCTGAAAAATGAGAGGGGGCACAACGGGGCCCCAAAAATCGCGCACGGTCGGGGGATTCGGGGGTGGGGTAAGACGTGCGGGCCATGGCTCAACCTTTTTGAGAGTACCAGTCAATCTGCCTCGAATTTTCTATTATACTTTTACTCATTAACGACCGCCATAAAATCTGATATTATTTAAAAAAAAAAAAAAAAAAAATCCGGTATTAATTATACCTTTCTAAAAATATGGTATTTATAAGGAAAAATGTAGTATTTATAAGGAAAAATGTGGTATTATAAGTTTTTACCTATAAGTTATTAATGCCGCCCGTCCCATTTTTGGAACGCTGATTATTAATGGGTAAAAAAATACTACTGTTGCTGATATTGGTTAGTGTAGTTCAAAATCTTTCAAAGTTAATTTTTGGGCCAATCAGATTTCAATATCAAACCTTTACTGATAGCCCACCTGAAATCGTTGAAAACAAATAAAGGGACCAACAATTCTGGAATAAAATATTTCCCATTGGCGTTACACGAACCTGGGGATACAACTCAGAATCGATACCCCAACCAAAAACTTAATATTAAAACTGATAACTTACATACACTTAGACCACTTTCGTATGTAAATTATCAGCCCTCATATTTGCGTTTTATCTTTCTCATACCCATTTATCCATACATACATAAGTTCATCTTAATTTGCACGTGTTCATACTAATTTACCAACAGATTCATATTGTGAAGACATGAATCATAATGCGATTTTGATCACACACATTGCCATCTATTGTAAATGAACATTTCTCCTTTTTGCATCCATAAAGTCATTTCCATCATTAGAGCCTCAAGGTTAGCAAATTCATCCCACGCAAACATAAATAAAATAAAGTTGGCTAAAACGAGCACCTCGAGTGAACTAACTCATTTACGAAAGGTTTACATTGAAAGTTTAAACCAAAACTGCAAACATAATCATTCATTGAAGTGAATTTATATTTAAGATTTTTTATTAAAAAATCCCTTTAAAAGGACTGTTTACTTTTCCGGTAGGAAACTGAAGCCGGATTCAACGAGAAACGTGCTTTTATTAAATAGATAATTCAGACCTTACTCTGTCAGGCTGGTCGCAGTGTACAAATCGATAGCGGCACGCCTTGACTAAAAGAGTTTTCTCTGATCGAAAAAAAAACAAACAAACAAAAAAAACTAATAAGAATCTTGTCGGAGGCACAGTTTTTCGTTAGTAGGACCAGTCAAATCGCCTGCACACGACAAACCTGTTTTCCCCCGTTTTCCATCTGAGCCTCCCACGTGGTACAACAAAATTATAAAAACAAAACACGTGTAAACTCTCTCTCTCTCTCTCTCTCTCTATTTTTCTCTCTCTCTCGCATCTCATTCCTTGCTGCCAATATGTAATCTTCAAGAACTCCCGTCTTAACTAATGCAGTCAGATGTTAAAGACATTTACCAACATTCACGCAAGTACGAACTCTGAAATCTCTTCTGAACTTTTACCAACTTGTTCAATACACAATTCCAAACATGCTAAGGAAACTTTATTCTTCTAAACTACAGTTTAAAAATTAGTTTCACTATATGAGCTCAAATACAAATATTACCAATTCTAAGAGACATAACTCTATCACACCTTCAGCTCTTATGCTTGTACATCAAATACTTAATAAATTCAATTGTTACGTTATAACTTTAAGGTTAATTGTTGTGGATGGAAGATTATTGAACACACACAATTTTAAGCCTTCTGATAAATCAAACCTTTTATTCCTCTCCAACACACATCACACATCCGCAACAAAAATGCTGACTCCGACGTTCACAAGGTCATAAATTGTGAGGTCATCAATTATGACAACAAAAACTTTATAAATGATTTTTTTGCTTAAAAATATTTAGATTTATTGTAAATTAATTATTTACCCGCTGCCCCAGGCAGCAAGATGGTGGCACAAGGCCAAATTTTAAAGTGGAGTATCCGAGCCCGTAGACTCGGGCAAAAATTCCCTATGGACCACGTAAAAACGGAGTCAGTTTCCCGAGACGAGATTCTACCCTTCGGCAGAGCCTCGTCTGGGGGCCGAAAAGGGGGAATCTATTGAGGCTGGTCTTCACTAACTATCTTATACCTAGCTAATCGGATTCACGACCCATTCACTCGTTACAATTTCCTCATTCACCATAAAAATTCATACGTCGTCAATCAATCCTCCATACACCATAATACCACATCCTCTCGGGGGTAGGGTGCTAAAAATAACATCCCAATCAGATGATAAATGTTATTTACAATATATATATACAAATCGGATGAATGATCATGAAAAGGGAGGAGTGAACCCCAGAACAAACTAAATATCAAATCAAAGCAAAAATAACTGATGTTAGTAGGACCCGTCCAACCCTTCGAAAAAGAGAAGCCGCTGTATTCTGTCCTTGGACAAAATCAAGAGGCTCTCACGCTAAGGGAGAGGGAAAAGAGAATATATAGACGGGTATGGGGAATCAATAAAGCCTACCCAATCGAGATGAAAGGGTGCCAAAACAAACTGGGGAGGTTGGGAATCTCAACTTGGATCATAACCTAAGATGTAGCCGGGAGCAGGCCAGGAACAACACTTAGGTACAGAAAAGTTTGTTTAGCATAACCAGGGGAGGGCTCCACATGAAACCACCTCGATGTGATATAGGTTGACCTAAAAGAGAAAATCAAGGCTAACCCCGTTAAGTGAACCAAGTTCGCCTCAGTCACCCATCTTTCGCTAAAGGCTGTCGAATCCAAGCGTTTTCTATCAGTTCTAATCTTCATCTTGAGCTGATGCTCAAAGAATCGGATCAGGTCCTGATGAGAAAGATTGTTGCCTCGCAAGACTTCCTTCAGTCGCGTCGTCCAAATCAACATTCGGGCCGTGGCCAGCAGCGTTAGAAACACCATTCGTTTCACCCCAGAATATGGGGACGACACAATCCCCACCATAATCGAATCTCCTGTCAACGCGCGGCGTAGGAAAGCTTGTGACTCGCCAAGTGCGGCAATCCCATCCCCCCATGACACGGACGTTGTACAGATGTGTCAGTCGACCTGATGCTTGCGTCCCCTCCACAAAATGGGGAGGTTGGGAATCTCAACTTGGATCATAACCAAAGATGTAGCCGTAGCAGTCCAGGAACAACACTTACTCACATTAACTAGGTACACAACCTCCGTCGGTGCCAAGTTTCATCGGCCGCGTCGACCTTTGCCCGTACACAGTTTTTCTGGGCACATACAGACGATCAACATCAACCTTTGGATGATGCCATGCGGTGGCGAGAAGCTTTTTCGTTTTGACCTCTATTCAGTTACAGTCAACTATGGTTCAATTAAGGATGTTGAATCTGTATTGCACCACAAGGACAGCCAAAGTATTTATGGTTGATATTCTGTTTTTTGAATTCAACTTGGTATTTAACACACGTCTATAGTATTCTTTTCTTACTTTCACCTTCTTTTGGGTATGCTGTATGCCATCTCCTTCGTTGACTCCTAAGTATTTATAGACTTCTTGTTCCAGTTCCTTAATTTTTGTGACAAAATCTAGATTTATTGAGTGTGTTTCTATAATTGTCCCTTTCTTGAATGTTATTTTTGTACATTTATCTAATTTGAAATCCATACCAATGTCATCACTGAAATATTTTACGGTAGTGAGGATAGCCTTCAACTCACTGTCGTCTTTGGCAAAGAGTTTGATATAATTTAGATACCTCCACTGAATTTTCGATACCTAAGTTTTAAAATGAATTTTTAAAAATGAAAATCATTCTTGAAGATTTCATTTTAGCGTTAATTGAAAGCTAAATGATTAAATTTACTATTTTGTGTAAGTAAAATATTCTGGTGTATTTCAAATAGAAATTATATAGATCGGAATCTCAACTTTTTGGCCAATTTCAGAAAATCTTACAAGCGACCATTTTCTCAATTTTAAGAAAAGTGTAAAAAAAAAAAAAATCAGTTTTAAAAATCTTTATTGACGTATCAAAAAGTTCCGAGTTGGTGACAGCTGGTATAGATGACCAGAGTTGACATAAATTTATGAATTCTAAGTGAACTCAATTTTTTTTTGTTTTTAACTACCTAGTAATTTTTACAAATTAACATATTTTCAGCAATTATTTAATATTTTATTGACTTTTAGTTACGTTGGAAGATATTTTATGAAATTTGCGTTTCGTCTCTAGGTTCTTATCTTAAATTTAGTAACTTAAATAAAAAAAGAATTACTTAATTGAAAACTAAAATAAATACATAAAATAAAAATATTTAGTGAAATAGTAATTAAAAACTTATTTTTAAATTTTGAAGACGCTAACGATGAAACAGAAGTGAATAATGAAAGTGAAGTGTAGAGCGCCAGACAACTCTTAAATCACATGACCTCTTAAAGGATAATATAATTTATGGCTTACACTAATTTTTTCAATACTTTTAAACATATTGGATGCAAACGACTGTTATGAGCTTTTCAATTTTGGATTCGTTTTTTACTTAATAACATTATCACCGAAAGGCCTTGATGTAAAGCAGAATTTTAAACGATTTTTTAATATTATAAATTACTTAATTAAAATTTGAAGAAAATGAAAACAATTCTTGTAAAAATTAATTATTCATTGAAAAAAATGTTCTTCTTAAGACAATAGTGTCCTTAATAAATCTTATTTATCAGAACTATTATAAGTTTTTCTAATTAAATAATATAATAGTTTTATTGCATTTCTTATTTTTCAATTTCGACCAGATTTTCTGTGAAAAAATTGTTTAACAAAAAAAAAAAAAAAAAATGATGGTTTACATTCTCCAAGGAGTCCTACTTTTAACTAATAAAAATATCCCCGCCCTAAAAATTGTATTTCTCAAAATTTCATGAAATTAAGTAAGTGGGTGGTAACATAGATATAAAAAAATATTTTTCCAAGATTTTCTAAAAACAAATTTAAAAAATAATTCATTAATTTCTGAATATGTACTGAAAGTTTCATTAAAATCTGATAATTTTTGCAAGAATTTCAAAATTAATGTTTTTCAACTGAAAAAAGAAATTAATGATAATATTACGCGACTGCTGACGTAAAGAAAACAAGATTTTTAACTAAAATTTCGAACGTGCTAGAAAGGATTATAAAATTTAAAAAATACTTTGGTCTTTCTTTTTAATGATAACATAAATATTTTGATGACAAAACTTTATTTTTATTGAGTTTGGGGACTTTTTTCATTATACTATGCTCTTTTTCCGCGAAAAAGTGAAGGTGCCTAATATAATTCATGGGGAATAAGTGATTAAATACCTTTTTTTTTTACTTTGTGTTCATAGTTACTACTCTTTACTAAATACATGCGAAAAGGACAGACAGAACAGAAAGAGTGACTGAGAGTCTCTTTGAAAAATTCCTCGTCTGATATTGAAAAAATTGGAAGTGACAGTACGGTCTGTGTGATTTAGGTACAATGTGATTTATCACAGTTCCATGCTATATTTAAAGAAATCCCCAATGAGACTTTGTGCATTTCCAAAACCTTAATGATCCAAGAGTGTAAATCTATCCAAGCTGTGCTGAGATTTCTATCTTTTTTCCTGCAATTTTCCAGGTTCCTTTTATTTATTAATAGTTGATCTTTGCAGCCATATGAACCTCTTCAACATCACCTCTGTTCCAGGAGAAGAATTTTTTTTTCATCAAGACAGACCTGATCAATTTCATTAGTTTTTGGTAGAAAATATGTAATAATGAAATTTCATTGGAGTTATTAATTAGCACTGATAACGTTTGCGCAATATTTTTATGGATTGATGACAGATGATAGAGTCAAATGTTGGGTACTATTTTCTTTCGTGAGGATTTCCATTTTGGGGATTTTGTTAAGGCTTGCCTAACATTATTCTTGGTTCTATTTTACCATTCTTGTACATGTTTATCCTTCATTTTTTCTTGTTCTTTTTTGATCCACTCTGCATTGGGATTATATTCCTTTTGTTTGCTTCAAATATTCTCCCCAAATCTTTTTAATTCTTCGATAGATGGTGGCTTTTTGACTTCTATAACTGCTTTTCCAATGACCCTGTACGACTTCTTGATGTCCAATGGGAATATCTTATTTTGCCGATAGACTCTACAACGCTTTTAATATCATCTTGTTCTTTGTGTCTTTGATTGCAGTTTCTGTTTAAGTATTTCCT
The DNA here is from genome assembly GCA_903632075.3 of Acanthosepion pharaonis. NCBI lineage: Eukaryota > Metazoa > Mollusca > Cephalopoda > Sepiida > Sepiidae > Acanthosepion > Acanthosepion pharaonis. Next base: position 311,302 of record CAHIKZ030001362.1, on the reverse strand, counting down.
CGATTGGTGGAATTTAATTTTCTGCGTTAATTTTATATTTCCGCTTGATCTTGCTTTTCCGTGTTTGAATTTCTAGCTTGATTTGAATTTCTGGAAATCTCACTGACTATCGATAACTCACATCTGATTTCCTCAATTTCTCGCTTTAATTTTGCCTTCCAAGTTCGGTCTTTTTGTCTGTTGTTTAACTTTTTATTTGTCTTGATATTAAGTTTTCAGTAGCTGTCAAAATTGTTGCATATATGACATTATTTACTTCTGTGATGTTTTCTTAGTGGCCTGCCCACCCTGTCCGTAAACAATGTTTGCAATGCTGCATTATATATATATTTTAGTCGAAATCACCCCAAGCAAGGCAGTAATACCACTACCACACAAGTGGCTACAGGGTGTGGAAGAATTAAGAACAGAATGATGTGCAGAAAGAGAAGGGAGTAATCAGGAAGACAGCAGAGAGTGATTGACATTGCAGTATTTTGCAATTAAAGTTGGTTGGAAAGCTTAGAATCGGAAGCGAGTTCCACAATCGAGAAGTGCAAGAAAAGAAAATGTTAGCATAGAACTTATGGCTACATCTAGCTAGCTCAACTGTAAATTGATGAGACTTTGACGCTTAAATTCATAATGTCATTCGAACAATAACTATGAAAGTATTTATAGAAAAGGCAACATTACGGCGGTGGTGGGAAAGTGACTTGGAACTGAGCCACTAGATCAGGACCAATAATATTGCTGATTCTTCTTTAGATTTTATCAAGGATCTCAAGGTAAATAGCAGGGATACCATATATGACAGCAATATTCTAAGTATGGACGAATGGTAGACTTATAGATATGTAAAATAGATTCTGGAGAGAAAAATTGTCTCGCCCGACATTGCGAACCGACTTTTTTATCAGCTGACTTAGCAATGGATTCAATATAGTTATGCCACTTCATATCAGCTGAGAACATGAGACCGAGATGGTGCAACGAGTCACATTCCTGAGGGATAGCATCAGCCATGCTGATGGAAGGTAGCATGGAAGGTAGCAGAGAAGTTTATTTTTAACAAGCCATCTTTTGCCCCCATTAACTGCGGACTATGTCGTTTTGGACATCGGCTGCCATTTTGACCTGATAAGCCTTACTATCGAGACAGGAGCAAATTTTTGTGTCTTCAGCGTAGATACCAAGTTGAGAGCTGATGTCATCAGGAAGGTCATTAATAAAAATTAAAAATAGAGTAGGACTAAGGATGGAGCCCTGGGGGTGGGACACCTGCGTTAGTACGAAAGGATATAGACGAGTGGTCGTTCAGGATCTCATTTTACGATTTGATAGTGAAGACTGGATCAGTTCAAAAAAGTGTCCAGAGACACCGTAACTTTTCAGTTTGTGGAGAAGACCTGAATGTCAATTGCAACTGCTTGGGCGTCACCGCTTTTGTCTAGAGCATGATAAACTATTTTCGCAAATATCATCAGTACATCAGCGGTTGACCTGGAGAAATGAAAGTCATATTGCCTATGATGAAGGATGATGAACCAATTCAACATTGATTAGGGCGTCTAGGAGTTTCCCTAAAAGTGGTAGAAGGCTAATATACCGATAGTTGGAAGGGTCAGACGGCTCACCTGAGTTCTTAAAAACTGAAACAAAAGACGATGATTTTCAGCAAGCAGAAAAGCAAGAGACAACGAGCCATTTATTAATACAGTTTAAAGAGAACAGGAACCAGTCCGGGAGTACATTTCTTAATGACTATTTTAGGGATACCATCCGTTTCACATGCTTTGTGAGGATCTAGGTTAGAGATGATAGCAGAAACCAGTACTTGTTGGAAGTCCCCAGCTTGCTGTATAATCAATTTAGCGGAGTTCTAGGAGCGAGCTAAGAGTTACGCTCACCTTGTTGTAGAAGGTGGACTCTTAGAAGACCCCCAAGAATTAAGAAAAATTGATAAAAGAATGGTGTCAGTTTTCCTTGTGGACAAGCGTACGCGCAAAATTTGTCGCTCGACGAAAGACACAGTGATAAAATCACTGGAGTACTTTGGGTTCAGGCCCCTCAGAATAGTTAAGGGAGCCGTATATTTCATGTGGGACGTATTGTTACCCACGCCGGATGACTGCGTTGCCGCATCGAGCCGTGAATTAATAACGAAAGAATTGATCCTGCGCACGGAGTACGAAGGACCTTGTAGCAGTATATGAGGTCATCAGGTGAGCGGGGAACACCTCGCTGCGTTCCTGTCCCAGTATGGCGAAATACTGGGCGCTTCCTGAACGGGGGGGGGAGTTTTGATATCATGTCCCCAAGGACGAAAGGCACACACAACCCTACTCCCTCTGGCGACATTAAGGGCGATGCCCCACCCTCTCAACAATCTTTCCAAGAACAACAAAGAAAATATGATCCTGAGTACGAGAAATCGGAGAAAATAAAGGAGCTAAAAAGAAACTGGACAAACAAAAACAGACTCAATCCTATTCCTTCCACGTCCTCTGCCCGGTCCACACCTTCACCCAAGAAGAAACCTTCCCCTCTGACAACACCGTCCAAATCTCGTCCTCCCAACAGAGATCCCAGTCCTTATAAACATTGAACTTTCTACATCCCCTTCATACTCCCAGCCCTTCCCCTGTTAAACAAAGATCCCCCTACACCCTCTGCATACTCCAAGTCCTTCTCCTGTTAAAAAAGCAGAAATGCCTCCTCCTGCTTCCAAACGGCAGAGAAGCCCTACACAGGAGCGCAAAGAGAGAAAGAAGAAATTGCAGAAACACATCTTCAACACGGGGTAGGATGTCTGCCACATTTCCCCTGCCCAGGCTGAGAGAGCCCGTGATTATGGTAATCGCATCAAAGACTTAAAGTATTTGCTATCGATAAGGCAATATGCAGATATGGACGTCGAAGTGCCGCAAAACTTCCCGCTCGCCCAAAGGGTACTAACTGTAATCAGAAGGGGAACTGGTGGCGAAACAGATTTGGGCAAAGATTGACGAGGCCATCAAGTCTTATAAGATGGCCATGCCGATTGCTATTATCGAAAATCAACAATTAAATCATTTGAAACAATTTTGTGCAGGGAGGGTCCCCATTTTAGTTCGCCCCTCCCTGTATAGAGCCCTAAAACTGACATTTCCCTGGGATATCGGCGGAATCTCCCAAGACGGTACCATGAAGACTGAGATGGGCCATGGGTCTATGGGAGAGGCTGCCGGTATCCTTACCCCGGCCATGTTCAAACCAGTACTTCAACACTAATTGGTCTTCACTATGGCTCTCTGGTTAGCAAGTGTAACTGTCCGGAGCCTGAGGTCCGAGTCTCGCAGGGCGAGGCTCTCTCGTGACCTTCAGCGCATGTACTCTCTCGTGACCTTCAGTTGCATGTACTCTTGTCTTCGCAGATCCGGCGGGCAGGCTTTGCGTGCTGGATGTTACCATAAAGGATAAGGCTCTACGTCTCATTGGGGTTTATGCGCCCAATAGCCATTCTGAGCAGCCTGCTTTGTTTCGGCAGATCGGACCGTTCTTGACGACATCTCGTCGGGTACTTTTAGCCGGAGATTGGAATGCTGTCCTTGACCCCGATATAGATCGCATAGGGCAAAATCTGGGTACCAACAACCGGGACCTGAAATCATTTCGGTGCTTTATCGATGAGTTTGATCTTGTCGATAAGTACGGGAATGAACACCCTCGGGAGGTAGCATGGACTTGGACGAATAGTGCCAACTCAGCTCCTGGGAAGTTTGCTAGCTACCTCGACCGAGTCTTAGTTAGGAGAGTCGATGTAGGGCTCTTAGGGTGTCCAAGCTTCATTATATAGTTTATTCGAATCATAGGCCGCTGAATTGCGTGCAGAGGAAAATCGGAACGCGTCTAGGCGACATATCGCGTGCGTCACTTTGCCGGATAAGCGGACCGTGACTACAAACGCGGGCATATGCGAGGCCTTTCGGGATTACTTTCAGGATCTTTTCACCAGGGAGCCCGGTCTGAGCTGTGCTCAGTTCGACGCCTATTTAGCTAGGTGCGAGGGTCCCATCACAGAGTCGGAAATCTGGGAAGCGCTGAAGCAGGTTAGCCTGGATAAATCTCCGGGACTAGATGGTCTTCCCTACGAAGTTTACTTGGGGCAGTCGCCCGTTTTTGTTCCTTTGCTGGGACTGATTTTCAACCACTGGATGAAGCCGGGGTCTATACTTCAACGCTTCACCAAGGGTGTGATCAAGTTGCTGCGTAAGGACAAGAACGGTGGGGATGGGTTAGGTAATTTTCGCCTTTTAACCATGTTAAACATTGAATTAAAGATTTTGGCGAAGATCTTAGCCAACCGTTTGGCTCCGAACAGACTTGTGCTGTGAAGGGCAGGACTATTCAGGATAACCTTCATATGGTACGCTTGATCTTAGAACAAGTCGACAGTGAAGCCACGCTGATCAATTTAGATCAGGTTGACCATCGTTTTCTGGAGGCTGTCCTTTCGGCGGCCGGTTTCGGAGCCGACTTTCGCTCCTGGATCCGACTTTTGTATGCGACCTCCGGTGCGCTGGTGGAGGTGAATGGGGTAAAATCGAAGCCTTTCGTATTGTCTCGCTCCATTCGTCAAGGCTGTCCTTTGCTTTACGTTATTGCGTTGGAACCATTTCTTCGCAAGTTAAAGGCGAATCCGGTCCCGGGTGGAATTTCCCTGCCTGGGGCTACCACTTCAGCCAGGTATTCTGCCTATGCTGACGACGTTTCGCTTCTTGTGTCGAGCAGAGCCGAGATTGACGAAGTCAGCAAAGAGATCAGTGGCTATGAGATGGTGACAGGGGCCAAGATCAACCTCGATAAGCCTGTTGGCTTGCGGTTGGGTGCGTGGAAGGTAGTTTCTCTTCCCGGACATTTCCTCTGGACGGATGGACCGATCAAGATACTCGGCGTCTGGTTCGGTCCTGATCTCCAGTTGGAAATGAATTGGTCGGAGGTACAAGGGAAGGCCGAGATCGCGGTTAATCTGTGGTCTCGGAGGAGACTTTCCCTTAAGGGAAGGGCGGAAGTATGTGGTTCACACATCTACCCGATTCTCCTTTACCGACTCTCTGTACTTCCACTCCCGTACACCAGATTAAGCTAAATTAGTTTTTTTTTTGTATTTGATTTTTTAGTTTTTCTTCCCTTTTTCGGTAAACTTGGCCTCTTTTATTTCTGTCCCCCTTTTTTTTTCTTTAGTTTAACTCCCCATCCGCTCCCTCGTTAGGTGGTCAGTGATCTCAGTTCTCTGGTGGACGCGGGGCGCCTTTCGTTTTGCGTGTGTGTTTTTCGTATTTGTTGTTGTGTATGAATGAGTGTGTGTCTGTGTGAATGCTTTGGAGGAATTAATGTTTCCTATATTTTCATAGTCCCGCATCGATTTCGTCCGGTTAACTGATATTTCTGCCACATTTAAGGTTTGTGGGTTTTTTTTATTACTAACACCTTTTTGTTTAGTTTCTTGTAAATATAAGTCATATTGTACATAATCATTGGGGATCTTTTAAAAATTGTTTTTATGCCCCCCCCCTCCCACGGACAATATTTGTACATAAGGGGAATATTTAGGACTTTCATTGAGACAATGAGGTATTTTGGTGGATGTAGTAAGAAAGGTAAGTTTGAATGTGTTGTTTTGGTGCTAGGATTATTGTTCTGTTTGATTGGGTCAGTGGTTGTGGCTAGCTAAGTTATAAATTAAGACAAATGATGACCATCCTTTTTCCCCATCCCCTTTTTCGGCCTTGTGCCACATTTGCTGTTCATTTACAGTAATAAATATCGTCAGACTTTCATTCCTGGAAAAATGCCAAACTGACCCACGCAAGTTAAAACTTTGACTTTTCCGCGCAAAATATCTCTGACTCAACAATCCGCAAGCACACTCTATCTCTCTCAGGGACGCTATCTAAACATCACTTACGATACTTTACAAAGTGACATTTTTCTCACTACTTAATAAGTATTAGTAAACAAACAATCAAATTCTCACGCCACTAAAGGTACGCAACTCCTACCAATTCTGAACAATAATACAAACAAACTTACGTACACACACTAATAACTGAACTAGCACAAAAGAAAATTTCGTACGTAACTGGACACTTGGTTTAATTTTGTGAAGGAATCTGAATAGCAATTGCAAACACTTTCAAATATTCACAATAATATTCTACGCAGCCAAATACATCTATTCTCATTTATCCATCAAAGGAATACAATATGGGAACCAGTAATAAGGAGTGCCTGAAAAAAGCAATAATAACAAGAAAAATTGCAATATGAGCTCTGGTAAAAGCCTGAAATGATAACAGCAAAAATTGCAATACAAGCACTGGTAAAAGATGGTTACTGAAAATGATTGGTTTATAATATTGAAATTCGTTCCAGATGTCCTCATACGACACATGACGCAGTGGATAAAGGCGTTAGTTAGATCCAGTGACAGGACCCAATGAGTGTGAGTTCAATACCTGGTTAAGGTGGTGGAGAACTTTGAAATGGGAATTAACAGGAGATAACTGATAACTGACATCTATTAGACATGGCATGTGGAACTAAAACAGTCTACACCAGTGAGCGAAATAAAGGGTTCAGTTCGACATTCCAACCACCTGAAGAAGACCGGAGCGTACAACGGCCGAAACGTTGTGATAAACATGGCGACAAAGATGAAGACAATAGCCAGAATAATGTAAATAGTGTATTATTATTATTATTTGAATATTGAAATATTTTTAAAAATTGAAAAATTTTAATAAATTGTTGAAATATTTGGGTTTCTAATGAATCATCTGTATTCTAGTATTAAATATCTGTTTTCGTTTAATTCTCGCATCAGTTTGCCTATTAGATAGCTCTCTATTTTTTTATTGTTTTGACCCCAAGCATATAAAGTAGCTGCTAACGCTGTTTGCGTATATGACGTTGTATATGTCCATTTGGACTTTGTCAAATGAATTTTTTGGGACCTAATGATCTGTCTGAAAACAACTGTTTCCTTGCAAAATTCACTTGACGTGGTTTTTCGCATCAACATTTTCACCTCTGTGGTTTTCAAGAAATTTAACTTAATTAACATTGCCCGTCATCTTCAGATATCATCTGGATAACTAAATCGTTATGTTCTAGCGGTAGATTCTTCGATTTTATTTCCTGGGAGGTTATTTATAGGTATTTCATTTGTTTTATATTTTTTCACCTCATCCTCTGTCATATTACTTAAACCGTCTATTTTCATCTCTTTACGATGTTTATAAATGGAAATTTTAAAGTCTTATATGTAATTTTATCATTTGAGTCTTTTGTTTCACACAATGTCTCCGCGAACATGTTTGGGTTCAGGTGAAGTCTTATATGACCAACACGAGAACTGTGACTGCTGAACTGCAATGGTCTACATTTGTAGATAAAATATAAGAATGAAAGAAAAACGTACTTGGTACACAAAAAATGAAAACGTACGGAACATATAAGGAATACTGAAAATATTTCATTTCAAAACTCTAAAAAACAATGAGCAGTTTGAAATGGTGAATATGACTATGGTTAAGTAATTATATGGCAGCTGAAATGCATGTTTTCAGAAGTTCAAGTCCTTTGGAATAGAAAGAGTGCCAGTGTATGTGATGTATTGTTTTTTGATTCTTGTTGCTTTATTTTCCAGGTTAGAAGAGCGTCCAAATATTTACTGACTACCACCAATTGAAAAAAGATAAGGTGGTTGGTTGTTATAATAAAGACGTCTGAAGTTAAAGAAGAGCTGAAATGGAATAAGATTCCGAATTCTGATGATTTATAGCCTAGGTCTTAGTTTTGGCTGTCAAATACGTTTGTAAATAAGTTATACATTAAAACATTTCGAGAGAGTATAGTAGATATTCATCAACGGGATAAGCAGGGATGTTATAGTAATAATGAAAGAGATACTGTAGACAAGTCTGCTAAATACATATTTGAAATTATAAGTTGAAATGTTGATATAGATACTGACAATATATTTTCAGCCCGTTATATCTCACCCAGTAGAGGAATATAAGTAAAGAAGATGAAGTCAGTACCTTTTGAACTCTCCGTTCTATCCGCCAGCATTATTTATTCTTCTTACTTATATTTTACAATATAATTCATATCTTTTCCATACCCTTCCCAAGGGTAAGTGAATGTAATGGATTCGACTGGAATTCGAACTCGGCTCTCCGATTATTCAATTCGAGCCGTTATCCATTACTCCATCGTCCTTCAATGAGCTGTTACAGATACAAAAAAGCAGTGTGTTCTACGTTCTTCTAAACTAGCAATATCAAGTTGTTTGTTGTTGGGCTCAGGATCATATTGAATTCTATAAATATCAGCATAAAATAAGGATTAGACATTAGAGAAATTGCAAGAGGTAAATCGGACTGATAAATCAAGTGGCATTTTTTAGCTTCACGAAAAGATGTTTTGCGACACTTCTCCTGACTTGGAGTGAAATTTTTGAAAGACTGAATGACTACGAACTAATTTTGTTGTAGACGTTTTCTTTTTTTAACATAGCCGGTCAGAGCTAAATACATTCAAATTTATTTAGATATTTAATATTATATAATAATATATAATATTATAGCTTGGATTCTATGACAAATATCGCTAGCAAAACGAGAACAATTTCTCCCTCACCCCACACACGTAGATTAAATAAAGGGTTCAGTTAGAAATTCCCTGAAGTTTACACGTATCGGCAAGCACCTGATGAAGGCCGGAAACGTTGTGATAACAGTAAAATTGAAGGCGATAGTCCACATGTAAATAATATAAAGAATATATTTTCTAACCGAGAAGAACCGAGAGTAAAAGGAATTGAAGTATTTTATTCGGTTATGGTCAAAGATGCCAATGATGTTTTCATCATACATAATAAAACTATACAATTTTGATGAAAATTATTACTTTTCCAAGGAAATATCATTATACGATTGTCTCAATGTGCACTCCATTAAGAAATAATGGCAATAAGAGTATTTTTAATTACTACTAATTTTTCTGATTTTTATATTATTAAAATAAAAAATGATTACTATTTAACAGTGAATTTACTCGGAATGAAATCTGAGGAATTCTTTTTTTAATAAATAATTTATTCTTTAAGTAATTTTGAGGGAATTTTCTTTTACACAACTATTCAGTAGTTTCAATTAGAGAAATACAGATTTGTAAAAAATATTTAAAAATTATAAAACTATATAAATTATTTTCAAAAATTTGCATGGCATTTATTCATATGAAAAAGTATTAACTGCTCTAGTTTCTTAAATATTCACATATACCTTATAATAAATTAAAATAAATGGAACTTTCTACATATATTTACATACATATAGTATAAACAATACAACACTATATTGTTTGCAAACAAGTAAATAAAGATAATTTCTTTTTATATTACTTGTGTCATAGGTTTTTAAATTCGTTATCCCTATATATCTTTGATAATACAAATTCTAAACATTCATTTTCATCGTCTAAAAATTATGGTTTATAATTCAAGTCTGTTTATTTAGAAGATCTTTTCTTTATTTCTAATTTCATTAGAATTATGAAGCAAAATGCCAATTTTGATTCCAAGAATAACTTTGGCAAAAATCAAAATTAATTTTGTGATTTTCTAAACCAATAATGCATCAACATAGAAAATACATGTTTGTACGCACAATGATCCATAAATAATAAATAAAATGTTCCTTTACTTAGTCATATATTATTTTATGCAAACATTTATTTGCTTTTAGAAAACTAAGGAACATTGCATAATAGGGTTGCTAGTTACAAAGACTTAATTATCTACTTTCTGAAGCCGATATTTTAACAAAAATTCAAAATAAACGAAATTTTCAGAAACATTCACATTACTAATATATGCATATATATCTAGTTTTTATCTGGACTTTTTTTAGTATTTTAAATTTATCGTTTTCCTTGCAGAAATGAACATATTTTCAATTACATATGTGGATGTGTGCGTGTGTGTAACCAAATGGGTAAATATAGGTAGATGTACGAGCGATCGTATACAAATACATATAAATACTTTATAATGTAATGATTAACAGTGCTCAATGTTAAATAACAGAGCTAGTTAATATTATTAAGAAATAAAACAATAATTTAGAACTTTATTGCAAAAACAAAAACACATTAGTTTCATGCCATCGCCAACTTTTGTATTCTTGTAAAATATATATATATTATATATTTATTTATATATATATACGTAGATAGATTTACTAGATATTTATCTTTTCAATGAAAATCAATTGATTATTCATCATATATATAAATATATATGCATTTGTACCCCACGATTAATATATTTTGTTATTGTATCGAATTTTGACATCGAATGTAAAATTTTAACATTGAATGAAAAACAAGAGGAAAATATTCCTTTAATTGTCTGTGCGTTCTTTCATCTTTTCTTTTTTGCATCTATCAATACAATCCCTTTATTTATCCATCATAAGACAAATTGAGCCAACGATAATAAATTGTTCTTTTTCTTTAGTCTCATGTCACACATAGGTTAAATAAATCCAATGAGAAACACACATTGTTTTTCTCCATTTTAAATTCACATATTTATATGCATATATATATATATATATATTTTTATTTGATATCCATATTTTTTTTATATATTTTCTAAAAAAGTCAAATTAGTAACAACACTTAGACAGACAGTCTGTTTCAACTAAAATATGATTTCGTCAGGCCACATAACGATGTTATTTTTCTCGGCTATTTATATAAATACGGGTTATCGTGAAACGTGGGTATTCTATTATCGGTTATTTTTTGGAACTTTTGATTATGTTTATTTATTTAAACGTTATTTATATTACTCATATTTTGAAGACTTATATTTTTTTTTATTTTTTTTGTTTTGTTAGTTTCAAAAATTTATTTATATCACGTAATATTTAACAGTTTTGTTTTTGTTTGAGAATTTCCCCGGTCGCAGCGTCGACTGTGGTTCGATCCCGGTCGCGGCGCCAATTGTGACGTCACTTGGCTCGACTGGGTCGATATCCTGGTCACGGCACCAGTTGTGACGTCACGTGCTCCCCAGGCTCTGATATCCTGGTCACGGACAGCACCAACTGTGACGTCTTTGCCGCGGCGTCAGCTGTTCGCTCCTCGCTGCTCCAAACGTGACGTTCTAACCCTTTGGTTAGATTGATACCAGCCTCGTCGTTCCCAACCCGCTTCCAACGCCTGGTTACCAGGGTAACTGCACTGATCTCCAGTCTGCCTACCCACGTTGTGAATTGATCTTAGACAGACGAGATCAAACAGGGGTTGGGGCCGTAATGCAAGTTGAGTCTAACGGGGTGATAACACACAATTATGTATAAAAAAAAATAAAATAAAAACTCACAAGGTCCAACGTATCAAAGAAAAGGTAACAAACTTTTTTATGTCTATTTGCTCGGTACATAGGACTATGTCTACTTCCCGACCCGTTCTGTGGATTGTGGCACGACGCTTTTTTACTAGGCAACTTTAAGGCTTCAAGTTGTCTGCTCTCTAAGAAATTTTGTTTCGGTGTGTCTTTGGACGAAAGTCGAAAAAAACTTATTTCTGTGGTCTGATTCTAAGTCGCTCTTCAAACTACTTGTTCTTGGTTGAAGAAGAGTCCAGAAGTGTGCGTGAATCTTGGTCAGCTATCTTGACGCGGTTTCAACACTGGGCGCTCATCTCTGCTTGTCGTCCACGGCTCAAAACTCTTTCGCCAGGGTCGCTGCTCAAACTCTGACTTCTTCTCTCCGGCTGGTCACTCATCTCCGCCGTCGGTCTTCTTCTTCAGAGAGTCTGAATTACTGGTCACTCATCTCCGCCGTCGGTGCGCGAACTAACTTCTTCTCTTCGGCTTGGGTCTTTACTGGTCACTTCTCCTTCGTCGGTGCGAAACGAACTTCTTCTCTTCGGCTTGGGTCGGACGAACTTCTTCACTTAGGCCAAACGAACTGGCCTCTCTTGCCCGCAAAGGGCGAACGAACCTGGCCCCTGCCGTCCGCGGCTCCGTCCGCCCGCCGTCCGCGGCTCAAACTGATTTCTGTCGGTTGGGGTTTCGCTTTTATTGACGCAGTCAAAACTGGGGTGGGTCTGTCGGCGCCAGGGGTTTCTTCGATAATTCTAAATACGTATCCACCCTTCTTATTTCTGGTTAGGGATTTTCCATTTTCGGTAACTCTTTCTCTCACCCCACTTCCTTACTGTGCCTCTGAGGGCGTATACCCGCTTCCCCGCTTCTTCGTATCGGCTCCTTACACTTACACTTCTGACAAGGGCGTCGACCGATTCTCCTCGTGCGTCACGTGACCGCTCTCGGCCAATGAGGTCCTGGTCGGGTATCTTTCCTCCTCCTTCGTGTGTCATGTGATCTTATTTAGCCAATGACGTCTTTAGTCGGGCGTGGACAATCCGTGGCTTTGTTTTGGGAAAGAAACACCTTGCTTAAAAAAAAAAAATATTAATTTAAATCGCCCTTATCATGAGCGACTGAGATGACACCTTCGGCTTTTTAACACGTGGTATTTGTCAAGCAGTTTATCGCTAATTGGATATGACCTAAGAAAGGGATTTCTCAGACCTGTTGGCGTTTTTTGAACGAAATAAAAATATTTCATTTTCCTCCGGCCGAAGGTCCGATAATAAAAATCTTTATTATCTCAAAAAAAATTTTCAGCGAACATCATCTTGTGTGGCTTTTTTTCCAATTCTGAAATTGTCTGGGTTTTTTTCGTATTAATGGTTTGTCTTCATATCCTTAGATACACTTCCCCACCCACTTAGACTTTTACTATCATCCCAATGACACACTTTCCACTTGTTACTTATCAATATTTTTCATTGTCCCTAAACTTCGTTTCTTCAACCAATTGATAACAAAATTGATAACAAACTTCATTTTCCCCAGATCTCGGTTAGATGCTTGACCTGGATATTTTTCGACATCTGTTATCTGTCAGCCGAGCGTGTGTGTGCTCGCCTATGACCTGTTTTTTCGTATTATTTTTTTTTTCTTTCTTCTTCGTTTTCTCTTTCTTTCTTCCAGATCGCTTGAATGTAAAGAAAGAATTATTCTTAAAACCAAAATATTTTTTTGGCCTTAAATAATTATTAAATGGTTGATAAACCGTAAAAAAAAAAACAAATCATATATCTATGAATATTTCTTTCAGCTCGTCAGGTATGCATGGTGCCACAATATATCTAACTATCTTATAAATGCTAATCAGATTCATATTCATTCGTACATTACATTTTACCCATTCACCAAAAGAACTATATATCCATCAAAAAATCCTTTTACCATATATATATATTGAATGTATAACAATATATATATATATAAATCGCGCCCTATGACATAAAAATTTTTTAATGATGATATATATATATATATAAATTCTAATAATGATTTTTTGAGATGGGAGGAAATTTATTGAACCCAATTTAAACTTAAAATAAACACAAATACAAACTAAACATAATTGACATGTTAAATCAGTCAATGTCCAACCCATAAAACAAAAAGATATTCTGTAAACCAAATTTTGGACAAAATCAAAATTTGCACCTCTTTACTCTCTAAGGGGATTTTTTTAAAATAAAATATTAGGCTGGAATGGGAAAATATAAAATATATATAACCAGTTGATTTGAAAAAAAATTTATATATAAAACAAACTATATATTTTATTAATTTACTTGGATCATAACCAAAGAACGGCCGGGATGCAGGCCAGAACCTGATTACTCACATTAACTATTGTAAAAAAATTTTGTCTAACCTAACAAAGGGATATGTTTTTCGATAAAAACCCCCGATGTTTCTTATAAATACCTAGAAGAGAAAATCAAATTTTAAACGAAAATATCAAAGCATATGAATCCAAAATGATTTTTTTTATAAAGACTATTTTCGAATTTAATCGTTTTCTATCCGATCTTCTCTTCATCTTGAGCTGATTGTAAAAAGAATCGTTTGATCCGAATGAGAAAGACATTTTATTTAAAGATTTCCTCCTTTTGATCGTCGTCCAAATCAAGTTTCATTATTCCGTGGCCATCAGCGTCAGAAACACCATCCGTTTCATCCCGGAATACGGGGCGACAAATTGTCAAACGCGTATGCGCGATCAATGGACACAAGCTGTTCGGGAGCGAGACGAGCCGTCAGCTCGCCGACATGGTCCCATAAGGGGCCAACCTGGGATAAATTTACAAGGCGTGCGCTTCGGTAGGACAGATTTCCTGTCCGCATTTCTTGGAGTGTGATTTTAACTGACCTCCAGCTGGAGAAGAATTAGTCTGAAGTACGAGCAAAATTCGATTCCGCCGGTCAGACTTGGAATCGACGGAGGTTGTTTTTCTGGGCAGGGCGGAGGTGTGTTACATTTTTTTCTCCCTGATTCTTTATCGATTGTCCATAAATCCTATCTGTAAGACCCACAAGAAGGCGCTCGAGCGATCGTTTACAAATCCTTCCATTTTATGGAAATAACGCGAGGAATCGGGTCGACAGACGAGTCTGCACTAAACGTCCGTGTCATGGGGGCTGAAAAGCCTGCAGAGTCAATCCGTGCCTCTATGTTGGCTTTCCTACGCCGCGCATTGACTGGAGGAGATCCGATTCTGGAGGTGATTGTTAGAAACGCGTTCCCTGGCCTGACCATCAGCCCCCCCATCTAACCCTGAGTTTTCGCTTAAAAAGCGATTGGCTCGGAATCGGCTTTTTCTTAATTTTACGACAAGGTATTCATATGGGGCTTTATTTGCCAGACTGTGAACGGTTGGCAAAATCGCTTAAATTTATTTTAAATTCTTGCGCATTCTTCTAAATTGCCCCCAGGTCCGCCCCTTATGGGACCATGTCGGCGAGCTGATATTTTTCTCGCTCCCGAACAGCTTGTGTTCATTGATCGCTTTACGCGTGTGACAATGTGTCAAAACATATTTGGGATGAAACGGATTTTTCTTTGACGCTGATGGCCACAATCGAATGGTGATTTGGACGACGCGAAAATAAAAGTTTTGCGAGGCAATCGTCTTTCTCATTTGGATGTAAATGTTCTTTGAGCATCAGCTCAAGATGAAGATTAGATCGGATATAAAACGATTGCATTCGACAATCTTTAGCGAAATAAAATAAAAAATAAGCGAAATTTATATTTTATTGAACGGGGCTAGCCTTGATTTTCTCTTTTATCACAACCTATTGCATTCATCGGGTCACTTTCCAGTGGTTATAACCCTCCCTTGGTTAGGTTAGACAAATATTAGTGTACCCTAGTTAATGTGAGTAATATTGTTCCTGGCCTGCATCCCGGCCGTTCTTTGGTTATTATCCAAAATTCGAAATTCCCAACCTCCCCAGTTTGTTTTGAACCCACACCTTTTTCATCTCGACTGGTTCAACATTATATTTTCCCATTCCAGCCTAATATTTTATACTTTTTCCCACTCCCTTAACCGAGAATAATCTCTTGATTTTGTCCCCTGGGCAGAATACAGTATCTCTTTGTTTTATGGGTTGGACGGTCCCACTAACATCATTTATATTTATATTTATATTTATATTTATTTATAAGTTTATTATTGGGTTCATTTATGTCCCATCTCATTTTATCATTATTAGAATTGTATATATATATATTCATTAAAATTTTTTTATGGCATGGGGCGCATTTTTAGTAGGTCTCCCTTTTTAGCACGTGGTATTATGGTGGTTGATATAATTTTTTGGTTATGGACGAGTTCTTTTTTTGAATGGGTAAAATGTAATGTACGAATGGGTCGTTAAAGCTGATTAGCTAGGTATAAGATATATAGTGACGACCACCTCTACCCCTTTAAACGGAATTGGCCTCGTGCCACAAATTTGTAATTTTCAGTTGAATAAATACCAGTCTTGTTTTATGTCCATCGTCTTTGTCATGTTGAATTGATAATGTTAATTATATTTTATGAATATGTCCTGAAGATGGTTTATTAGACCGAAACGTCCGACGTTGACATTATATTAACATTAAAACAGCATAATTGCATATAAGGATTTTTGTTTGTTTTTTCCGTATATTTTTCTTCATATATATATATATATATATATATATATGGAAAAAATAATAATAAAATAAAATCTTGAAACCTTTAAACGGAAACAACAGCCTGCAAGGTCATACTGTTGCGATTTGAACAGTTTTTGAGGTAGAGTTGCTAACCCAATGCCTTACTATTTGAATTCCGGCTGGTTTTCTAGATTAGTTGCGATACAAGGCTAGAAAAGGATTTTACTGTCAAGTGAATACAAGATGTCTCACGTGGAAATTGAACCTAGTTTACTGAGTTGCTCTTCAATATAGATAAATCTTTGGTTAACAGCACACCGCAATGAAATAGGAAAGAAAAACTATTAGGATATGTTGTCAAAACAGTCAAGGCAACTTAAGAAAAGTAAATGAAATCATATTGCAATATTTACGTATTTATGCAAACGTAACATAGACAGACGCTCATCTATAACTTTATTCATATCATCACTAAATTGGCCTGTGCATACATATACAACTATATACAAATCTATATTTGATGACAGAATAACGAAAAATATAATGAGTCTACTTCCCATGCTCATGTAAACACAAGAACTCACACACATATGTGTGTATGCTTGTGCTTGCGTATTTAGAAATGGGCAAACATATGTCAACATATGTATGTATATATAGAAATTTAGATATATATTAAAAAAAAATAGCCAAACTATGTTGTTAGCATATTAGTATGCACAAGACACGCGTGCACGCACAAACACATGCACATATACATACAGAATAGTGAAAAACTGCCTTTTATTGATGTCTGGATGTCTTAAGGAAACAATTACAGATACATGAGAGAAAAATGAAATACCAAATTTTCCATGAGAATATGTGTGTTTATATGTACAATTACACATATATGCATGTGTCAGAATCTATGTCTGTGTGCCTATATGTGTGTGTTTCAGGGTGGATGTGTATGTGAGTGTGCATTTCAGAGTACATTTATGTGCCAGAGTGTATGTATATGATTGTAACAGGATCTAAGTATAGATGTGAGTCAATGTGTAGTATATATATATATATATATATATATATATATATATATATATATATATATATTGTGACGTGATACTACGATTCATGCATTACAGAAGAGAGAAGAAACATCAATCTCATATTTAAGAATATTTTCTTTTTTCTTTCACTCTAACTAGTGAAAAAAAAAATAGCCAAAACGGGCGAATGGTGACAGAGAATAGCTGTACTGACCAACACCATGACAGCGGTGGATGGACGCTTGATCTTTGGTTTCATACATGTCGACCCCGTGGCAGATCACGTGACCACGAAAAGACGCCGAGGCGTCAAAATGAAAGAACTGTCATTTGAAAGGAAGCAGCCGAAAGAATCGGATCGTCAACTTCTGCACGTTATCTGTCCAGCGGAGTGGTAAAGGCAGTAACCAAAGTAAAATGTGGATTTAGGCTATGGGCCAGATGCCAAAAAAGGGCTTAGATTTTGAGTTCGTGGACATTTTATTCATATGAGAAAATTTCAAGTGTTTCTAAGAGTATTTTTCGTGCTGATTTCAAATCTGAAGAGATCTCCAGGCTAAATGTGCGCACTGCTTCAGAAAAGGGGAGATAATACAGGGTGTGTCATTTACGGAAAAAGTCCATTTTCATGGTTTACTTCATGTAAAATGAACTTTAAATAAGTTTTTTAGCACATATAAGTGTATCAACAAGAAGCTGATATATCTATGCTCTTATATTATGTGTTAATTTATTTAATCATGAATTTTCAGCAAATAAAATGACTTGCATAAAACCATAACAATGAAAACGTTACTTTCTATTGTCGTGTGAGTTTCTCAAATTCGAATAACCTCGTAAAACATTGCAATGTACATTAATTTGATAAAAAAACATTAAAAACCTTTATATATTTTTCCAAATCTTGTGCCTTCCAAAAATCATAGATGGAAGAACTGTTTTCAAATACTTCTGGTGATTGACTTTTCTTCATTTTGGACTGCCATTTACTTTTTGATGTAATTTTGTCACACATACACATTGACTGATATAGAAATCTTAATGTTTAGACTAACTTTGACTATATATATATATAAATATTGTAATAAGAATTTTTTTTCAGTTATGTTGAAATAATTCTTATCAAGTAATACATTTATAAAAGGAATTGAAAAATAATTGATTGTCCTCTAATCCTGCAAGCTCATCTTATCATTCGCCCTCTGAGGAGTCAGTATCTTCTATTTCATTAATCTGCTGCACTTCATTATTTTTTTAAGTACATTAAAACAATCTATACACTGGCAAAGGTCGGTACAAGGCAGTGTTTGACAAACACAAGAACAACGCCTGGAGTTACAGCTGTTCTTCTTACAGTTACACTTTACTAAGTTCATCAAGGTAGATGGAGTTTTAGGAAGGCTGCTCCAATGAACAACGAGTTTTTGATCTTCACATTTCCAGCCATGACATATGACATAATGCAGAAGGAGCATTAATATTAATGTGAAGACATTGTCGCCAAATTACAGCCTGGTAATTTGCCCTTTCTGCATGTAACCGTAAACTATTTTGGCAAGGTGGTAGAGTATTATCCAATTTTCCAGACATATGAAAAATATTAAAATGAGCAGTATTTACAGAAGAAACATTTCTCTGTCCAAATAGACAGCACACAAATTTTCTAGTTGCTGGAACAAATCATCTGTCAGGTGCCAGTTGCAGCCTAAAAAGTGTGAAAGTTTGAAGAAATTCTTCTGTTTCTTTCATTAACTCAAAAGGGTTTTATTTTACCCTTTCCCTTAAAGCAGCTAACAGTATCACAGACAGTGAATGCATGCAAAAAGAAAGTAAGGCACTTGAAAGAGCAGGTCCACATTTCTTTGCAACTGATTTAATAGAGATCAAACAAGATGATCGGTTGGTATTAGTAGCCATATATAAATCACAGCTTAATTCATTTTGATGAGCAAGGCAAAGAAGAAAACATCCGTATCTGGAGTCTTAATGATAATGGAAGGGAAAGCAGTTGATGCATGCTTTGCATGAAGCAAAAGAAGGGTATCGGCTTCTTCATGGTCAGTTGTTAATTCTGGCAAAGTTTCTGTGATTACTTCATTTGTGTCACTATGAGGACACAGCATGAAACATCCTTGGCTAAATGAAGCAATCACAGTTTTTCCATGAAATTCTTCTGCGGGCAATTTTTTCCAATGCATCAACATAAATAAGATGAGGGATTCTTTATTTTCACCAGACATGAGGAATATTCGAAATTGTACCGGTGTTTTCTGTTTTTCATTCAGAGCACGTAACAGGTGGCATGGGGTAATCAAACAGCGTCTTCTTTCAGAGTCCATACTCCATGGATTGTACTTATCACAGACAAAGTCAACTCTTGATGATATATAAGTAGAAGCAAGCTTGATTACATATCTAAAAACATAAATACTTAGCTCACCAAACCTTGATGGAACATGGTCTGCAAGCTGTTGTATTACTGCCATTCCATCTAATATCAGTGCTGCATTTTTTTGGAATATTGTTAATTTTCATATCAGGAAACTTTACAAGAAAATAATGAAATAATGCAGCTTTGTTGGTACGCTGCAAAGAACCATCAGTGTTACTTAGGCTAGATGGGAACTCTGAAAGGCAATGTGAAAAAATTTCTTCCAGGTCAAATTTTCGGGTTGTTGCTACTATAAGAAGCCTAGTGAGAAGGTCTTTATCTGCTTTCAAGCAATCTGCTTCCTTCTTGCTCTTTTGTTGTGAATGCTTTTTCTGAAGATCACTAAAAAGTTTTTATCTTCATTGATTTTAATGGTGCATTCAACTACACATTTTTCAAAATTAGTCGTTGTTGAACAAACTGATTAGAAATATTACAGCCTTGTTCATGTGCTGTCAAAATGTCATCTTTAATTTCAGAAGATGCTACTTGGCCAGATGCAATGTTAATTAATTCTTTTTCACAATATGCAAATGGATTTTGCATAGACTCAGTGTCTGTATGACACTCTGAATATCTTCTTCATCCTTTTGATATCGAGAACTACTCAGGTCTTTTTTTATTATGGCAGCCCTCTCCTTTTCCAGCCATTTCAGTCAGTTTTTAGAGATTTGAGCACGTTGATTAAAAGATAAAATCCAACGATGAACAGCATTGTCATTATTTGAGAATCCAATCTGCCCACCTCTGGTCTTGCTATCTCTATTCATTGTCTGTTCAATCGTCTGGTCCATTGCCGTCTGACTAAAGGGGTACTGGTTTTGTTGCTGAACTACAAAATCCCCAGCAGCAAGATGCTTTGCTATTGCAGGGTGGGTATCTGGAACAGCAAGCATCTCATAGATATAAACAGGAAGATATCTAGCATAGTTCAAATGGTCATATGCAAAATACCAAGGTACCATTTCTGCTGCTGATTTAAGGTGAAGGGCCCAATCTCCTGTTCGTGTAGCACGAATAAAATTTAAAAACAAATCTGCCATATTCAAGTAACTCATCCAAAATGCAAAAATTGGAAATTGGCTGCATCTCTCTTGAATAAATAAGGATAGTTTGCTTTCAAACTCTTTAAAATCATTTGATGTGCAGAGATCTTGGAATTGTGTTTTGGGAAAAGCATAATATAAATTTTTAGACAATGCAATGAATTTAGCTTTTTCTTCTTCACTTTGTGTTTCAATAAAAGTAGACTCTTCCTTAAGGCTTCAGACATAATTTTTATGACTCTGACACTTCAATTATAGTGCCTGCCTTTCATGACTCCAGGTAGAGATCCTTGTGCCACTGTTCCAGCTTCAAGTAGGACATCAGCTAGCCCCGAATCTTCAAAGCGCTTTCCAATGACACTGAGAAACGACATGCAGGTGTGGAACTCACCAAGTCTGACAACTGTTTTTTGCATATACATCGCATCATTCCAACGTACTTGTTGTGCTTTAGCATAAAATGCAAGATCAAATGTTAATACAATACATTCAGTTTCAAGCTCATCAGCAATAGCAAGACTTTTCAAAAATACTGCATTCACAGTACTTAGTTGAGTTGGGTTACCATTGACCACAGACAAATATCCAATATTGCTTTTTGGTGGTATTTGGTCCTGTAATAAAAGAATATTGAAACCTGTCCAACCTGAAATTGGAGTAGTGTTTTGGTTGTCACAGTGCATATTGATCATGGTCATAGCCAAATCAGTAATGCTTCTTTTGGTCTCACAAAATGATTCAAATAAAGCATTTTGAATGCTGTCAATTGAAACTGAAGGTATGAAAGGGCCTACTCTTTTTGCCACATAATATTCTGGTATGGGCGCTTCATTTAGCATCACACTGCGCTTCTTACTCCTGATCATTTGGGGCTGGTCTTTTTCTATTGCGACATCTTCAATATGTGATAAGTGATCAGAAGTTAGCTGCTGCACTATGATCCCATTTGTATTATGGGTTGTTCCCTTACCCCTCAGAGTTTCTTCTCCAAAGACATTATTATCTCAGGCTAAATGTGTAAAAGTTTTCTTTTTAAAACCCTCTGGAATGTTACTTTTTGATAGTTATTGTTCAGCCAAAGCCGTATCCAGTTCTAGAGTTGTGCTGTGGCTTATAGAGTGCCCAAACCCATTTAAAATGCCTATAAGTTTTGACTGAACAGTCCAGTGTCGAACAGCCATTCCCAGTGCATAATGCTTTGGTAAAAACAAATTTCCTTTGTGAGAAAGGTTCAGAATATATTGTGCTATGGCAAGTAGCTTTCTCTTATCTTTCTCAGACACAGTAATAAATCTATTCTTCATTTCAACTTCATCAGAAAGACCACACATCAATGCCAATGCATTAAAAAGTTCTACAGGAATTATCTTCATAGCACATTCTGTAGTTACACTATTGCTCTTAGGAGGCCAAGATGTTGGTGATTCCACAGAAATAATCTGATTTCTTAAATACATGCTAGCATGATACAAATTGTACCTATTGTTTTCATCGCCATCAAAATGTATTGCACAAATATTCAGGAATTCATTTTCGCCGTATTTTAAAATTTTTGAATTTTAGGGAGATAACTACTAGCCTAAGAAACGTCATATTTACTCAATTATTACCTCCCTTAATTGATTTTTAAGCTCAAATTTACCGATAAAATATTCAATTTAAAATGCAATTTATAAAAAAATGCGCAATTCTCACCTGGAGAACATTTTAGATTTAGACTCTACGGCATCGAAACTCCCGAAGTCAAGTAAAATTTTTTCATATAATTTTATGTCCACGGAATGAAACGAAAATCGACCGTGGCCTATAGCCTAATTAACCAGTTTTAATTTATCTCTGAATTACGAATATATCGCGAACATCAATTTCGATCAGTGTAAGCATCTTAAAATTATCCATGAATTCGGACATTCTGTTGCTACGAATTTATTCAAATCGTCTTTTTATATGAATGTATTGACTCTGAGGTACAGAAGTACCATATGAATTTTATTGATATGATTTCAATTCCTGGATTAAATGCCAGATACACCGCATGTTCACCCAAACAGTTTCTTTTCATTTTCAGTTTTTCTGTTCTCACATCTTTATGTTATTGAATTAAACTGTTTGTATTAAATTTACTCCATGTGTTCGTTGTCGTTCTTCCTATGATGTCTTGTTCCTATTCTGTAGACATCCTTTACTTATATGAACCCAGGAAATCATACCCTCAGTTCAATCTCATACTCCAGCTTAAATATAAATTCAATTTTTGTCTGAGACTTTGTCATGACAATATATATATATAT
Source organism: Acanthosepion pharaonis (assembly GCA_903632075.3). Classification (NCBI taxonomy): domain Eukaryota; kingdom Metazoa; phylum Mollusca; class Cephalopoda; order Sepiida; family Sepiidae; genus Acanthosepion; species Acanthosepion pharaonis. The sequence goes on along the minus strand of CAHIKZ030001362.1, from coordinate 288,385 downwards.
ATATATATATATATATATATATATATATATATATGTGTGTGTATGTATGTATGAATATATGTATGTATGTGTGCCTGTGTTAAAGTTTCTATATCTCTGTGTGTGCCTGAATACGCGTGTCTGTATGTTTCAGAGAAAATGTATATGCATATGTACGTTTCACAGTGCATATAGATGTGTCTGTCAGAATGCGTATATAGAACTTTTAACATTTATGTATATATGTGTATCAGAATGCATGGGTTTGTGCCATGATGTGTGTGTATGTGAAATGTGCATGAATGCTTGTGCCATTCATGCCAAAATGATGTTTGGTAAGGTGTAAGTGTATGTGTGCATCAGAATGCCTTTGTATCTGTTTTAGAATGCATGAGTTAGTTCGCATTTATGTGTTCTTGAATTTATGCATATATATTAGAGTGGGTCTGCATACAGAATGTATATCTAACAAAGAAAATATGTGACCACACACACACACACACACACATATATATATATATATATATATATATATAAATAAAATATAACAAAATGCGGGACAATATATCTTTTTCACATATTTTTATAATGGTGGAATTTAAAAGTACAGGTACATACAGGTGTATTATACAAATCTCATTAGAACTTCAAAATCATGCAGGTAAAGCAAATGGTTAGTTCAAAGTTCTTCATTTTTTTATATTTTACATTTTTTTAAAGCCCCTTTAGCTACTGTTTTCTCTATATATATTCATATGTTCATGAACCTTTATTATATATTTATAGCTATGAAGTAAACAAGATTTTATGAGCGGAATTTTATCTGGTACAGGCTGAGTATTGACCATAAAGAAGCTTATCGTGCAATCGTTTCTGCATTTGGTACATTGCTTTTGCTGTTGGTTTCTTTTGTAGATTCCTTTCGCTGCACTAGGGATATTATGGTGCATTTGCATTTGTTCACCCACTTAAAATTCTCTTTTGAATTTGTTGGCTTCCTTTATTACTTATTTCTTTGACACCCGATTATCATCCAGTTTTCTGTAGTTTCCAGTTCTTTTCCAAGACCGATTGTTTTTCTTTTGTTGTATTTTTGTAAGGCAGTTCTAGTTGGACACATACAGACGATCAACATTAGCCTTAGGATGATGTATGCGGTGACAAGTGACAAGATTTCTGGTTTTGACATCCATTCACTTAATTCTATGGTCCAATTAAAGATATTGGGACTGTATTGCAGCACCGGAATATCATGTTTTCTGAATTCATCTCGGTATTTAACACCAGACGCATACGCCTGTAGTATTCCTTTTTTTTTACTTTCTCTTTCATTTGGGTATTCTATATTCCATTTCCTTCACTGACTCCTAGGTATTTATAGGCTTCTTCATGAAAGTCACTTCACTTCATATAGTGATAAAAATGGTCAGTCCGTCAGTCAGCTTTCAGGACTCAAACCGAGCGCATGCTTTTTTTTTTTAGTAAGGACCAATGTTAAATCAATCTGCCTCGCCTCGGGCGAGCTACCAAAGAATCAGCTTACAAGCACATAACGGTGGTTTCCTTTGGGAATATATATCTCCGACTCGTATTCCGCATGTTGTGAAAAATCCATGACTCGCTGTTTCCTGTTTGAGGAATATGTCCTCGCTAGTGACATAAAAGGTAAATCCGGCCCACTCGAATCTCGGTTGGAAATCCTAAATATAGTTTCTCCAGAAACACAAAAGAATACTTCGAGCAGCTCAAATTCACATTGGGAATTATTATGAGTAAAACCCTCTCACTCTTTGCCATTTTCGCACTGCTTGTGTGGTATACATGTATTACAGTTTCTCTGCATGGGACAAATTTATATACTTTTGTATCTAACTTGGCAGTATAAAACTCTCGCTGAGAACAAAGTATGTTGGTCATTCCTTTTATTCCGTTCCGTCCGTGTATCAAGGTGTTATTATAATATGGATACAATAGTGCCCATGCTGGGAGAAATACAATCTGGGAATAAACCTTTCTCGAAAAGCACTTCCCTTATCTGACGTGATGTGAAATTAACTTCGATTAACCGAAAAGATATTTTTCTTTTTAATCCTACATTTCTAAGATACTTAAATTGTTTTTACCGATTATTCTCTTTTTGGCATGTCGGCTGAGAACTGTTTTAAAACAATTCAAAATACACCATTTTATTATTGATGCAAAAAGTGTTGAATCAGGTTTATAAATTCACTGATGATACTTTCCGGATGATCGGTTACTTTATACAACTTCAAATCATGCCTATAATAAAATGGATAAATGCATTAAAATCATTCATTTATAGTCATCTAATGGATAATTTCCTGTATAATTGCAAAAATACAAAAATAAAAGTGACGAATTGACATAATATATGTTGCTTGTGGGTCAAATACATGTTTACATTCAGAGAAAATACTTAAATAATGGCCTCTGTGAGTTGAGAATTAAAGAATTACTCTATAAATAGACAAACTATTTTAAGCACATAAAAACATTAAACATAAGAGAGATCACAAAAGGAAACGGTTTCATAATAGCAAAGAACACAGGAGAAACCATAAACAGGAATGAAATAATAACGCATGATATGGTAGAAATGAAAAAGGAGCAATGCTAACAGAGTACATGAGATATAAAGTGAAAAATGATAGGAAACATATCAGTGAAAAATATCATCTATCACCAATAAAAAAAATGGATGGCATGAAAGAAAACAAAAACTATAAAGATTCATATTTGCGCAAAATATTACAGAATTTTTTCTTTAAATTGAAGGGGATCGTAAAACGACTGGTTCGTAATTGCATTTAACTTACAAGACTCAAACAAAAGAAAATTAACAAATTCATCAAACTATAAAACATAATAGAAACAATAAGAAAGAAACAGACACATAAGCATCGCATGTTAATAATAACAAAGATCATGGGAAAATGATGAATAAAATGGAAACAATTAATAACACAGAACAGGAACCAAAATATAACAAGCGGATTTCCAGGAAGAAAAATATTGCGGCAAATATGAGGGAAATCATCCAGATTTAGTTCAAAATAACACATAACCTGAAGAGAAAACCACATATAGGAACATGTCCACGACAGTAGAGAAGATGGGAAATGCTATCAAAATAAAATCAAAATTCATAATAGGAAACATTTCGAGTATTAAAAACGAAATGAGTTCATAATATCAGAGAACACAATACAAGTTTAATCTAATTAGAAAGAAATGGCTACATTATAGCAAATAACATACTAGAAAGCTTAAAAGTAATAGATAATAATAGTATTGGCAATGGAGAACATGACAGATACCATAAAACGGGTTCAGTATAGCAAAGAACGTTATAAGAATTATAAAAGAAAATCTTTCGTAACCGCACAGAACGCCAGGGATACAATCTAAAAATAAGACACAAATAGCCTCGAGAATTAGGGAAACCAACCAGTAGGAATGGATTAAAAAATAGATAATAAATAATAAAGAGAAAATGAAAAAAACTTGTGATCCCATGAAAAAGAAAACATTAATGACAATTATGAACAATTTTAAGTAAGAATTCACACTCTTTTCTATTACAACTTTTATTGTTATGTTACCAAAGAAATGTACAATTGCCAGTTCTTTCACGCGCGCGCACATACACACATACACACACAATTACATACATTTATAGAAAAGTAAAAAGTCTGTAAAGGTCATCCATATTGTGGGTACAATGGTGTAATGAGGAAATTTACTTGTGAGATTCAATAAGAGCCTCGTTTTAGTCAGTCTGGGAAATAAGATCGCATTTCAATCATTTCAGAGACAAATTTAGTTGTTTAGTGCATGTGTACACAAAGGAAACATTACACATAGTCTATTTAACAGTTAACACTCATGAAACCAATAAATATTTAAGCATCCGACGAGTTATATACATAGTCGTTTAAAAATCCAAATAGTATGAAGCCTCTTCTTACTATATATGCCCACACAGATGCAGACACTATCTCAGATCGCATATTTACTCACAATTGGGGTGTGCGCGTGCATCATGAGATCTTTATGATCTATGAAACAAGAATCTCAGAAATCCACTTTTGACATTTTCACATTTTATATTCTAATGTTATTTTAAAAATATGTAGTATATAATATTTCTTTTCAAATTGCCCTTTTAATACTTTCAAACTAAAGTTAAATTAGCTTTCTATAAAACACACTGCTAAAATAACAATGATATAAAATACATTGATTCATTTATTTATCCACATATTGAAACATATGCATATTTGAGTAGTACAAATCACAAGCGATAAACTATAAAATTATATCCTTGTATGATAATGCTTCTTCTCATCCAATAAAACTGACGATTACCCACCTTGCCAAATGAAAACGACTTCAAAGACAACAAATCAATAGAAGGGCTCCTTTCGCCTCTTTATATATTAATCTAATAAAAAAACTTGTCCATTATTAAATATGATATATATATGAGAGTGAAAAACTTTGAAGCAATAAGCAATAAAAATTGCTGCATGTAATGTTAAAGCCAAAACCGGAGAAAATTTAGAACAATCAATGTTTGAAAGTCAAATGTCATGGAGTATATATTAACATGTAAGTAACAGAACAATAATTTATTCAGATTTATGTGCCAATCAAATACATTATTGTATGGCCTTAAACTTATTTTGTTTGCATAATAAAGTCTGACAATTGATGAATTGTTATATATATATATATATATATGTGTGTGTATTTTGTTATATATATATATATATATATATGTGTGTGTATTTTCACACACACACACACACGTGTGTGTGTGTGTGTGTGTGAAAATATATAGAAAATAGGAAGGAACTGGTTAGGTAAATAATCCAAAGTCCCTTATATATATATATAGTGATTTTCCAAGCACAGCTTAGATGTGGCACAAGGCCGAAAGTAAGGGGCACCCAGTGAGGATCGAACTCACTACTCAGTCGTAATTGATATAGCGAAACAAGCTTGCTAACCATTACACCACCTCGAGGTGCCCTTTTATATATATATATATATTACAAGACGAAATTTAATGTAATATATTACTCATATGAACATGAAATATGAAAACACTAATTGGGAAAATTGTAAATTAGCGCGCAGCTACCGGAACATCAAGAGAGGCATTGAAAACAAGAAATTTGAAAACATTATCAAATCAAGTAGTCTCTGTCATTATGTGAAAATCAGAACATTTTCTATTTACAAATCAAATGTGTTTTTGTATAACTCAGAAGAGTTGTGAAAAGTATTAATGCTTACCAGAGAAAACTACTATTAGCCTTAATATCCACTGGCCTTGCAAGATTTAATACAGACTCTAAGACAAAACGTGAAGAACTTTGGAGCAATGCCATCAAAAGAAGGAAGACTCATCTTTCCTGGGCATGTAATGAAACTGTCGAAAGAAATACCAGTGAAAAAAGTCTTAGAGCAATGCTTCAGACATTGCATCATGAAAAGAGGTTTGTAGTAATATCAACGAACTATTTCGCATGTGCATTGATACATAGTGCAGTGATATGTTCAAGGAATAGTCACTCTACACACACATCCTCGGCACAACATTATACACATCTACCCTATCCTTCGTCCATAATAAAGTCTGTTGAAGCATAGAACAGCCTCCTATCATTATCACATGGTGGTAGAGAAAGGGATAAAGGAATACGAGACTGAATACTAGGAAACCAACACACGGGAAAAAAAAAGAAAACAACACACGAAACAAATACACCCGTTTGAGTCACACCGGCAACTAAATACGATCTGTAAATATCAGGGACATTTCTCAACAAACCTACGTATTTAAGTTCATTTACCATTAGTCTTAAATTTATAAAATGCAATATCACTAGTTGCTATTAAAGTTTTCATTCGCGTTCGTTACGGACAAAAACGTTTGTCGTGGAATCATACAAGAAGATTCTCAATTATATTCCGTCTACTTCTACATTGCTAAAAACAGAAGCCTCGGGATTTACGAACACATAAAAAATAAGTTGTATAGAAAAAAGATTCTCTCTCTTTATTTGAAATTTACAAGGACACAGGTACATTACAAATTTTATGTTTTACAAAGGTTTACAATACATAGTGATTTACGTGCAAAAGCAAGCTGTTTGGACTAGTTTTTCAAAGTTTTCAACGCTTATTTCAAAATTTAAATAACTTTGTGAAAACATTATAAAGTCAATGAAATTATAGATAAACGATATGTAATCGATCAAAACATATTGATTTCAACAAGTTTCTAAAGTTTTGACACAGGTACATTACAAATTTTATGTTTTAAAAGGTTTACAATACATAGTGATTTACGTGCAAAAGCAAGCTGTTTGGACTAGTTTTTCAAAGTTTTCAACGCTTATTTCAAAATTTAAATAACTTTGTGAAAACATTATAAAGTCAATGAAATTATAGATAAACGATATGTAATCGATCAAAACATATTGATTTCAACAAGTTTCTAAAGTTTTGACACAGGTACATTACAAATTTTATGTTTTACAAAGGTTTACAATACATAGTGATTTACGTGCAAAAGCAAGCTGTTTGGACTAGTTTTCAAAGTTTTCAACGCTTACTTCAAAATTTAAATAACTTTGTGAAAACATTATAAAGTCAATGAAATTATAGATAAACGATATGTAATCGATCAAAACATATTGATTTCAACAAGTTTCTAAAGTTTTGACACAGGTACATTACAAATTTTATGTTTTACAAAGGTTTACAATACATAGTGATTTACGTGCAAAAGCAAGCTGTTTGGACTAGTTTTTCAAAGTTTTCAACGCTTATTTCAAAATTTAAATAACTTTGTGAAAACATTATAAAGTCAATGAAATTATAGATAAACGATATGTAATCGATCAAAACATATTGATTTCAACAAGTTTCTAAAGTTTTGACACAGGTACATTACAAATTTTATGTTTTACAAAGGTTTACAATACATAGTGATTTACGTGCTAAAAGCAAGCTGTTTGGACTAGTTTTTCAAAGTTTTCAACGCTTATTTCAAAATTTAAATAACTTTGTGAAAACATTATAAAGTCAATGAAATTATAGATAAACGATATGTAATCGATCAAAACATATTGATTTCAACAAGTTTCTAAAGTTTTGACACAGGTACATTACAAATTTTATGTTTTACAAAGGTTTACAATACATAGTGATTTACGTAAAAAAAGCAAGCTGTTTGGACTAGTTTTTCAAAGTTTTCAACGCTTATTTCAAAATTTAAATAACTTTGTGAAAACATTATAAAGTCAATGAAATTATAGATAAACGATATGTAATCGATCAAAACATATTGATTTCAACAAGTTTCTAAAGTTTTGACACAGGTACATTACAAATTTTATGTTTTACAAAGGTTTACAATACATAGTGATTTACGTGCAAAAGCAAGCTGTTTGGACTAGTTTTTCAAAGTTTTCAACGCTATTTCAAAATTTAAATAACTTTGTGAAAACATTATAAAGTCAATGAAATTATAGATAAACGATATGTAATCGATCAAAACATATTGATTTCAACTAGTTTCTAAAGTTTTGACACAGGTACATTACAAATTTTATGTTTTACAAAGGTTTACAATACATAGTGATTTACGTGCAAAAGCAAGCTGTTTGGACTAGTTTTTCAACGTTTTCAACGCTTACTTCAAAATTTAAATAACTTTGTGAAAACATTATAAAGTCAATGAAATTATTGATAAACGATATGTAATCGATCAAAATATATTGATTTCAACAAGTTTCTAAAGTTTTGACACAGGTACATTACAAATTTTATGTTTTACAAAGGTTTACAATACATAGTGATTTACGTGCAAAAGCAAGCTTTTAGACTTGGAATAAGAAAATGTTTGTGCATACAAAAAGCGAATAATGTTCATAGGAAAACTTTGTAAGACAGATCAACAAATGATTGCATGTGAGGAAAAGTTGTTCTTTAAGTACGCAGGCCCCAAGAGGCTCCGCATAGCTAGTGGTGTGAATTTTATTTTATTTGAAAGGAATTATTTTATTGAGTGAAAGAAGCTTTCAATTATGTCGGCACTGGAAAAATATAACATTATTTGAATTTTCTTTACTTTTTTTTTTTTTTTGTCGGACTAAAGTTTTAAAGATACAGGTGCATGAGTTTCAGTGCACCCGCACTTAAAGTTCCTACACGTTCATCGCAAAAAACTGACTCCGACTAATTACGTGCGACAAGAAAAAATGGCCGCTACAATGAATGGTCTATCGACAATGGATTGGGAGACACCCAACCAAGTTGAAACATTTAGGCTGTTCAAGCAGAAAATGGAACTTTATTTGCTGCATGTAATGTTAAAGCCAAAGGAAGGAAATGAAGGAGTGAAACGATACAAAACATAGACGCTGATGGACGAAGATAGACGTTCGGCGAGCATAATTTTTAACAAATTTATGGAACAATTAGAACCGAAAGGAAATTTTAGAACAGAAGAGTCATTAGACGATTTTGTCAAGAGGTACAGCCGACTGACAGAAAAATGTTCATTATCAGAGAACGAGCAACAGGGACGGATAATATGACTTATTATTGCCTGCAACCATATTGCAAACTTTCAGAAGGAACTGCTAAGAAAAGTCAACACCCTAACGCTCGATGAAACACCTATCTTGGACAGAACCTACAAACATCCAACGCCGAGATAAAGTAACTTAGGTTCATGCAAAACACCACCAACGAAGCTACAATTACTGCAATACAGCCATGGACCCACCAACAACACATCGTGGGGAAACAGCAAAAAAAAAAAAAACTGTCTCAATTGCGGGAGAAGCTATACACTCCGACGTGAAGCCTGTCCAGCGTTATGCAACGCATGTGCTATGACCAACTACTGGGCAATGGTTTGTCTGTCAAGCACGACAAAACAAAGACGAAGGTCATGAAACCAGGGTTACATCAATCAAAGTTCAAAGCAGCAACCCCGACATGAAAGAGATTTATATGAAAATAGGAAACCCATCCAAATTTATACAATGCATAGGATTGGAAGAACAGCTCGAGAGCCTGACATTCAGTAGCATGACGATATCCTCCATGTTCCAACAGAGGAACTAAGTCTTCACATACCTGGACATAATAACACCGAACAGATAGGGAATCCACCGACTGAACCTAATAATAGACACAGGCGCCCAAGGAAATACACTGCCGATCACCACATTCCGCAGAATGTTCCCCAAAACATTATATACAGAGGGTTTTCCAAACTGGGAAACAAAAACAAATGAAACTAAGCTGATGGCATACAATGGAACCCCAATAAAATGCTATGGGAGTGAGTATCAACATTCCATGCAGATATCAAAAGTCGGAGTGGCACAACAGCATATTCCATATTGTGGACGTAAGAGGGCCAGTAGTGTTAGGACTGGCCACATGAGAGAAACTAAAACTGCGGGCACTACACTGTGCTCTGAAAACAGCAGGAGACGAAACTCAGCATACAAAACACTGCCAATAAAAAGTGTAGATGACCTGGTTAATCTGTACCTGAGACGTTTTGACAAAAAATGACTATATGCCAGGGAATATAAGGATCACTGTTGACGATAACGTGCAGCCACACGTTGGTCCACCCAGGGGAGCACAAATTGTACTAAAAGATGCTTGACACCATGGAAGAAAATGAAATTATTCAAAGGGTAACAGAACCGACAGACTGGATATCAAGTTTAGCATAAGAAAGATAGAAGTTTAAGAATATATCTCGACCATAACAAAGCACTTAAGTGGGCACACCATAAGATTCCAACATTGGAAGAGTTGTCTCATCATTTTACTGGCACCAGAATATTCTCAAAAGTCGATGCCAATGCCGGTTATTGGTAAATTCCCATAGACACCGAATCTCAATTGCTAACAACTTTCCAATAACCATGTGACAAATACTGATTCTAGCGACTACCTTTTGAACTGAATGTCTCTCAAAGAATCTGGTCTCTTCAAGAATCTGGTCTCTTCAAGAATCTGGTCCATTACCAGATTCTTGAACAGATTGACGGTGCAATAGGAATGACATTGCGTTGGGTGTAAAAACTGATGAGGAACATGACAGAATCTTATACAAACTAATGTAGATAGCCGCAAAAATGGTCTTTTATTCAGCAGGAAAAAGGCTCAATAAAAGCAGAAAGCATATCATTTTAGCATGGTCGTAAGTGGTGTGAAGCCAGACCCAGGAAAAATCAATGCCAACCCGAACATCACAACAAAGATACCAATACAAATGTTTTCCAACCCAGGGCATATACAGCAAGAATTACAGCATCACCAAGCACACGATGACAAAAAGTGCAGACGACATTTAGTAAACAGGTCAATCTGTAAGAGTATACAGAGTGAACATGGACATTGATTGTAGTGGCCACTACAGTGTGTCAAAATTGCTCAGAACCGAGATCGTATATAACTGAGTCTCCAGATGGATCATGTAAAAGAAGAAACAGTCCATGTAAGAGACAACAACGAAGCCAACAAACCTCGACATGTACATTTTTGGAACCCTATAATCACTCTAATGGATCAATCATCATCACCTATGCAAATACAAGATACTACTTAAACAATAGTGAAAATACCATACTCACCTACAACAATACAAGCTTGAACACAAATCCTGACTGACACGCAAAACAACTACAAACAGAAGTTGTTGTAAATACATAGGTCACTCAGATACCAGAGTAAAAGTACAAACACCTTACTTTTTCCCTCTTTATTCGTAAGGTGGATGTAGTACTATCAATGGACTATTTCGCATGCGCACATGCACACAAAGAAAGGCTATCAGCGCAGTGATATGTTCAGGGAACTGCCACTCTAAACACACGGCCTCAGTACAACACTACACATATCTACCCTATCCTTCATCGATAATAAAGTCTATTGGAACAAGCATAAGCCTCCTATCATCATTACAGTGTCGTCCAGAAATTTCGAGACTAAAAGCAATTAAAGCTGATCTTTCAAACACAAATATTCTACTTGATATTACAAATCCAATCTCTCATATTTAACTGAAAAACTCGTGCAATATTTTTTTTCATAAGAGTAAAACAAATATATAAAGATATTTTGCCAACATTTTATTGTGAAAAGGTATTGACTTGCATATATGAAGTAGTGTATGATGCGCACGCACACACACACACACATATATATATAAAGTGAAAAAAAATTGCGCATGTGTAGCCGTACCAACATAGTAAATTTAGTCTGATGAAGTCCCGAAGGACGAAACGCGTCACAAGTAAACTTTTTTCCATTTTGTCATACAATTTCCCCAATATTATTGATATATAAAAATATACACGCATCTATCTATCATGTCATACAGCTGTGCTTCGGTGTATCACAACAGTACGATTAGACAACAGAATGCTTCAAGCCAGGATTGAAACCCGACCGATTCAGTCGGAGTTTCTACCCACAAGCCATCGGCGCTTCTGCATAGTGCGAGAGACGAATTCTAGCGTATTGTTTCTACGAATGTAAACAACCGCCAATCATCTAGAGTGCTCTATTCATTAATAAAGAGCAATGCGTGTATATATATATATATATATATATATATATATATATATATATATATACGGAATGCATATTTAATAGTACACCTTTAGTGAGCTATAAATAAAAGATAACCTCAGAACAGAATTTTATGCAAGATGTACAAAATTTTAACATTCTCATATCTCTTTTAGATTTATCGACATCATGCCAATCTAACTTGGGAAATGGAAACGTACGTTATGTTGACGACAATACAGAGATAACCGGCTTCTTGAAGGTTCCCAGGTGAATAAGGGGAATGACAGGTGGTCTATGCGGACAACACAGAGGTAGTCATGGGGGATGCGCACTAAATTCATATTATTTGGCTACAGAGAAAATCTCATCGCCTGCATCAATATACAAACCCTGGATTAAGTGTAATGATGGTGTACTTATTTTAGCTTCCTCTTACATGGACCCGATGACACAAGTGTATCTTGGCTAGAATTTTTCTGATCACATCACCCTCATATCTCTCCTGATTTGAAACACCTGAATAATTGCATCTGGCGTGTCGTTGACATGGAGAGCAATGAATGGCTACACATTATCAAGGTCACGTTTGAGACAAAATCATCGGATCCGGATGTGCAGTCTACTGATTCTTTTTCTGTAGAATATCTTTGTTTTTATTTATATTATAATTTGTTCTTAATTACCATCTGTGCCACACACGCACGCACACACACACACACACACACACACACACACACACACACACACACATAACTGTGTGTGGGTGTCTTTAAAATAATTAGATCATGTAAAATGCGAAGAAATATGCACACAACTTTATGAATAAATTCAAGAAGTATCAAGGATTTTTAAATATACTCTAAGGTTTTCTTTTAATTAAACAAATATTTCAAAAACTTCAAAATAATCAAGTTTTGCTAAATTTTTAATGATGTTGATATTTTGAATATTAATGGGCTATTGATATTAATTGATATTAATGGGTCGCAGACGAAAAAAAAATACTTTTATGACAAAAGAAAATAGAATTAGTAAGCAAAAAATCTGAAACTTTGACAAAATGGGCACTGATTTTATGGCAGCTGCCACAATGAAAATGATCTTCTTGAATAAACTCACAAACAACGGACGTTTTCAGCAAAATAATTAAATTTAAATCCATTACGGTTTTTGTTGTAATTTGACCATAAAATTTGCAATATATGTTCGTCAAAGCAGAAACATTTTATTAGGGAGAAAATGATATTAACAGTACAGCTTTCTACCTTTATGTGTCAAAGATTTCAAAAATATATTTTAATTTATGTGATTGCAATGGGACTCCATTCAAGCTCGGCTATATTGTGTATGTACGCGCATACAAACATGGACACATAAAAATTATATACGAGTGTCACTCCGAAATCAACTTCAATTGATTGTCTGACAAGAGGCTGTGATGAAATGTACTCTATTATACGACCACTAAAAAAGTATCATTTGGAGTGAATATTGAGTTTTGGGAAGGTTGAGTAGGATTCAGTTCCCAAATGAAATCCATGTTTCAATTACCTTACCGAAATCGAATTTGAATTTTCTTCATTTTGCTGATTTGTAACAAACATCTTGCTGAATGGGTAACTCCCAACTTTGTTCCAAGTGACAGAATGTTCACATTTTCAACTTTTCATAGTTGAATAATGATTGGTTACCATGTGGAAGGTTGAGGGTGTGAAAATCTGGACTCGTAAAAGTATTCAGCGCGTCCACGAAGAAAAAGTAAGAGAAAAGACGAAAGCAGATAAACTGAAAATTCAAAATTTGATAATCCAGAAATAGTTGAGGTGATTAACAATTTTTTGACCCATTTCTTCTTATGAATACAGTTTTCATACAATAGGAAGATTTCTTATCGATTCCGTCTACTACTTCAACTCGGACTCTACACCGATTGTCATTGGAATTTCAGTCATTTAGCACTGGAAGATTTCTGTTAATAGCGTAAATGAAGAGATAAAAAGAGAGAAATGAAATGATTATGAAATCTTTTATTTAGCTTAACAAGAATCAAAAGAAAATTGAGTTAAATACGTAGGTAGAATTATTATATAAAAGGCGATCAGAAATGGATCGACAAAGATATCAATGATACGTGCCGAAGTCGTCCGTATTGTCTAAAGCCTGCACCGAGTAGGAGAGGCATTGAGCTGTGAAAGTATGTCGGAGTTCCTCCTCCTTGGCTCCTTAAACCGGAAAAGAAACAGTTCATTTCGACCTTGACCTCTCGGTTGTGCTCCCTATACGCTGTTAACCTGTGGTAGAGACTAGCAAGTTACCTCTTCAGTTTACTTATATTACAAACCTAGTTGTAATATACTAATAGACATTTTTAGGCCTTAGTTTCCTTTAGCTAATATCGCCTTTTTTTTTTATAGAGACTTTACTCATACTGTTAGCTTACCCAATTCTCTTGCTGGTCTCCATTAGCACAAGACAGTGACTTCTCGCTAAATTTACAGTCGGCGACTGAAACTTTTCTTGGATTTTGTATGGTTTTTGTATTTTGAAGATCAAAGTGTAGTATCTGTTCTTACCAGCTTGATATCTCATTGAACCTACCGGACTTTCTGGACTTTTTCTTACTTGGATTATTTACCAACGGACTGACACAAGGCAAGTAAAAAAAGATCTGCCTGTCAAGAAAAAGAATAGACCAGAGTTCACGGACATCCTAAATCGATAAGTTTTTCCTTTTTTACTCTTTATTTTCTAAAAACTTTATTTTCGTTTCTCTCTTGGTTTTTTTTTATTCCCTTTTGTTGACTCGGCATTTTTGTTTCTTCCTCGCTGTTTTATACCCCTCCCGCTGTTTAATTTGCCGTTTTCCTTTTTTGTTGAAACTATTATTGTCTTTCGTTTGCTCCTTTCATTTTGTAATTTTTATTTTGTTCTTAAATAATTTTGTCCGTTTGTATGCCAAAACAAAAAAACATTTAACAGAAGTTTTAAAGCCGTTAGACTGTGGTGGGTTTTCCACCATGGTCGACAACAATAACTCTAACATTCCTGAGACACCGGTTCCAGAACCGGCGTCGCCTATTAAATCGGCCTGGTCAGAAAACAGGCCGCACCAGAAAGATGGCAGTTTCTATGCCAGTCAAAGAACAATATTTGAGGAAACGTTCAAAGGAAACGAGTTCCTCACAATAAAAGAAGATTTAAATGTAGTGGAACCGCGAATAATTTCCCTGCTGACTTCGGACGTGAAAACGCGAAAGCTAATTGGAGTCAGCAGGAAGAGCATGGAAGAGACTTTAAAGGCACTACGCATCCACCCGAAAGTGCTGGCGAGAAGGACTAACGCCTTATAGGACATCCTCCTCGCAACGGAACAGGAAGCCAGGGACATGGCGGGGAAGACGCTAACGTCAAAAACCCTGAGGCTTCAAACAGAATACATGGGCACCCGCAGGACAAGAGTTACCGTCCATGGGGTGCCCGTGGACATTTCGGAAGACCGGATGGGGGGCCTTCTTCACCAAATATGGAGAGGTCAATGAAGTGAAGGCCCTCAGAAGCAAGTCCGGGATAGAGACGGGGGATATGGAGGTGCAGATAACCCTAAATAGGACTGCATTTAGGAACGTCCCCAACACGCTAACCTGCCACGACAGGAGGATGCTGGTGGTGGTGGAGGGCAGAAAGCCTTGGTGTTGGTCGTGTGGGGTGTCGGGCCACATGGCAAAGGAGTGCCCCAGCAAGAAGAGCACACAAGCTGCACCACAACCGGCAGCATCAACAACCAAAAGAATTGCAGCAAGTCAACCGGAGGAGGGGACTTCGAAATCAGACGGAGACTGGAAAGAGGTGGTGAGAGGCAGGAAGTCTCCTAAGTTTTATCTCACCCCCCCCCAAACAGAGATACCTCAGCCTGAAAAGGTGAAGGGGGTGCCAACACGAGAGGAAGGGCTGCAGTCAACAAAGGAAGGCCAGCAGAAGCAGCAGCCGAAACAACAACAACAGCAGCAGCAGCAGCAGCCGAAACAGAGAAAACACAAGCAGCAAAAAGAGCAGCAGCAGCAACAACAACAAAAACAACAGCAGCAGCAACAACAACAACAAGAGAATCAGCAGATAGATGCCTCCACCTCGTGCTTCATCCCTGAAAAGGTGCAGGGAGGAAGACGAAGACGAAGAGGAAGAACACAAAACACAAAAGACATTCTAGCAGTAGTAGGGCGGAGGAAGGCATGGAGAGATCCAGGTCGCTCTCCGTCCCTGCTTCACCAAGAAGATCAGTGGCTTCGACCAAACCTAGGAGACACCCTCCCTCCTCGTCCCGTGCTCCACCCCCTCTCCCTCCACTTCCTCCTCCCTAGACGCATCGGCCACCCCACACATCGACCTCTTCCCCTCCCCACCCTTCCAGGGAGAAAAAGAAGAAAAAGATGTTCGCAAGCCCCGAATCTATTTGCAAGGTCGACAGGAACGACTTCAAGTGGGGCCTGACGAAGCAAAGAAAAGCCATACTAAGGGGTCTATACAAGATGGACTCCGTAGATGGAAAAAGCATCGAGGACCCCCGAAACTTCCCACAGGCCCCGGGCGTGATAACCTGTGTGAGGGAGAAGGGGGCTTACTTAAAGGTGTGGAATCACATCTTTGAAGCAAAAGAAGCCTTCCCCGACATCCGAGTCGTGGAAACGGACAACTCCACCTTTAAAAAATTGAGAAACTTTTGTGCAGGGAGGGTCCCCGTGTTGCTCCATCCCTCCTTATATAGGGCGGTAAAACTAACGTACCCCACGGACGTCGGCGGGATTGTCCTGGACGGTCGTATGACGACCGAATTAGGAACGGGGAACCTAGGACAGGCCGTCGGGGTCCTTACCAGCGCAGATTTCCGCTCGGTATGTGAGTAGGCTTTTGCATGTTTTTCTTTGTTTTCTTTTTGCAGGCCTAAACCATGTCTATCAAGATAGCGACGCTGAATGTGAATGGCTTGAGGGATCGGGGTGCTCCGGGATCTCCTGGCGTGGATGTCGCCGCGATCGAAGAGACTCACTTTGTTCGCAGTTCCGATGCGTGTGTGCTGTCTAACGACTTTGTCGTCTATTCAGCATATGGGGACCGAACTGCCAGAGGAGTGTCTTTGCTGGTGAAGCGGACTCTAGATGCGAAGGTGGACCTTGTGCATACCGATGCCGAGGGACGGTTGATCGTAGCCGATATTGCCGTGAAAAATGGTTCGTTTCGGGTCAGAGCGGGTTTCGTTTTTTCGGCGGTTGGAGCCTTTCCTGGTGGATTCCAAGCGCTTAGTTCTAATGGGGGACTGGACTGCCGTCCTGGACCCCAAGATAGATCGGGGGAGGGGTGCTAGCGGGAGAAGGGACGATCGTAGCCTGGTCGATCTGATCAAAGATTTCGGTCTCGTTGATAGATACCGGGTCGATCACCCCGGGGGGAAAATGTGGACGTGGGCGCTTAGCTGACCTTGTGACAAGGTGGTTAGCTACCTTGACAGAATGTTAGTGAGAAGGGCCGACATAGATCTGTTAGATTGTCCCACGTTCCACTGGGTAGGCTATACGGACCACAAACTCGTTTGTGCCCGTGTGGCATTAGAACATAGGCCTAGAATGGCTGGCTACTGGAAGTTCAACCTGTCTTTACTGGACAGGCAGGACTTCCGGGAGCAGCTGACTAGGTTAGTGCAGCGGGTGCTAGTGGGGGCGGTTATCGGGAATAGGTGGTAGGACAGACTTAAATGTAGAATTAGGTCCTTCACCACTGATTTCAGCAAACGGCTCGCCCTAGATAGAGCTGATAAGGTGAGGACGCTTAAAGCTAGTCATGCCCGGGTGGTGGCTGGGGGGATCCCCTAGAGATAGCCGTAGCTAAGGAGGCCCTGCAGCGTTTGAATAGCGAGCGCTACATGGGCCAGGTAATTAGACATAGGTTAAGCAAGATGTCTTCCGAAGCCGTGAATATGGGCGCAGATCTGCGCAGGGAAGAGGTCCGTCGGGGTGGCGATCGTTACATTCGTGAAGTCGAAACCCCGGAGGGGCGTACCCTTCGGGCCACTGACGACATGTGCGAGGCGTTTCGGCGGCATGTCGAGAGCCGTTTTACCAGGTAGCCTGGTCTTCGTGAGGACGAGTTTCGCAGCTATTTGGCTGACTTTCCTCGGCTTTCGCCGACTGAAGCGGCTAGCTGCGAGGGAGAGGTTACCGAGGGCGAGGTCTACGCGGCTTTGAAGAAGGTCGGCAGAGGCAAGTCGCCCGGTCTGGATGGTCTGCCCTATGAAGTGTACTTGAGGCTGTCGCACATCTTTGTCCCGATTTTGACGGTCGTGTTCAACAACTGGTTCCGGCAGGGGTCCATCCCCGACCGGTTCTCCAGGGGTGTGATCACGCTGTTGAAAATGGGCAGGGGTGTCGGGGGGAAACTAGACGACTACAGGCCCATAACTCTGCTAAACACAGAGTTAAAGATTATGGCCATGATCCTGCAGGAGCGCTTGCAGTCAGTTGCCGAGTCTCTGTTGGGTCCCGAGCAGACCTGTGCTGTGAGGGGTCGAACAATCCAGAGCAACCTGCATTTGATCCGCACGATCATAGAGGGTGTAAAAGACGACGAGAGAGCCACGCTGATCAATTTGGATCAGTCCAAGGCATTTGATAGGGTTGACCATCGCTACCTTGCTGCTGTCCTGCAGGCCGCCGGATTCGCACCCGACTTCTGCCGCTGGATTAGCCTCCTGTATCGCTCCCCCAGTGCTGTGGTACAGGTGAACGGAAAGCTGTCGGGCGCTTTTGCGCTGTCTAGGTCGGTTCGTCAGGGTTGCCCGCTGTCGCCCCTACTTTACGCTTTGGCGTTGGAGCCTCTCCTTCGCCGGCTGAGGGACAGGGCGTGCAGGCCGGCCCTACGCGGAATCGCCGTTCCTGGCGGGGCTCGAGCCAGGGTTTCCGCGTACGCCGACGACGTAACTGCTTTCGTGTCGTCCCGCAGAGGCATTGAGGCAGTACAGAAGGCGCTTGATCGGTACGAAAAGGTGACAGGGGCCAAGATTAACCGCGACAAGTCGTCCGGCTTGCGGCTAGGCGTCTGGAAGGGGGTCGATCTTCCGGGGCCCTTCGGTTGGACGGACGGTCCTGTCCGTATTCTCGGAGTGTGGTTTGGACCCGACCTCCAGCTAGAGAAGAATTGGTCTGAAGTACGAGCAAAGGTCGACGCCGCCGGTCAGACTTGGCGTCGACGGAGGTTGTCCGTGAAGGGCAGGGCGGAGGTGTGTGCTACATACATTTTCCCTCTTGTCCTTTATCGATTGTCCGTACTTCCTCTCTGTGACGACCACAAACCGTAAACCTCCATTCTAGGAGGGTCGCGAATCTCCATTCTATGGTCCGTGTCAGACGGGAATCCACACTTGTCGAGCCAGAAACGTGCCTCGAGGTTGGCAACGTCCGTGCATTGACAGGGGATTCGGTCATGCCACACTTGTTGACGCCACAAACGTGCCAATCCCCCCATCTCTCGGGGCCGAGCGCCATTGGGCCCCGGGAGGAATCGGATTTCATTCGCGAGTGTCGGTTGGCCTTGGTGGCCGTCCCTCGGTCCAGTGACCTTTCTCGGCCTGGGAAGGACTTCTATCGTTTGCTAGTGGAGGGGGTCGCGAAGGATCCCCTACGCGAGTATCTCGACATGTCGGACGATGAGTTTCGCTCTCACTGGTCTTGGGCGTCAGCGGCGGATTACCTCAGTAACCCTGAGTTTTTGCTTACCTGGCGACTGGCTCGGAATCGGCTGCCTCTCAACGACAGTGCCTTCATATGGGGCTTGGCGGATTTGCCAGACTGCGATCGGTGTGGCCTTGGTCTAGAGGAAACGGCTTCGCACGCCTTCTTCCATTGCCCCCGGGTCCGCCGCTTATGGGACCATGTCGGCGAGCTGACGGCTCGTCTCTCTCCCGAAAAGCTTGTGCCCATGGATCGTGCATACGCGTGTGACAATGTGTCGCCCCCGTATCGCGGGGTGAAACGGATAGTGTTTCTCACGCTGCTAGCCACGACCCGAATGGTGATATGGACGACGCGAGAGGAGGAAGTCTTGCGGGGTAACCGTCTTTCTCATCAGGATCTGATCCGATTCTTTGAGCATCAGCTCAAGACGAAGATTAGAACTGATGGAAAACGCTTCCATTCGACAGTCTTCAGCGAAAGGTGGGTGACTGAGGCGAGCTTGGTTCGTGTGAACGGGGCTAGCCTTGATTTTCTCTTTTAGGTCAAGCCTACGTTACATCGGGGTGGCTTCCTGTGATGCCCTCCCCTTGGTTAGGTTAGACAAGCTTTGGTGTACCTAGTTAATGTGAGTAAGTGTTGTTCCCGGCCTGCCCCCCGGCCACATCTTTAGTTATGATCCAGCCTGAGATTCCCAACCTCCCCAGTTTGTTTTTTGACCCCCCACCTTCTATCTCGACTGGGTCAGCTTTATACTTCCCCATGCCCGTATGATTTTTTATCACCTTTCCCACTCCCTTAGCGAGAGAGCTGCTTGATTTTGTTCCAATGGGCAGAATACAGTGGTCTCCCTGACTTTTGAGGGTTGGACGGGCCCTACTAACATCATTTAACGTTTGATTTCATTTATGTTAATATTTTAGTTCGTTATTGGGTTCATCTCCCCCCGCCTCCCTCTCATTTTTTCATCTTAGAATTTTTGTACATGTGTTAGGATCATTAAATTATTATGACACGGGGCGCGTTTTGTAGGTCTCCCTAGAGTGGATGTGGTATTATGGTGCATGGAGGATTGATTGGTGACGGACGAGTTCTTATGGTGAATGAGTAATGTCTGAATGGGTCGTGAATCAAATTAGCTAGGTATAAGATAGTTAGTGAAGACCAGCCTTTTACCCCCTCTCCCTTTTCGGCCTTGTGCCACAATTTTGTATTCTTACAAAATAAATCCCGGTCGGCGACTGAAACTGTCGGATACGCAGGATCCTGGCCTTCGTGGCCAGGAATGTCGTCCACCGGGCTGCGTATTAAGTTAAGCTCCCATTTTTTTTTGTCTGCCAAATTGACGATAGTTGGAAACTTTCCTTTCCTTTTCTCTCTCCTTCGCCTACTACTCCTGGCTTCTTGGCCCTGTTCGACACTCGGCATTCCGTCCCTACTGGCTGCCTGCACGTCGTCTATAACCTTTCCCGTACACTTCGTTAGTAATTATTACGGGAGGTTACTAATATCGGACTCGACCGGCAAACACGCAACGCCTGCACTGGACTTTTGACATGCCCGAACAACGCCAGCGCTTCTTTCCTTCCAACACGTCAAGTTGGCATCCCGGCCACGACCAACATCAACTGCAACAACCAACAGCGATCATCCCGGCAACGACCAACATCAACTTCAACTACAGCGATCAATTTCTGCAGCGACCACCTGCATGACCAACAGCGACTACCTGCATGACCAGCAGCGATCATCTGTAACGACCAACCTCGACCATCAATGCCTGCACCGGAACATCTGCATCTCTACCGTTCCGACCACCTTTATTTCTTTTTCTAGAATAAATTAGCATATATCATATATATCCTCGTTCTGTCGTCCATGTTGTTTCACCTTGTCAGATTTAACGTCTTCGAAAAATGTTAGCGGGCCTCTTGTGACCTCATCACCCTTTTGGTGATACGGGGGCGCTCGGGGGGTCCCGCTTTCTGTTTAGTATATGAAAATAGATAAATTACTGTTAAGACTTGTTATATATATATATATATATATATATATATATATATATATATATATATATAGTACGATGGATAAATTGCCGCCATTTTTTTCGCAAGCGCGTTGTTTGTTTTTGATTTTATAGCAGGTTGCTATCTAAAACACCAAAGATGGACTGAATGACAGCATTCACCAACTTAAACAAAGAAACAGTCCAGAAGGTTTGTAAAAGATTCCTAAGTCGTCTGGAGGCCGTGGTTGAAGCCAATGGTGATTTTATTGAATAAATTTATTCTTTTTAGTATTAGACAGTTTATCCATCGCACACTTACTTACATTATTTACATTATTCGGAGTGTTATTCTCATCCATATTCTCCGGAATTGTTCTAATTCCATGTGCCATCTGGATGTGTCAGTTATTTCCCTTTAACTCAGTTCTCCAAGTTTGCTTCAGCTATGGTCTGGTATTGAACTTACAAATATTTGGGTCCAGTCACTGGATCTAACCAGCGTCTGTGTCCACTGGAACATGTGTCCTTGAGGATATCTGTGTATGAATTTTGGGGACTTATAAACCTAATGTCGCAGAAACATTTTTTTACCAGTGTTCATATTAGAATTTTTCTGTTATTATTATTACATTTTTTTTTACCAGAGCATATATTTCAATTTTTGTTGCTATTCATTGCTTTTCTCTAGCACTCCTTATTACTGGTTCCCATATTGTATTCCTGTCTATGCTTGGTCAGCTCAGGATATTTTTGTGGCCTAGCATATGTGCCGATTCCTTAAGTTTTCGTATTTTCCGGTGATGCTCTCTGTCAATTATTTCAACCTCATCCCACAGGGGCGGTGATCACACTTTTCCCTCCATATGTGGTCAGCTACGCCTGATTTTTCTATTTTCCCCTTGTGTTACCGCTTTACGGTGTGTTCTTGCAGTCTTACCTTAAGGAGGTTGACATTTTCTCCTTTGTATTTTCTAGCTATGCCGTAGGAAGCCCCTAAGACCGGTTGGCGTAATGAGGTGAAATGTGTTAAGTTCATCATAGTCCTAAACAATTTGTGGGCAGTCCACCATTAAACACCTTTCATGACATGGGCCACGCAGACATCTTCAATATCACGTTGGCATATGGTGGTGATGCTTCGATCATGAGTGCATCCATGTTGTCTTGTATTTATCTGTCGTCCTAAAGTAGGAATTGGTGATGCGTAGGCTGTGTCAAGCGTATTTGTTGAGGAGAAAGCCATTGTTTGGGAAGGATATTAGAATAATCCAGAACTTATACTAGCAGCAAACCACTTGCATATGGACAGAAAATGAATTTAGTAAATATACAAAAATAGAAATATGTGTAAGACATGGATAGGCCTTCTTATTCAACATACAGCGAGACGATTCTGAGAGAACTAGAATTCCTTACAGGATTAATTATAGGCAGCCATAATCTTCTCAACATAAGATATGGAAATGACACGGTGTTGAGAGTAGACACAGGAATGAAACTACAAAAAGATTTTAATATTTCCGCTCCTTCGATATTGTTTATTGTGTGTATTGCTAGTTATTATCTTTCGTCGTGGATGAGTTCTCCGATATATTCATCTCTGAAGCATTTTTCCTTCTCTATTATCTGTGTCACGTCCTTGGATTTTATGCATCCTCTTGATGAGCATGTCTGTTAGGGCTCTTATATTTTTATGCATATCTGCTTTATCTGTGATACTCATTCTTTCTATTCCTGCAAATTTTTCGTTGAGCTACACTTTTTTAGCCTGTCTACATTTGTTCCTTGATTATTTTTATAGAGTTCCATTCTGTGCCGTTCCATGGCATTGTTGTTATCTCCTTTTCATCATGTCGAGAAATTCATCCATTCTTTTTTCTTTGTTTATTTTTCTTTGGAATGATATCAGTAGCGCATGTTACTAAAGAAAGTTTACTAAAGAAAGTTTCTCATTTCCAGTTTCCATTCTCATATTGTCCATTGTATCTACTTTTCATTCCGTCCATACGTTTCTCCTCCGCATTCTGTCGTATTGCAGAATAGCTTCTACTTTGGTCGTTTTCCATTTCCGTAGTTTACATATCACTGGAAGGTGATCGCTCCTGTAGTCAACACTTGGATAATTTTTGCAGTGTAAAACTGCATTCCTGAATCTCTTATATGTAGAGTTATATAGCTAGTTTGGTTTTCGCATCTCCTCCTGGGCTTCTCCATGTCTGTATACCTCTTGGATGTTCTTGAAACCAGGTATTAGCTACTACCTGATCATTCACCGTACACCACTGACCCATTTTCTCCACGTTCACTACGAGTTCCTAATTCAAATTTGCCCACCATTTTACATTCACCGCATTTCTTCTTGTCTTAGTCTAGTATCAGTCCTACTCCTCTTTCATTTTTCTTTCCGCCTGCCTATATGATCCTGTGTTTGTCACTGACGAAATCTCCATTGTTTGCTCACATCTTTTCACATACATCTAAGGTATTAACATTTAACTTGTTCATTTTCTGCTTTATATTTTCTAACTGGCCACATTAATTTACTGTTCTGATATACCATGTCCGGAGAATTATTTTTTGTTTGATGCAAACAGTCATTGTATGACGATCCAATGACACCTGTGGCCCATGTCTTCCCTTATCGGGCGAGGGATCAATTCCAAGGAGATTGAACTCCTTTACAAAGATTTGTTAACAGTCAATAGATGATGGTCAGGTGATACATGTTGCCCATGTCACTTCTTACCTGGCGAGGAGATAACTCCTTTCATAATTTGATTGTTAAATGCTTTAATCAGGCAATGCAATAAATTGAACACAAAGTTGTGAAGGTCCTCTCCGCCTTTATCTCTCTTTCACACACACATACGCACATACACTAACACACACATGCTTACAAATATAATCATACAAGTACAAGTACATATATCAGTAAAAGCTACATATATTTCTGTGTCCAAATGTTATAAAATTATAACAATATAGATTAATATTCATATATATATATATATATATATATATATATATATATGATATATATATATATATATATATATATATGTGTGTGTGTGTGTGTGTGTGAATAAAGTATATATAAAATATAAATAAATATAAGTATGTATAATTATTTATATATTATATGCATTTCCTTATTAGTACATATACATGCATGCGAGGAAATATTTTTCAGCTTTAAAAAACTTAATATGACATGTATACAGTAACGAGACATTTCCGCCACACTTCCAATGTTTAAATTTCAACATTTCAACATACAAATGCGTATGTATAGATATAACATTTGAGTATATACATATGTGTCAGAGCCGAAACTGCCCACATATATTTATATATGTATGAGTCCCGACGGACGACCAAGTATGTATATGTGTCTGCATACATCGATGTTTGCGTTAGTACGATGAATGACAAAACGACGAAATTTCCCCCACCACTTCCACAATAACACCAATACACGCAATCTACATAAACCCAAATTTTTTAAAACATTAATCAGTTTGTCTGACGATCGCTAAAGCGTGAAACCCTGGGTCACAAACTCACATCTATCCAACCAAATATATATATATATATATATATATATATATACATTTTGCCACTCTTTCAGTGTCTAGTTCTTATGCTTTTTAGCCATTACTGTCTTTTCTGCTTATTCAACCCCTGATCCTAACTGATCTAAGTCATTTTTTAAAAGTTAAGTTCCTGCTTTATATTTTCTAACTGGCCACATTGATTTACTGCTCTGATATTCCATATCCTGAGAATTATTTTCTGTTTGATGCGAATAGTCATTGTATGATGGTCCAGTGACACCTTTCGCTCATGTCTTGTCAAGAGAAATTAAATTCAGCTGTCAACTCTCAACTCAATTCTATTTCTTTTGCTCTCAACAATAAGGTTTTTATCTTCAGCAGCTGTTGCCAATTTTGGGGCTCTAGCACTTTTTCTGTCAACATTTGTGTCAGTTTTTAACTGCCTTTTTAAGGAATATTGCACCCCATCTCTAGAAATCTTCACCTTCTGGAAAATTTGTCTTTGAGAGTAGCCTTCTTTGAAGAAGATACCAATTTATTCCCTCACCTCAATGCTTACTTGCTTTGATTTTCTCATTTTGTGTAAATCATTTCAAAATTAGAAAATAAATAAAAATTCAAAACTATGAAAATACTGTCTAATGGCACAATCTTTTTTTCTTCAAACAGAGACAGCTACATATATTTTGTTTACAGCATTAGTCAGTGTTAAATTAACATTTAAAACTTGGATTAACATTTAACTTAGTTGAAAATTTTGGCAATCTCAAAAAGTTTATTGAGTGGTTAATGGTGAAAATAAAATGTAATATTTCCCATACAAAATATTCATAATTTAGCAAAATGCATTGTGGAAAGAGGAATTCAAATTTGAACTCTTTGGCAGTAAGAGGAATCTGGAGAAAGACTGAAAAATAAAAGCAAATTCACTGTAGTGACTGAAATTTTATCTTTTACTAAAAAAAAAATACCAAAATATCTCATTTTAAGGTGTTTTTTTAAAAAAATGCAGGATTTCCTCAAACTTTTAGCCTGTTTTATACATTGTAATAAGCAAAGAACAAAAAAATTAAAGTAAGTATAAAAGGAGAAAAAGAATTAATGGATGGAAGAAAGGAAAGATGGAATGAAGATGAAAAGAGCTTTGTGAATAAAATATTGTAAATGGTGGATAAATACAGAAGAGAAAAGATGACAGTCTGAATGAAAAATAAGAATGAAAGAATGATACAATAAAGAAGAAATAGATTTTGTTGAAACAAAAAACTAAATTGAAAGAAAATGTCAAAAGAAAAAACAGGCGGAAAAGAGACAAAATCAAAAGAAAAGAATACAAGTTAGAAAAGAAAAGAATGAGAAAATATGGATTAAAAAGAAATGGAAAGAGATTCAATCAACTTAATGAAATTCAATGCATCTTTAATTTTTTTCTATTTCTACTGATACAAGCAGATTCTTTTCAATCATTAACTGATCAGTGGAAGTATGATATTGACTTGAGTAACAACTAAAAAACAATCAAAAGAATCACAAAAGAATAAATTAAAAAGTCTTATTACATATTAAACGTTTTTTCATGTCCAAAAGTTTTTTTTTTTTTGTAATTTTGCTAATAGGAATGGCTATTTTTCTTAAATTGTTTTTGATACAATTCCAGAATTCATCTTTTTGCATTCTCTTTCTATTTTAACTTCATCTGACTTATACCTTTGGTAAATCTGCTGCTTCTGCTATTGTAGTCATTAGCAGTATTATTCTTGTTATGATTATCATTGTCTTATTTTTATCAGTGTAATGTTTGTTATAATTTCTCTTATTATTGTAATTAATCCTATTACGACTGCTATTGTTACTGTAATTGTAAACAAAATCATTATTTACATTATTTGTAAGAGTACTCATACTTTAAGCACAATTGTTAAAATTATTATAGCCAATTGGAAGCACAACTATATTACAAACTAAAATAGGTTTGCTACCCAGTTTTTAACTGGTCACCATAATTTCCATGCTTCAAACTAGGACTATTTTCAGTTTTTATTTTAAGTTAAGTTTTCATGTATAAGAAAATGTTTTCATGAAACTTAAACTACAGGGCTAACTCATGTGAACACACACACACACAGAAAAGAGAAATGAATACTAGTGGCTTATATTCCTAGTAGGACCCTAAGACAGGGAGAGTAAAAACAGCAGAAAGGCATTATTACTTTGCTCATGTTAACTTCCTATAAGAATATTGTTGATACTTTACAAGAAAGTCCTGTCATTTCTATTTACTGCTTAAATCTTTGTTTTTTTTTAAAATAATACTGAATGTACAGAAAATAGAAATAATAAAAAATTCTGTATTCATAACAAACTGATTTGTCTTAAAATTTATTGTCATTATTGCTATTATTTGGTCATATCGTCTTTTCCTACTCATGTTATCTTTGTAGCTTGCCAGTGACACAGTTGTGTCAGTGCTACTAAGAATGGAAGGAATAGTAAACCAGATAATAATGCTTTAGTCTATTGCAAAATGTTTTTATTGGTTTTCATCCTTTTAGTCATTGTCATTTTAAAATGTTTAACATGCACTTAAAAGATAGCCGTCTCTTCTACTCCAATAGTTTCATATCTCGCACCTCTCGCCTGTGGAACTCCCTTATCTTTTCCTGTTTCCCTGATAGCTATAATCTCCAACTTTTCAAATGTAATGTCAATCAACATCTCCAGTTGCCTTGATCTATCCATTATCCTTCTCCCCATCCTTTCATCTATTATTCCTATCTGCTCTCATTCCAAATCCTCTGTAACCCCTTGCATGCTAGTGGCTTCCCGCCTTGCTTGGGGTGAAATGCTTAAAAAAAAAAGAAGGTAACAATGTCATTTTAGCAATTATGCAATTACTGGCTTTGCCATATATAATGCAGGGATTTTTCCAAAACTTATAATAGAAGAACAAATAAAAATATACTTACATTTTATCTTACCATAGATAAAATATACTTACATTTTATCTTACCATAGATAAAATATACTTACATTTTATCTTACCATAGATAAAATATACTTACATTTTATCTTACCATAGATAAAATATACTTACATTTTATCTTACCATAGATAAAATATACTTACATTTTATCTTACCATAGATAAAATATACTTACATTTTATCTTACCATAGATAAAATATACTTACATTTTATCTTACCATAGATAAAATATACTTACATTTTATCTTACCATAGATAAAATATACTTACATTTTATCTTACCATAGATAAAATATACTTACATTTTATCTTACCATAGATAAAATATACTTACATTTTATCTTACCATAGATAAAATATACTTACATTTTATCTTACCATAGATAAAATATACTTACATTTTATCTTACCATACCACAATATAAAAAATATGTTACAACAGCAAAAAATGTGTAACCTTATATACCACAAAATATTTTTCATTACAAAATCAATCCTGTTTAATGTTATTTTTTGTTTTGGCTCTATTTTATATTGCTGAGACATTAACGGTGAAGACTGTTTCAGATATAAATGCACATTTCTGTTATAAAGATAACAATGAAAGAATGATAAAAACATATTTGAAAAATCTCCTGGCATATAAGACAAGAAGAAGCACTATATGTTGTGACCTCAATTTCTATAAGAAAAATATAAACATGGTTGGAGTCATTTCCATTCAAAATAGTTTTATCCTATTAATGGTTTTGTTGCCTAAGCCATTAAAAATTATTATTCTGTGGTCATTTGTGTTTATTTATTGATAGATAGGCTCATAAAGGCAAAGATTCTCTCAATAAGGGATTTCATTGACTTTTCTACATACTCTGGTCTCTTTTTAATCCTACTGATGCCTGTGTGCATTTGATTTGTAGTAAAGCCTATTTCATAACCAATATTATGATTTATCTTTGAAATTTCTTCAGTCTGGTAGAAAATGAAGATTGAATGCTATTCTAAGTAATAAAACAAAATTCATGAAAATTTTATTTTTGACACTGGGACATTTAAAAAATGGTTAATGCCAAATTTCTCTCTCATAGTAGAGAGCCTGATAAGAATGGTGGAAATTAATAATGTACAGTTTGAAGAATTGTCTTGTGTAATTTTCCTGCATGTCTGTCATGGATCTTAGCTGATCCACAATATCAAATCCTATCTCTATCATGTTCAAGCTATTTTTTGGTTTGACTATAAAACAAATCAGTGATGCTGTGGAGAAAAATAATATTCTTTTATAATTACCCAAAGAAGTACAACTAATTTCTTTTCTATGCTTAATAAGGAACAGTTTCTCTTGCAAATCTTAAATTATTACCTCTTTAAGTTATAATTTTATATTTCATAAACAAGAAATATTTTTTTAGGAATTAAATCTCACCAGTAAACCTATATATTTTTCTTGACAATATTGTCTTAATAGAAAATATATTTATTAATTTCTAAAATGTTCATCTATAACTGAATGAATTTTGATTAAAATTTGTATTTGAATGAGTATATAGTAAAAATAGAGATGTTGCTAAATGTTACATATATTATTCAATTAAATATGAAAAAAAATCATATCAGATTTACACATTATCTGTGATAATGAACACAAGAATAAAAAAGAAATTATATTAAATAACACAGGAGAATGAAAAAGAAATTGTGTGAAATATTTTTAATAATGTAAGTTTTAATGTTCTTAATGTTTTTTTATGTCTATCATTATTGTCAACATCAAGGTTTTTGAGATATTTTTTGTACTCATGTAACAAAATATACTATTATGTGTCTGAATGCTGAGACAAGCTTTTAAAGGAGTATCTATTCTTACAGCTGTATGTTCTCTCATTTTTTCAGTTTTTTAGCTAGTATATCTTCCACCCTATTTCTGTTGCTTTTTATTGCCTTCTTTGATCATTATTCTATAATTATTTGTAAGTAGTATGAATTTGAAAGAAGCAATAAACCAGCAAAGACTTATTTATTTCCAGTCCAATTATAGAATATCAGTTCTGAGAAAAAGCAAAGTGAAAGCGAAAATTGACAGGCTTCATATAAAACATTCCATGCTTTATGTAAAACATTCCATGCTTCATGTAAAACATTATATTACAGCTTATACTGCTCGTTTAAAATATATTTTTTTCGTTCTATGAATTATTTTTATTGATTTACACATATGCATATGCATTCATTAGAGGCGTATTTGTTTGCATATGCAATAAAGTTTTCTATTCCAGATGACTTTCCTATCATCAGTTTCTTAATATTTTGCAGCAATATATTTAATCTTACATACTCAGCCATGACCAATATTTTCAAATCAAATTTCAGTCTGTGATTGATCTGTTATACATGTATGGGTATCAGTTTAAGCTTTTAATAACTATCCATATTAAAACAAATATTAATAATAACTTGTGTGAGAGATGTCAGATCTTTATTATGCTTTATTTTTTAAAATTTGAAAAATAAAAGACTATAGAAACATATATCTGAATAAATTATTATTTTATGTATTAATATGGGTTCCATGACATTCTATAACCATCATCAGTTTTTCATTCACTTATTTTGAAATTTTTTCTACTGTTTCAACATTAACATTATCTGCAGCAAATTTTTTATTGCTTCCCCAAAACCTTCTTTGCTTTTCTAATTGTTTTTCATTCACATACTATGTTAATGATGGGCTACAGATTTTCTGTTAGATTAATATCTGAACATGTTGGAGTCTAATCCATTAATTTGGTGTTTTTAAAAATTGTTGGCGGCGGGGGGGGCAAGGTGAGGAATGTCTACTTAGCAGAAACTACATTTATTTTGAACAATCATCAACCCCAAAGGGACCTAAAATTTTACTGTCTATAATATTAGAAACAAAATCCTGTTTTTCTTTTCAGGTTATATCTTTCTTACAATCCATGTTGATATTTATACATATCTTTATATATCTGAAATTAAGAAATAAGGGACAATAATTTTGCCATAATCTATCTATCTATCTATCTATCTATATATCTATATATATATATATATATATGAAGAAACATAGTCTTAAGATGTGCTATATTTATGGGATAAAGTGCTCAATATCAGAGATAGAGCGTGTGTAAATATAAAAGTGAACATTGAAGTCAACACTTAGAGGTGACAGTCTGTTTCATGCTAGATGCAATTGTGTGTAGCATGAAACAGACTGTTGCCCCTAAGTGTTGACTTCAATGTTCACTTATATATATATATATATATATATATATATATGATACATAGATTAAAAATCCCAAACTACCTCATTACCTCATTCAGAAAACGGGCATTTTGATCCACAGATTTTTTGTGGAACTTATTAATTCAGAAATGAAATAAAAGCTTAAAATTTAAACATTTAAAGAGTAAAAAAAAGAAGACTAGAAAGATAGTGAAGGAGAAAGAAAAACAAAAAAGAAGACAGAAAGAAGAAAAAAAAGAGAGAGAGAAGAGAGTAAACATCAGTAGATAAATGTCTAGACAGAAGTTTACACAGATTTTCAATATTATAGTGAGAATCTAGACATTAAAGGAATAAACAAAGTGGAAGAAGAAGAAGAGACATTAAGGGAATAAAGGAAGAGGAAGCGAGAAAAAATTAAAAAGAAAAAGAAAAGTAAAAAAGCCAGAGAGGAAGGAGAATGAGGAGGAAAAGGCAGATTTAAAAGGTGGTAGAAGTGAGAATGTCTGGTTTAACTAGACAGTTAAAATAACATTGACCCATATTTTAAATTATTAACCACTCAATTTAGTTTAAAAACAGAGCCACAAAATTAAAGAAAAAAACCCAAATTTATGCTAAAAGATCAAAAAAGATAGTTTATATAAGGAAAATTACTTAAAAATCATCAACAGATAGTTTATATAAAGAGAATTACTTAAAGATATTAAAAATTAGAGAAGAATTATTTTAAAAAATAAGTAAAAAGGTAATATCTAAAAAAGTAATATATAGAATATAAATAATAATACATACATACATACATACATACATACTGTGGTGAACAGCCCCGTAGAAGCAAGTGAGTCAGAGTGGCTTGCATTTGGTGCATAGGAAAATAAGGGTCTTACCTTAACGGGCGTCACGTGACATCGGTAAGTTTTCCCCGTGAAAATGGCATTACTCTTCCGTCTAGCAGTATGTGCGGTAACGAGGGTTTTTGTACAATTTGGCATGCTTCCACCAATAGCAAATCGTGTGCTGATTGCTCGAACTGGAGGAGGCTATTTGCCAGGGTAACTGAGAATAAAAGCGAAGAACGCAGATTGGTTGGTCGACCGCAGTGTTGACTTGATAAAAGAGGGCTGAAGCAGTGAAAACGGGGGAAGAAAAGATGGATATACGTTGTGATGTGTTCAGAAAGCAAGAACGGCGAATTGAACCAGCGGTATTTTGATTTGTACAAGTGACGTCGTAGCAATACAGATTATTTAAACTACAAGCTATTTCGGCCTTTCTCTAAATCATAGCAGACAGAAGTTTCGATATTAGGCTGATACCTGAATTCAGTGGAGCTGCTACCGATCTACCAATTGTAGAATGGATTGAAAATGTGGAGTTGGTTTGTGAACTCTCCGAGATGAAGAAAGTCGAGCGGGTACTCCCACTGCGCTTGCGAGCCGGGGCTCTCTCTGTAAATTGGCAGCTGACAAAGGAGCAGGGGTCAGATGCAGAGCCGATTAAGCAAGCCCTTATAACTGCATATGCGGTGGATTCATTTATTGCGTATGATCAGTTTGTGTCACAACGATTTCGGCCAGGAGAAACAGTAAACGAATTTTTAGCAGAGTTGAAACGGCTAGCTTTGTTGGTTGGCGGCCAACTGCCTAAACGATGGATGACGTGCGCCTTCGTTCCTGGATTGCCGCAACAAGTCAAGCAACTTCTCTGCGCATCATCCAGAATGGACACTATGACGTTGGACCAGATCCTGCCTCGCGCTCGGGCCGTTATGACTGATAGCAAAGAGCCGGATGAGTCAATTGCCGCAGTAGCTCAACAGACGAATACTGACGTTACCACACGGACGGGCGGCATTGTGTGCTTTAAATGTTTTGGTCCCAACCACCTGGCAAAGGATTGCAGGCAAGGCTACTCGGAAAGGACGGCTACCCGGACCCGAAGATCCCGCCGCGGGATACGGTGTTTTCGGTGCAACAACGTCGGGCACATTTCCTCAGAGTGCCAGGGAAACGGATCCGGGGAACAGACGTCAGCGCCGGTCTTCTCCCCAAGCGACTAAAGAACACGGCGCTACTTATCATTGAGGTGGCCGTAGACGGAAAGAAGTGCACGGCCCTGGTTGATTCTGGGTGCTCACGGACGTTGGTGAGCAAATGCGCATGTCACAATTGGCGACCAATGAAGACGGAAGTCCTAACTGCCGACGGTAAGGTACTAAAATGCCGTGGACAGGGCAATATTGCGTTGAATGTTAGTCATGCTCAACCCGTGTACATTGTGAACGGACCACTACTTGGGTTCGATCTTCTTGGGATTGACGCAATCAGAGAATCAGGAGGGGTGCACATCAATCCTTCATGAGAAGTTCAATTTTCTGAAGAAAGTAAGCCCCAATGTACTGCTCTTTCCATCATTGAACCCGACTTTAGTGTAGAGTTCGACCGTTGTAACAAAGTATGGACAGCCTCATGTGGAAGTGGACGAATGGACAACCGCCTATAACCCTGAAGAATAGAGTGGCAGAATATTCAGTACCTGACTATGCATGGGATGAATATGAAAGGGAGTTGGATAATGGATGGCTGCGACCATACCCTGAAGACGAACTTGGTTAACCAAAGTGTCTGATCCCATTAATAGCAGTGATACAAGAGAGCAAGCAGAAGGTCTGTCCAGAGTTGAATGGTTTTGTGGAACCATATACTGTTAACTCAGAGGTATGCGTACATAAGTTGCGAGAATGGCGACGATTGGGGGGGTATTTTTATTGGACTTAACTTACGGTGGGCATATCTGCAGATACATATTGAGAAGGCGCTGTGGCCCTATCAAACTGTCATATTGAAGGGTCAAAGATACTGCCTCACCCGACTAGGTTTCGGTTTAAATGTGGCACCTCTCATCATGAAAGCCGTAACTGATGCAAAATTGTCACAAGACGAAGCCATTGCAAATGACACATCGGCATATATTGACGACATTTATGTCAACGAAAGTCTGATTCCTGTCGCACGTGTGAGAGACCTCCTGTCGAAGTACGGAGTAGTATGAAAGGAACCGACAAGATTAGAAGACGGAACTAAGGTGTTGGGCCTGCAGGTCTGGAATGATAATGGTACTCTCCGATGGAGGCGTGGTGGAGAGATCCCCGATATCCCTATGAGGATAGCTCGTCGTCGCGTGTTCTCCTTATGTAGAAAACTTGTGGACCATTTTCCCGTTTGCGACTGGATACGAGTGGCCACTGCGTTTGTAAAGCGATAAGCAAGCGCCCTAACCACAGGATGGGATGACGAGGTTGAGGATGCCTCTATTAATTGCATGCTAACCGATGTAATAGCCAGAATACGCGTAGCCGATCCAGTAGGAGGAGACTGGTGTGTGAGTGGCCGCAAGATGAACGTGTGGGTAGATTCGAGTTCCGTAGCCACAGGTGTCATATTAGAGGTAAATGGAAACATCAATGAGGATGCGTCGTGGCTGGGCTCGGCTGCAGATGCTAAGCACATCAATTTGGCTGAGCTAGACGCAACGATAAAGGCTGTCAATTTGGCTCTTCAATGGCAGGTGTCGACAGTACATCTTTTTACTTATTCAGCATGTGTTCATCAGTGGATTTCGAACACCTTAACTGGCAAGGCTCGAATAAATACGAAGGCGCCTGGGAAAATGCTAGTGGGGAGACGGCTGAACACACTTCACGAGCTTGTAGCTGAATATGGCTTGACGGTGGACATAACACTGGTCAAATCCAACATGAATCTGGCAGACCGGCTGACCAGGGTGCCAAAGAGGTGGTTAAACCTACACAAGGAGGGAACGGAGCCATTGCAGTCAGTATGCACCACTGCAAAGACCAAGTTGGACGCACATCAAGTGGCTAATGTCTACCGGAAAACCAGACACCTGGGCATGAAAAGGACCTTGTACTTTGTTAGGTTGATAGACCCTTCAGTATCGTCATAAGTTGTAAAAGCGGTTGTCAAGGAATGTGAGGCAGCTCCGGTGCATTGGCAAAAATGAAAACTGAACGTGAAGGACAACTGGAATAGGTTAGCAATGGACATCACCCACCATGCTGGTAAGCACTTTCAATTATTGATTATGGACCCTCTCAGTTCGCAATATGGCGACCACTACGTCAACAAAATTCTACTAGTGTAGTTCATCAGTTAGAGGCAATTTTTTACGAACGGGGTCCGCCACTCGAGATATTGACCGACAATGACACAGCATTCACTTGTAAATATTTGAAGAATTCTTTGAGTAATTGGGGTGTACGTTTGCGGTTCCAATGTGCCTATGCACCTGCCGGGAATGGTATAGTAGAAAGAAGTCACTGAAGCATCAAAACCATTACAGCTAGAAA
Organism: Acanthosepion pharaonis; assembly: GCA_903632075.3. Lineage (NCBI taxonomy): Eukaryota > Metazoa > Mollusca > Cephalopoda > Sepiida > Sepiidae > Acanthosepion > Acanthosepion pharaonis. The sequence goes on along the minus strand of CAHIKZ030001362.1, from coordinate 252,880 downwards.
GCATTGCTCTATCCCGGAGGCGGTCAACTGGTATAACGTTACACCTAAAGATAATCACTCGCCTGCTATTGCACCAGCTGATGCACTTTATAGGTACCCCATTGAACCTCAGAATACTCAAGGAGCAAATGAAGTGGGAGATGCACGACTAAATTTCGAATGGGTGACTGAGGCTAATAGTCCACAGTCAGTGCACGTCGATGGAGTTCTGCGTCATGTGAAGAACTTGCGACCCTTCATAGGATTGGTCTCGATGGCTACACAGGACAGCGATTCTGAAGAGAATGAGCGGTTAGTAAATTTGAGATCAACCCCATTAGAAGAAACTGACCACTCTCTTGATACTGAATCTGTTGAAGATGACACAAACGTAGAGGACGACTCGCCAACTGTTAGCGGCCAAAATACTAATGTGGTACATCCTGCTAGCTCCCCTGATGACAGTTCATCTGAAGATGAAGCTTGTGTTGCTCCACCTCCTCGGCGAAGTACCCGGCAAAAGTGACCTGCTCGCGACTGTATGTTTTGTGATCACACAGACATACACACTCACACATGTGTATATGAAGATAAGTGTATGCCTATATGAATGGACAATTTGTTGTATATTATATATATGCCAATGGGAAAAATATATATCTTTTTTTATACATCAGAACAATTTTATGAGAATCTGTGACAAATAGAAAAACATTTTTGTGTAATGAATAACGGATGAAACATTCATTAACATTATGTATTATACAACAAATTGTCCATTCCTATAGGCATACACAAAAAGTCTAATGTATTATGCAGTATCACGTATCTAGCTGCATCTGCATATACACGTGTGAATGTGTATGTGTGTGTGTTTGTGTGCATACAGTCAATCAAACAAATACAAAACACATATGCATAATTATACCTGCAAATGGAAAGTTACATGACTTCAGGGACAGGTGCATGAAAATGTGCAATTTCACTAAAATCAGAATTAGAGTATACATGATTAAATCTGTTTCCTAATTTTATTTATGTTTGCAGATAATCATGAATAATATCTTTTAATTCTTTAATCTTCCACTGTCATTTCTGTTCTGAACCAAAGCATTCAACTCAGTTGATTTAGTTTCACAGGTTTTACATTTCCCTTCATTCATTCATGTTAAAGCAAAGCAATTGCCATATTGTTGTATGGTTTTATTATCTTATGACTCAATATTGTGGTTGCTTCTCCTACTGAATTCACTGTTATATGATTGTAGTTATATCACACTTGTAATGTTGATTTTGCATGTATTTGATGAATACTTTGATTAAAATCTCTGCTGTCTATATCTCTCTAAAGTATAAATGAACACTTATTTGATTAAAATCCTAATTTTAAGACTAGAATTTCTGAAGACATCATTTTTGTTCTCTACTATTAATCTAGATATCATTTGTATCCTATGTATGACAAAGGACTAAATTCATTGCTGGAATGTATGATTTGATTGGTTATCAGGGATCTACAGTACAATACATAGGCAACAATATAATTTACATGATACATACTGAACCCAGCTTATTGACAATTAATCAAAAGTGGCTATTTATTTGTCCATATGAAAAGTTTATTGAAAAGAAGGTTAAGAATGAAAATACAGAAAAATTGAGAATGAAATAAAAGTATTTATTATTAACAAAAGAAACAAGTAGATGATTCCATCAACAAATTTTGGTTATTTATTGATATGAGTATTGCAAAATTTACAAAGCTAGAACAGATTTTCAGGGAATTTTTTTATTTCTTATTTAGTCATTTTATACTTCAGTACTTTTCTTGGTAAGTACAGGATTTATTTAGATTTGTAAAAATAAACTAGTTTTTGTGATGAATTTTTAAATTTTTTATTCTGCTTTTATAATTCATTTGGCATTTTTCTTCTCTTAAAAATATTTTATAAAAATCTGATCATGGTACTCATTTGATATTTTTCAAGGCTTTTCTCTATCATTTTATAGCAACAAATTTGTTTAGCTTATATGAAATGCTTCAAGGTGCATTTTATAGCTGGGTATCATTAAAAGCTTCTAAAATATTTATATTATAGGCAGTGTACTGAAAATTTCCAATTTATATGATTTAGGGAAACAGTGTTTAGTTTTATTTCAATTGCCATAAAGTATTATGAGTCATGCATAGTAAATGCAAGGAAAATCATAAAAGTACATAAACAAAAGTTTAATAAACAAACAGAAAATATAGAACCAGAATATATAATTGAAATAACCTGATATCATTGTGTCTCTCTTGGGCCAGGAGTACAAATGGAAAAGCATCTAATATGCTACCCCCCTTTATATGTAAAAAGAGTAAAAGAGAGACGATTTTACATGTGTTTATGTGTGTGCTTAGGTTCCTTATACAATAACTGGTGAAGGTAATATCGTGTTATAAAGCAGAAGATGAAAAGGAAAAATTTACTGAATAAGTGAAAGGCTTAAAATTAGATATGGCTAATATAATGTGTATATCGAAACAGTTCAAATCCTAGTAGATGAAATTTCTAGTTAGCCATGAAGAGAGCTAATTGTGAATGTTAAAATAGAGATGAAGTAGATTGGATAAGAGTTTTAAATTTAATTAGGATTTACATTTAAATTTATCTTACATAAGAAAATATTTTAACTGAATTTTAAGCTCACCTGAACACAAGAATCTTAAACTGTGTCATTATATATACATTTTGGTTACTACATACAGAAAATGAAAATATTTTTCAATACTTTGAATTTCTTTGGACACATTTTGCTTCTTGTAACATTGGACATTAGTCAATAATCCTTTATTTCATCTGTAATTCCTGATGACAATAAATTAGCTGTTAACTATTAAGTTATTAATACATGCTTATTTTCTATAATTCATTATTTAATTAAGGGATTTATGGACATGCTTAATATATCCAAAAGGCATTTCTACCTCCTATAAGAAAGCTTTGAGAAATACAAGAGAGATAGAGAAGAGTATTTCTTTTAAATTCTCTAATGCAGATAACTGATTTCTTTTAATTAAAGTGATAATTTGTTGAACATCATTGAAAACAATAAAAGAAATGAAACTCTAAAGTGATTCATGGACTTGGGTCAGATTCCAGTTTAAAATTCAGCAGTGACCTTGCATTTGTGATTAGTCACTTTATTTTAAATATATTTAAGATGTGAGTTAATAAAACTTAAAACAGTTAAAATCTTTTAAATGCTATAAATTATAGAAAAGGAAAGAAAAAATGGGGAAAAGAAAATTATTAATCATCTGGAATGAAAACATTGTTTCAAGCCTTATTTAAATAAAAAACAGAAGCAAAAAACATAAGTACAAAAATAAAATATATGAGAAGTGAGTGTAAAGAGAAAGAATAAGAAAAAAATCAAGTGTAATTAAAAGAAAAATGTTAACTTTTAACTTATAGAACTACACACACACTACATACACACACATTAACAATAAAAAAATAAAAATATGGGGTAAGTTTTAGACTAAAATAAACTAGTTTATGTTTTTTCTAAAAAAAAAGTATTTTTTGTGGCCGTTGGTGTCTATCATTTTTAAGGAATTTTTTTCCATCCTGCAACGCACTTGTTTGTAAGAAAATTTGATGAGATAGTATTATCTATGGAGAAAAGGAATAATAGGCTGTCATCATATACAGGTGAGATGATGCTGGCCTGTCATTTTGATGATCAATGGCTGACAAGGACAATGGCCACCCATTGACCTGAAGAGTATTAAATAAAATCCCAGTCTGAGTGCTTGGACAATGGATACAGAAAAATGCTACACTTGTGAAGAATTTTATCAAATAAGTAAAGGAGTGGCCAGTGATCCAAGAGGTCTATCTTTTTGTTCTAGATATGAGAGGATATGAAAAAACTCTAGAGTTGACCCACTTCACAAAATCAGTATTTCAATGGCCATCACCAGAATACTGTTTTTATGAAAGGAATTCAGACTGAGAACTTTTCAGCACACTGCTTGTCTACATGACAAGCAAGCTGCTGAAAAGTTGTCATTTTACAAGCAATTATTATAAATGGGAATAATAACGGAATGTTTCCTCTAATAATATACATTGAATTTTAATTTTCATCATTCTTCATGTCAAAATTGTTAAATCTAATAATATTATATTTAAAAATAGATTTATGCAAAAGAATAAAAACCCTGCTGACTTAGAAACAAATACAAAAATGTTTTTTCTGGCTGTTCAGGATGTTATTTTTCAGTAAAAAATGTAATGTTTTTGCTTTAAATGATATAAATACACCAATATAAATATTTTTAAAGTATTTACTTTCAATTAATGGCACTTATAAACTATTAGCCAATGTGCTAATGTTTTCTCTTTGCTCTTTAGCTTTCTGTGAGTGTTTCTCAAGTATGTTCAAAATAGCAAATATCACATTTATAATCTCTAATTTGCTATTTGAAGTTACAATCATTCATTAAAACTTTTCAATATCAATTTTTATTCATTAATTTCTATATATTTAATATGCAAGTAATATCATGAAGCTAAGAATCAAAATAGTTTTGACCATGTAAAAAGGAATAATATAAAAAGAAATAAAACTTCACAGAAGAATATTTAAATTTCAGGATAGATAATTACATCAAGTACTTTTGATAAAATAAAAGACAAAAAGACAAAAAGACAAAAAGACAAAAAGACAAATTTTAATGGATAACTAACAAAAAAGAAGATAAATTTGTAATTTCAAGAGTTAGCTTGTCAAAAATTATAATATGAGTTTGGTATTCAAAAAATATAAATTCTCATTTAAATTGCTTGATATGAATAACAATCCTGTTTGTAAAAAGCCCTAAATCATAGATTAAAATCCATTAAATCTTATCTTCTTGAAAGAAACAGAGAGTTTTAGTGATTAACAGGTCTTCAGAACCAGTTTTTAAAGCACCCATAACTTTATAAAATATGAATTGACTGGTTGGCCTGAGTCCATAGAAAAGCAGAAGCTCCTGCAATGGGGTAAGAATGGGATATGAGCGTAGTAAATATATAATGGCTTTAGGGCAAACATGGCAGATTAAACATGGCAGGGAAAAATAGAAAAGAAGGTTGAAAGAGGAGACAGTGGCTGTGGGATAATGAGGAGTAAGGAAAATAAAAAAAAAACAGTCACCCTTTTCACTTAAGGATTAAGTCTGTCAAATACAAAAGAAAAAGAATGACAGATTTATAAAGGGATAAAACAAGATTGAAACATGTAATTGTGATATGAGTGCCTGGCATTTGTTAGACTTCTGTTTATTGTTTAACAATTAAATGTTTGTCACTAGATGTTAGATGAGAGAGAGAGAGAGAGAGAGAGAGAGAAAGAGAGAGAATTTCCTTTCTGTTAAATAAATAGCTCATTTTTTATTTTATCAGGATTCATATTGGGAATGCACTTTATTAAATATGTTTAAGATTTTTTGTCTTTCCAAATTAATAGATGTTAAAAAATGAATACCCACCTTTTTGGCAAATGACCTGTTTATCTTCTTTATAATAATTCAAGTTTGTGTGTGTATACTTAATGAACCTGTTAGCATTTTTTCATAGCATCAATTGGAATAATAGATATTAAATATGTTTGTTAAATAATATTTAAATTATCCAGGCTATAAATAAAAAAATTGTAACTATGCTATTATCATTAATTAGTAATGTTGCCTATCTCTATTGAAATATAATGTTTCAAGAAATATGCATTTTTATGAATTTTTAATGAGAAACAGAATTGCATAATCAAAAGTCATGGAATATACAAAACAATGCAAATATTTTGTTTGTGAATCATGTTTGGAATGAGCAATCCTCTACTAGGAATGCTGAACATTTTTGTGTATCATAAGTTGAATTATTAAAATACCTAACATGTAAATATTTCATTAGTATGTCAAAATGAAACATAAAAATCCTTTTATATTTATATTATATTATATTATATTATATTATATTATATTGTATATATATATATATATATATATATATATATATATATATATATATATATATATATATATTTGTTCATAATAATTTACTTTTTAAATAAGTTTTATTTAGCAAGTTTACATTATAAATCTTTTTTTTTTTTTATATTTGTTTCTAAATCAGGATGTGTGATGGAGTGTAATGTATAATAGTTTTGAATGAGAAATCAAAGAGTCAAGTTCAAACTCCAGTTGGGTTAGTTACATTCATTTACATGCAAATATCCTTGGCAATGGTATGACTCCATCTCTTCTCCCCTCCCAGCTATGGGTTGAAAGGCAGGACAGACTGTGTCATATAGACCTGGTTGGCAACTAATCTATTAGACATGAATCAAAAGAGATATGATTACCAAAGCATGTATCACATATGGTACTTAACAGACTGGCTTTATTATAACTATCTAATATATTATCATTAAGAATTATATTATTATGAACATTTATTTGCTAAATTGCTTATACATTGGTATGAATAACTATACTGTATTTATAATTTAAGGTAACATTTTTTACAACAGAAAACATATTTTTGATTTTGTAGGCAAAACATTTTGAGCCATAACATTTATTTTGCTTTGTTTACTTTTGACTACTGGTTCAGATTAGTCAATTTCTTTATCATTTAAACATTTTAACAACAAAAATAATAAAAGTATTTTTATTCTTTTCTTATTTATTGATTTGTTTCTGTTATTTATTATTAAAAAAATAATTATAATAATAGTCTATTATTAACATTATTATAATTTTCATTTTAATCATATGTTTACTCTGACATCCTCCATAAAATACACATGTGTGTATGCATGTTTGTGCATGTATGTAACTATGTGTATATATATTTATGGTGTTGGGACCTGTGTTTCCTTTCAGAGTAGAAGCAACCCTTGAGAGAAAGACCACTCAAAACCCTTCACCTGCTTTCAGAGGTTGACTTGACAGTATGATACTGCCAGAAATGGGTGTCATAACACATGCAATCCCTGTAAATGTTCAGTTATCTTGCTTCAGCTTGTCACTAGATGCAGAATCCTGGGGAGGGTGCTATAGGTGGAGCACAATCATGTAGTAATGTGCTGAAATATATTTCCAAGTCCCATGATGATAGAGGAGTGACACAGTCACAAATCTAGATATGGTCAGCTGCACTGTTGAATGAACAGCAACATGCTTCAGTGGAGTCTTGAGCAACTGACCGGCTCTCTTTAAGGTTGAACTGCTCATCCATACTACATGGGAATGGTCTAGAAAAGATGACCTAAACAAAATCTGTTAATCTGGCCAACAACCTGCAGAAATAGAACCAAGAGATACTCAAGAAAAAGTACAAAATGAAGGTAGGTAGTTGGAACATCAGAGTTTCTTGACTACAAGGAGTCTAGTAATCCTGAATGCCAAAATAGTAAGATAGCAGAGGAGTTGGCTTCGTACTATATTTATGTAGCAGCAACTCAAAAACTAGGTTGAGTAGCAAGGATCAGCTGACAAAATCTGAGGTTGAAGGGTAAAAAACGAGCAGAGTGTTGACTTTGCCATTCGTACCAAGCATTTTGAGCAGCCTCAAGGCATTAGTGACAGAATCATGTTCCTTAGAGTACGTCCATCTTGCGACTGTTATATGACAGTCTTTTCTGTTTATGGCCCAACTCTTATCAGTTCTGAGATAAACATTAATGAATGGCACCTTCTTTCAGCTTTGCACTGAATTCGAGCCGGCCATTTGCAACTTCTTTTTCTTTCAAAAAGTTGCCTATAAGGTTACTTGAATTCATCCGAGATCAAAACATAGGCACATTCTCGATTACATCATTTGTTGCAAGCGATATCTTAGGATGTATGCACTGTCAAGTTGTGTGGTGCTGAATGTGGAATGGACCATAGGTTGATACGTGGCAAGATCAGTATCAGACTTAAAATAAGATAAGGATTCCTAAACGTGCCGATGCTTTAAGGTTGAAGGACGCTTCTATTTGTAAGGACTTCCAAATAGTATTCAAGGATATGTTGACTTCGCTGGCACCTGGGATAAGTTAAGGTCGACAACATTCGTGTTGAAGTTTTTGGTTTCAGGAAGAGAAAACATCAGGATTGTTTTGATGAACATGATCCTGAGATAATCATCTTTTGAAGTTAAAATTTGATGCATATCAAAAGCTTTTGAATGTTTCAGACAAGCACCATGCATCATCGCTTAAATCCTTAAAAAATGCTATATCATCATTGCAGCATAAAATCCGTCAGAACAAAAATCAGTGGTGGTTAAATATTTCCTTGTAAGTTCAAAGTGCTTACGTTCGGAAGGACTCCAAAATGTTATATTACCTGATTAAGCAGACTGTAGCATCCCGCTACCACTTTCTTCTAAATGTCGAATTTTGTACATTTTTGTGCAAAAAAAAAAGTGGATCAGAGAGCCTTGTCAGCTTAGTAAATATTTTCAGGAAATATCAGCTTTTAATTGGTCAATAAACACACAAGTGGGCGTTGCAATCCACCCACGTACAAATATTTTTCCAGCACGTGACTAAGTCAAGTTACCCGCCATTCGCTGTGAACCTGTCACGTGATTACATTATCTATAAATAGGAGACAAAAGCTTGCTTTCCCTCTCTCCTTTCTTCATTCGCCTAAGAAGATGTGATCTTCAGCATTCTCGTCTCGACCATGGATGGTGAGACTTTAAAAGCATATTCACGCATGCACGTATGTACGAACTTTTCCAAGCGATATTACAAACATACAGAACATTTCCAAACATGCAACAAGAACTTTTCTCTTTGAAATATTCTTCTAAAACTACAGTTTAATAATTAATTCAACTTTTGTGAGTTGAGATAAAAATATTCCTAGTCTAAGAAACATAACTCTATCAGATCTTTAACTTCTACGCATGTACATCAACACATAAATAAATACAAATGTTATGTTTTAAAACCATTTTGTTCCTTTCTTGTATTTCATGCTTTGTAGTATTTTACGTTTAATATAAATTGTGTGGTCATATTATTCACACATCTACAATTGTCCATTCTTATTACCAAGCCACTACATAATGGTAACTCCGACGTCTGAAACAACTAGACCACTACAAGACCTTTGGTCCACATGACTCGTCTGTGGTACCACACATCAACGGACGGGATTGTTCTTTTCAAGGGACCGGAGGATATAATAAAACACTGGACATAATATTTTACAAATTTTTTTATTTATTATAATCCCTCGGTATTTAATGAATATATCATCAATAATTTAATGGGATTGATTTAGCTAGTAGGTAATTAGTATAAAGAGAGCTATAACTATAGCTCACGGGCAACTTTGAGTCAGTGTACGTAGAATATCTACGGCTGCTATGTTTGATCATCATAACAAAATTGTGTCACCTAACGGAGCTCTGTTGAACACAGAAGAATCTGAAAACATAAAGATTTGAATAAAATGCTTTGAGACACGTGGCAGAATAAGGAAATTACGAGATGACCAAACACTTGAAGGACAGAAAGAAATTACGGATCTATTTTTGGCCACTGCGAGATGCGAAGATATTAAGTCAGATTTCGTTAATGACTTAACCGTCTGAAATTGAAAACTTGACATTTAAGGAAGTGAAATAAATAATATTGAGAAATATTCCACCAAAGAAAAGATTGGTCATAGCCGAACGAACCAAATTCTTAGAATTTGGGAAGCCTAAGGAAATATCTAAGAAGGTTAAGAGATACTAGCAGATATTGTGAATTTCATGGACTAGGACAACAAGGAATAAGCACAGAGGAAGAATTAATTCAACTTCAATTGGTAGAAGGACTGTACAACATTATGAGAGTATGTCTAAATTTTAGAATGGTTACAGACAAACCAAATGACCTTAGAAGCTTGTATTGACTTCATACAATAAATAAAAGGAGTTAACTGAAAAATTTAATACAAATAAAAAACAACCTGAGCTTATAGACACATGTTCGATAAAAAGAATAATGATAAAATGCAGATATTGCAACTATAAACATGAATCAAAAAGAGAGAAATGTTCACTATGGGGATTACATGTAATAAGTACAAAAATCACTTTCAAGTCATATGTAGATGGCGGGATACCAATGTAAAAACTGTCGAAATAATATACGATCATGTAGTAAGTCGAACAAACGTTTTTTTTTTCAATAGAAAAGAGAAGAAAAAAGAACACCTTCACGAATATTAAATTAAACAGTGACTAAAAAATGCAAGTTGATACTGGAAGCGAAGTTATCCTTATTCCGAAGAATTTTTGGAAACAAGTATCGAAACCAAAATTAAAGAAAAACTTAGTAAGATTAAGACAGTTTGATGGAATGTGTATAAAAATATTAGGGTCCTTTCAAGGCACTTTTGAGACAAAAAAAATAGATTTGAAACCATCACTATTATGGTTGTAGACTGTATAAAAAGTCACGGTTTAGTAGGAACTGGGTTGATAAATATTAATAGCACATGTTTACTTAATGTCATCAATATGGGAAGTCCCAAAACTGGGACATTAAAAAACTATAAATGAAGCCTTAAGTTAAAAAGAAATATTAACCCATAGTATTTTGAAAGCCATAGGCTTTCCATTCATATAAAGCCAATGGTAGTTGATTAGCTGCAAAATATGGTGGTATTCTTCAATATGTAGAACCTGGAGGCAGCAAATGGGCATCGTCTATTGTGGTTTTAACAAAACCTGATGATGATTTTAGGAGATTACAATGTTGGCATAAATTATAAAATTTGTTCGGATTTTACGAAAATTGATTTAAAAAAGGCGCACCACAAAATTAAAAAAGATGACAAATTTAAACAAATCATAAGAATAAACTCCTCATAGACTTACTTAGATTGGCCCCTTTTACCCTAAAACGGACTTTACATTAACCACAGATGCGAGAGGTTAGTCTGTATCGGTAATTTTGTCCAAGGAAGGACACCCGGTGATGTATCTTTCCAGGATATTGACACTAGCTTAATTGAATTACTCTACTACTGAAATGGAAGTACTTGCGATTGTATGGCGTATGACGAGAGCAAGACAGTTTTTATTAGGAAAAAAATTGTTGAGATCCGATCATAAGCCTTTAGAATTTGTATTCCATCCTTGGAAGGAACTGACGAAAGTTACATCATCCAGAATATTAAGATTGGCTATGAAGTTAATGGCTTTTGATTATGATATAGAATACGTGAAGGGAAAACATAATACCACACGTAGATGCATTGTTCTGATTACAATTTGAAAAGTGACAAAACGAGAAAAAAAACATAAAAAAATTTGAGGATGAATTTTTGCATTGGGTGGAAACGGATGTGTTGCCCATGAATTGGCTAGTTATGGAGACGTTACAAGGTACAGTGTTAAGTCGAACTTTATCTAGAATAAAGAACAATAAATGGAGTAATTGTTCAAAAGCAGAAAGACCATACAAAGAAACAGACACAAACTATTAAAAGAAAATGGTGTAATGGGGATTTAATCGTACCAGCGGAAAGATTTAGAAAAGAAATAATTAAAAGTGTATATTTATCAGTCTGTTTACTTAAGATGATATATTAATATCTCAGTCAATCTAATGGCTACAAAAATATTTTTATTATGGCTGGCTTTAGAAACTTAATGATAATTACTCTTACAATAGAAAAAAGATGCATTCATTAGCATAAAAAAGTTTTATTGATAATATTTAAAGAATTTTTTCTACTTAATATTTGTTACATACATTGAATACTAGGAAACTTCAAATATTAATTATCTCTTGTTAATCAAATATTTTATATTGTGATGATCTTTAAACTGACATCTGTTCATAATGCCTCTCTCTTTATGTCATGTCGAACGCGGCCCTTCGAAAATTGTGGATGGATAAATAACCCGCACAGATGACGCAGATCTTAGCCTCACTCTCGACGACGAAGCTACAACGTCTAGCAGAAATAGCCGACAAAATTGTTGATAATAAACCGACAAGAACCATTTTCACAGCAATTCAGGCACCTGCTGTATATTCAGTTGCATGAATTAATTCATATTAAAGAGAGTCTAGCCGACCTGGCTATGCAGTTGAAAGCTTTACAAATCAGCATGCATCAAAAATATTGCACGCTGAGTAAATCGGTTAGACAGTCACATTCACCGAGCAATAACAAACGCAGATCGTTTTCACTTTTCAGTATCCAGAGATAAACCTGTATTCAATACCTGTTGGTATCATTTCAAATACGGACATCAAGCACGTCCATGTACCAAACCATGCAAATTTGATACAAACTTGGCCAGTACAGCAGTCGGGAAACGATCACCCCGGCAGCATGTAGAGACGACGTTTGCTGCCGGAGGAATGTCGAAAAATCGTCTTTTCTATATCCGTGACGAGAACACTGGATATTTATTCTTGGTTGATATGGGTGTATAGGTTTCATCCAAGCCAAACCGAACATGTTGATAAAAAATATCTGCATACACGTTGCAGGCGGCAAATGCGTCCCTAATAAATACTTAAGGCGAGATCTTGGATTTAGACGATCCTTTTCGTGGGTGTTCACCATAGCCCAGGTTAAGACCCCCATCCTAGACGCGGGCTTTTTAGCTCATTTCAATGTGTCAGTAAATATGCCTTCCTATTCATTAGAGAACAAGACAACTAATTTAGTCAAGAATGGAATTACGTCAATATACACTAGGAATTAGCGCCACTATACCTACAGCTAATGGACAGCAGGATTCATTAAAAGAAATATCCCGAGATAACAACACCGTTAAAATATACTGAGACTGTGCGCCATAACGCCGAGCATCGTATCAACACTACAGGCCTGTCTACGCATTCATGACGGGTGAGGCCTGACAAATACAAACTGGCAAAGGCGGAATTTCAGCATATGTTAGGCCATGAAATTATTAGACTATCCTCGAGTCAATATTCATCACCACTACATATGGTTCCCAAACCGGAATTAGGCAAATGGAGGCCTCGTGGCGATTTCCAAAAGTTAAACATAGTTCCAGACAAATATCCAATACCCTATCTGCACAATTTCACAGTGGGTCTGCAAGGCGCAAGGTTTTTTTTTTCTAAATTGGTCTTAGTCAAAGCGTTTCATCAAATTCTAGTTGCTAAAGAAGATATTCCCAAGATCGCATTAACCACTCCATTCGGGTTATATGAATTTGGGCGAATGCTTTTCGGTCTTAGGAATGCTGTTCAGACATTCCAGAAATTAATAGACATTGACGACGTTCTTATTGCCAGCAAAAACAAATCTGAACATCATTGTCATGTCGAACAAGAATTTCAGTGGCTACAACATTTTGGTCTAAAAATAAGAAGTGCATTTTTTCTGTGCCTATGCTGATTTTTTTTTAAGGCACGTCATAAATGAGAATAGTATTACACCCATCCCTGAAAAAGTAACATCAATAAAAGACTTTCCATCGTATTTCTTCAACTCTTCAGAGATGGTAAACCCGCTCCCTACAAAAAAACGTTACAATTGCGAATGTGAAAATGCAATGAAAGTATATAATAAAACAATTCAATATTTTCAGAACTGTTTTCAGAAACTATTCTCTGTAGGATTTGCCCTTTTTATTGTTTATTCATTAGAGTTCACTTCATTTCTGTAGCTGTTTTTCATCATTTCAAAAGACTTTCATCGTCTTTTTAGAAATGCTTCTACAGTCATTTAGCAGAGGAAAGAAGAAAAGGATATTTTCTGAGTAAAACAGAAATTAATTCTTTGAGTTTTCATTTCAAAGATGATTGAAGCTACATACAAAACTTTGTGTTTGCAATCAGTAATAAACATTGCAAAATTGTTTTTAAAGCAATAGGAAAGAGAAATAATTGTAGACAAAAATAAAATCAGAAAGCAAATTCTCATCTTACAAATATATTAAGGGCTTAAAAACAAGCAAGTAACATAATCAATCCGTTTGATTAACTGGCTTAACTGACGCAGCCCACCATCAGTAATTTGATAGGATATTTCTTGATATAGCAGCTTTTTCTTATTTTATGTACCCCTCAGCAGATAGAAGATTATGGCTCTCCACAACTTTCTATCCCTTGTTTCTCAAAGCAATGCTTGTCCCATTACTATCCTTCCCCAGTCCCGGTTCTGCCATCCATTTACATATGCTCATGTGGCAGTCAATTTCACTTATACTTAAAATCAGAAAGAGATAAGGAAAATATCTAGGGTATATAATGAAGTTTCTCTTCATTATATACCCTAGATATTTTCCTAGGGCAATATCTACTGTATATAATGAAGTTTCTCTTCATTATATACCCTAGATATTTTCCTAGGGCAATATCTACTGTATATAATGAAGTTTCTCTTCATTATATACCCTAGATATTTTCCTAGGGCAATATCTACTGTATATAATGAAGTTTCTCTTCATTATATACCCTAGATATTTTCCTTATCTCTTTCTGATTTTAAGTATAAGTGTCTTTTTTGTTCTGATCTTCTTTAAAACTTTCTCACTGATCACATGTTCAGTCTGTCGTATTCTCAGTATCCTTTTGTAGAACCACTTCTTTGTTGCTTCAAATCTTCTCTTCATCTGTGAAGAGATTGTCCAGTATTCACTGTCATATAGTATGATTGATATTACATAGAAGTTCAGAATACTTTTCTTTATTTCTAACAAAGTTTTCTTGTTTTTTGATACTTTATTTAGTTTTTGGAAGGCATCTTTTGTTATTTCAATGTGCCTTGAAATTTCTGTCATTTTTTTCCATCACCTGTTTTAACTCTTCCCACAGACTGTTAAATTTCTGTACTTGCTTGATTCTGTTGTCTCACATCTTGGGTTGTTCCCCTTTTCTAGAAACCTTGTACTCTGTCTTTTAAAAACTGATGATTTGTGTTTTCAAATTTCTTTTACTGCCTTTTGTTTAGGTCTACCCATAAGTTTTCTTTCTGTGCCTGCCATCAAAACAGTGCCATCTCAGTATCTTATGTTATTAAAATTGTGCTTGTTAATAATAAATCCTCGTAGGACTTTAAGCGCTTTTAGGATTGTTTCTCTGTATTGGGAGAATAAATCTGTTGAGAAAACACATCCTTACCTTGTGTCCTTTTCTATTTTTCTGCATAATTCATTTTTTTATCTGCATGAAGGTAGTTTCCTCCCAGTAAATATTTCAGATTATTCTAATATCTTTCCCAAATAAATCAAGTTTTCTTCACAGTTCACATAGATCTTTGTGCTGTACTTTTGCATAGGCTATGAAGCATAGGTATACATCTTTTTTGATAGCATTCTAATCATAAAGATCACATAAAGAAACTGAAAAACATTGTTCAGAAATATTCTTCTCTAGGCAATTAAAAATTTTCAAAAAATAACTAATAGATGCATTGAACATATGAAACTAATAGAGATGCATATATGCACAGAGACATGTTGAAAGTTAAGCCTATAATAATTTATATTTAAATGAATTTTAAACAGCTTTTTTTAATACAGAAATAATACTAAAATACAAAATTGTTAAAGGTTTCACTTTCAACATCTCTCTGTGCATATATGCATCTCTATTACTTTCATATATTCAATGCATATATTAATTATTTTATGAAAATTTTTAATTGTCTAGAGAAGAATATTTCTGAACATTTGTTGCATTTGTATGGATGTCTGGTTGCGTGTGTTTGAAAATTGCAATGATCCTGTCTCTTTATACTGGTTACTTTTCATCAATGATGGCAAGAGAATGAGTCCATCTGATTGAATCAATCTCAGATGATGATTGATAGCTATCTTGAATTTTTGCCTGACTAGGAAGAGAAATTGGCTGTCAAAAGACTATTTCCTCACACAGCCATTTCTGAATGTATAAGAATGCAAGAGCATTAAATATCACCACTGAAGACAAGAAAGAATAGCAAACTAATTACTTTGTGGTTTTAAATATTGTGGACTGACTGCGAGCTTGACTTAAATTGTGCTGATAAAACTTGGTCTATTCTTTAACCCTTTCATATAGGATAAACTCTTTTTTGTATTAGTTTTGAAAAAATGACACATGAATATTGCAAACTTTGATAATAAAATGAATCTGCTTCTTGCATTTGTCAAAAAAGATTTGTGGAAGCACAGTTTAGACAAATAAAAATAAAGTTACTTATTTATACCAAAATGATGAGTCTGCACATTCCAAAGAAAAATGCAAAAAATAATTCATAAATTTCAAAAGGTAAAAATTAAATAGCTGTTACAGCAAGCATATCAATTGAAATAAAAAAAAATGCAATTGATTGTTCTTCTTATCACATTAACCAGTTTTGATTTTGTAAAAGTTATTTCAATCTTCAGGATATAGTTGGGGGGGGGATGCAGGGCTTGTGGCTCAGAATGAAAAATTGAAGAGCTGAATTTTAATATCAGTTGGATTTGTTACATTCATTCATTAATACACTTGGGGAAAGTATGAAACCATCTCTTCCCCCAGCTATGGGATAAACAGTAGGACTTGTATCTGAAAAATCATTGTTATTCTCAAAAAATTCTTAATACAATATTCACTTGCAAAAGAAATTCTTATAATCCAAAATATGTTTCAGCTTTAATTAACCCATAAAGCATTGATAAGCTGTAAAAAAAACAAAAAAAAACAAATCAATCAATCAATTGATCAGCATAATATTGGGGAGACTGAGGTTTGTTGGTAAAAGTATGCATATCACTCATTAGGGTGTGGGGGGAATGAGACAGAGATACTCCAGAGGAAGTTGGAAGATAATTTCCAAGCAAAGCCCTTTGCTCTACCTGTAGTAGATGACAATACTTCAAATTGATTGAAGAGAGGAGAGACTGAGGATTTGCTCTTGTTCAGTACAACTCTTGCAGAGCCGCCAGTAATCTCTAGAAGAACCCGCTTGTGAGTGTCTCATTTCACTTGTTCTACCAGGTGGTCATTATATTCCTAAAATCCTATTTTTTATTCAAATATATTTTTGTTAGTGTTAATATTTCTGTCCCATTTAAAGTTTCATATTTCCAATTATAGCATCATGCTCATTAAGAAAATATATCAAAATATATTAAGACCATCTTGCCCCATCAGGTTGTACCAACCTACCTCACAGGTAGTATTTTTTGATTATATTTACATTTTAATTAATTAATTCCAGAAGAATTTTACAACCATTTAACTGAAAAATGTTCCCACAAATGATGGTTTCATCTAAATAACTTTAGCAGAGTGAACAAAGGTGAGACATGCATTGCTCATTATATCAAAAAAATTAAATTCACTAGTGTGAGAGAGATATTATCTATTAAATTAATCAAAGAGGATATGCTTTTATCTTTTATTAATGACACAATAAACTGTTTGAACTGTAAGGTAAGCTTGCCCTTATTTCAGAAACATTAGAATAATATAGAATTTATACTAGAAGCAAACCACCTGCATTAGGAGAGAAAATGAATTCAGTAAATATATAAAAATAGATAGGGGAGTAAGACAAGGATGTTTATTCTCACTGAACTTATTCAACCTTTACAGTGAGACAATTCTGAGAGGATTCGAAATCCTAACAGGATTCATTATTAATGGACACAATCTTAACAACATAATATATGCAAATGGCACAGTGTTGATAGCAAACACAGAAAGGAAGCTATAAGATCTCCTACAAAAGGTAGTAAAAGAAAGCAAGACTGAAAGACTAATCATAAAATGTAAGGTCTTATAGTTTATGATTGTCAGCAAAAGAAACAACCAAAGACATGAACTATGAATTGGGGACATCAAAATCAAGCAAGTAGAAAAATGTTAATATTTAGGAAATGTTTTAAAAGAGGAAAGAAGTGACAATAAAATCTCAAGGCACATTGAAATAATGAAAGATGCCTATTGAAAAACTAATAAAGAAAAGAGTATTGAAGTAATATGAATCCTCCTCTATAGCAGTTGATTATTGAAAACCTCTTCGCAGATGAAGAGACCTGCGGCAACAGCAATATGGTTCTATAGAAGGATACTGAGAATACCATGACTGAACATCTGACCAACGATGAAGTTTTAGAGAAAATGGAAGCAAAAAGTACACATACTTAACACCAAAAAGAGATCGTTGAAATTTATAGGGAACATAATGAGGAAAGAGGGTTTGGAGAGTTTAACACTCACAGGACATAATGAAGGCAGGAGAGACAAGGGAAAGTAGAGCTTGTGTAAATGGTTAGCAGAATAGGGATTAGAGGAGATGGCAGAAAATTACTAATAGCTACAAGTTACAGGAAGTTGTTGAGAGCCATGGTCACCCATGTCCTGAAAGACATGTAACATAGAAAAATCACTTTTAGAATAACCTGCTTAATGACTTTGATCGAATGGATAGCAGAACAAAGTGTGTTGGTAAGATAGCAAAAATTACGTAGAACAACCAAAGTCAGAAAGTTTTGGAAAGCCATGATTGCTGATGTCATGAAAGAATATAAAAAAAAGAAATTAAATTTTCTGGTAAACTCTAAAATACCTGAAGAAAAAATTGATCTAATTTCAAACTGGTTTTATGTTTCAAAAGTTGTATAGAAATAAAACATGTGGCACATGGTATTATGATTAACAAAAACTGGTGTGTCTTAATTTTTAGCAAAATGGTTTGTCAACTGGGACACCAGGCTGTCTTGCAAAATTATATTTCATAAATGAATGGCTTTTCAATGGTGTTCATTTTGAAACGACTCTAGGCAACCAGGAAATAACACTAACACAAGGAAATACAAATGAACTGTTTCAAAAAAGAAGAGGAATTTGGTTAAGAGAAAATGAAAATGCAGAATTCAAGAGAGTAATTAAGAAAAAAATTTAAAACAGAAAAGAAAAACAAAATTAAATGAAGTTACCAAGAAAGGGATGAGTTTAAAATATGCTCTGTCTGCAACCCAGATAGATAAATGACACTGGAATAGGAAAATGGGAATGTTATCAAATGTTAGGACAAGGTTTTTTAAAATAACAAAGGCATTTGAAACAAAATATCACTAACAGTCATTCATACAGCTGAAACTGGCAGAGCAACAGCCCTTTAAAAAGATGCAGAAGAGGAATTTTGTAACAGATTAACACAACTATTTAACCAGTGAATATGCCAAAAGAAAGTACTTCAACACATCAGCCCAGAAAGAATGAATCTACTTTCTTAAAAAAACATATAATAAAAAACTGGGCAATGATTGCCCAATCGAATAGATATAAATTATTCTGAAAAACACTTACAAATAGATTTTTTAAAATAATCTCGATGCAAACTAGCCATGTGAACAAGTAGGTTTAAGGAATGACTACTCAGCAATAGGGCATTTACACACAATAGATCAACTGATTGAAAAAATAGCAGCGGAATATAAGAAAATATTTTAGCTTTTGTTAATTATGGAAATACACATGTGGTTGTCTTTAACTCATCACGAGAGCAATGTATTACTAAATATATATATATATATATATATATATATATATATATATATATATATATATATTGAGAATATATACAACAATAATATTGAAATAATTTGATTACACAATGACACAACGAAAATTAACATTGGAAAAGGAGTGAGGCAAAGGGATAAAAGTTCACCTAAATTGTATCCAGCAGGCCTTAAAAGTATGTTCCAAAAAATTAACTGGGAAGGGATAAATGGAAAATATTTGAAACGATTACAATTTGTTGGTGACATTTTACTAATATCAGGATCAACAGATGAATTACTAAAAATACTAAATAACCTAAATAAGGATGGTCTGGATATAGTTTTGATAATTATCAGAAATAATACAAAAGTAAAATTCAAGTGTAACATACTGAATAAAGATAATAACATTATGGTATAAAGAATTGGAAGACATCTAAGACTACATATAATTGGGACAGGTAATAATATTAAAGAAGCGACTATGAAAATAAACTAATACAACATAACATAATAGAATGGAAATATTCAAATATATACAGATATCTCATGTGATTTTTTCTGTACAGCTCTATCTAGTTTTGTTGACACCTTCTGACAATTCTTAAAAGGAATAGATGCGGTTTTGCTCTGACAGATTGGTTCCAACTAGTAGTCAGACAACTTATATTATGTGCTTGTTTTTCTTAACCTTTGACATGTGCATAATTTATAGCTGACGTAAAGTCAGATAAGTAAATTTTGCAATGCTACACTAGCATCTGTGGATTGCTTTCAAAAGATATTGTTAATTTCTGCATTTCATGCCTGTACGTCATAAGCACACTGGCAAAGATATATATATATATATATATATATATATATATATATATATATATATATATTTTTTGCAGCAAAAAAACAAAAATTACCTCAACATACAAATACTCTATTTCAAGCTGTTCTGTGCCATGGCTATCATCAGTCCCTAAGTGTCTGTCTGTCTGTCTCAGAACATTGTTTTAAATTTATTTTCAATGTCAGTCCTACTCTAGTAGACACCTTGTTAATGAGAATGGGATTTGTGTTAGCGATTGGTAGGGTGTAAGATATCTTATCCCGGGTGAAGCAGTCTGAGGTTGAAGTTTATTTATGGCCAGAAACTTTGTTGTTTGTAGTTTAATATCAGTTCCTACTATGGGGCATGTCTTATACAGGCCCTGAATATGTTTTTCTGGGATTCACAGTGAATAGTTTTTGTATTACAGATGTCCAATATTATTAATAAGTAATGGAGTATTTAAACTTAAACCCATTAATATTAATGTAAATTAGTTTATGTAAATAGATTTATAGATTATGGGTAATACCCAAGCATCCAATAGAATAAATCATGCTGTCCAACACAATTATATGTGTACATATCTTCATATATACATATATGTATATTTACATGTCCATACATATATGTCACTATATGTACACATACACCCCCACATATATGCACATGTATTATTATGTAATTTGGAATTTTTAGTTCTCTCTATTGATTTAATAGTTTGCATTGATCTTTATATTTTATTATCCTGATTTTTCTTCTAAACATAGCTTGCACCTACCCTTGGGAGTTTTCATGAAACCTAGAATTTTCCAATTTATTTAAGGATTCAGACTCTTTTCCTTCAATTCCCAAAAGTTTTTCGAAAGGGCTGTTTGGTGTTTAATTTTGGATTGGTGAATGAATGTCTTTATGTACCGATTCTTAGTTTAAATTTTCCTGCAGAAATGCTGATGTAAATATTATGATTTGTTGTATTTTTTTAAGGGTAATGGTTGCCTGCTAATACTACTCTAGGGGATCTGCACTTGACCTCTACTGGAAAGTTTTTCTTAATTCTACAATGACAGGGGGTTTCCATATTAGATTTATTTTTTTTCCCCATGGAATTTACTTAAAATGGAATTGTTACGGGAATTAATAATTTGGTACATATTATCAGTGTAGGAGTAGCTAATTTTGAATGATTTCCTGTTAAATATCTTATTTAGAGGTTTTTTTGTTGAAATGTTGAGTAATTAAGTTTATGAAGTACTGTCCGATGTTGATACTTGACAGTTTGCAGAGAGGGGGTGTTGAACCGAGTGATTTTCACCTATTTTTACACCTACATTCCACTTTTCATGTATCAGTATTACTATATATATATATATATATATATATATATATACATACACATACATATATATATATATATATATATATATATATATATATATATATATATATATATATATATATATATAAGTGTATATACACACTATCCCTGATAGTGAGCACCTTAACCCTTTTATAATTTTATGTTAATATATATTTCTAAATAAATAAATTTTTATCTGAATATTTGTTTGGGATATTAAAATGTAAAAATATATACTGTTACTTTATACATTTGTATCATGCCTCTAATTTGATCAAATCCCAAATCATGACATTTTTTCATCTAGTTTTTATCAAGAATATTAAACACTCTGATGGCAGTTCTGGTACAATGAATAGAGATAACAGAAAATTACTTCAGTTGTCCAAGGCAACTCAAAATGACCAACAAGATACTTCAAGTTGGATAATTTTCTCAAAAGAAATTTGTTCTTGTGACTACTCACTCCAAATAGTTGCTCATTAAGGAATGGGAAGCATTCATTACAAATAAGACATTTTTCCCATGGCATGTAACAGAACTTTTAATGTTTTTTCCAGCATGACTTATTTTACAAAAAGAACTTTTGGTACTCTTTTAGAATATCACCCCCCAGATCTTTTACTTGTATGGCTGTAAAGTCACCCAGACTTTGAATAAGTGGAGTTTTTTTCTATTAAAAGGTTAAAATATTTTTCTTTAGATATCAGGTTAATACCTTTTTTTTTAAATATCACTTAAAGAGACTAGTTTTCTTTTAATAAAATTTCCTCATTGATTCCTCTATTTTTGAATGATTTTCAAAAACAGTGATTCATTTTTTATCCTAAAGCTATTCATCATGGCAAATTGAATCTTTTGTTGATGGAAAAAATTGAAAAACAAAATGTACTTCCTTCAATCATTAGTTTTACATTCTCTAACCACAAATTTTTGTTTATGAGATTAATTTTATATAATGTTGGATTAATTTATTTTTGCATATATTATTTGTTCTTTTTAACATTTTCATTCAGAGAGTATAGAAACACTGAACATTTTTTATAAAGACTCATTTCCTCTACAAACATTTAAAAAATTTCATAAAATTCAGAGTATCTTCAATACCCTCTGTTCCATATTCTTTGATAAAACTTGTAGTCATTTGTTAAACTTCAATTGTTTTCATTCTTGAATCTTAACTTTAATTCCTACACACAACACCCATTTTAAAGAGTAAAGTAGGTCACAATCCCCTTAGTTACTTTTTCAGACTTTATTGAGGATGCTTTTGAAATGGTTAAAATGGGTTTTTTTATGTTAATAATGTTCTTTCTATCATTCATTGAACAAATTATTCAAAGTGATTTTTAACCAAAACGTTTTGGCAGGCAAACAATTCAGTCAAGATTACTAGAGATAAATGAAAAATCTTTATTTAATTCCCATTGAAACTTGTTTTATCATATAATCCAGATTTACTAATGGTTTCTGCTACATTCTTTAGGATAAGTAATCATTTATATACACTATTTTCTGTCATAGGCTTTCATTGTGAAATACTATGTGAATGTACTTATTTCTATGAAAGTACAGAGTATGATACAAGATGGGAACCATGAATCAGTGCTGTCAAACCATTGCTCTTTCATTTTAAAAATAGTATAAATGATCTTACCAACCTGCAAGAAAAGAGAAATGGTGCAACAGTGACTGAAGCTATTGGACTTAATTTCTACTTTGAGGTTTGTGCTTACCATGATTATTTAATACATTTTTTTTCAGATAAAGAAATTGAAATTATCTCTGTCTCAATTGATTTTTTCTTTTTTCAATTGAAATTATTCTTTGCACCATTTTAATTAAAATTGCTCTTTTCTAAATTGATTTTATCTTTACTTCTATTGAAACTACCACTTTCATCCATTGATTTTATTCTTTCCTAAATAATAATTATTTCATTCTCAATTTTATCCTAAATGAAAAGTACCCCTCAAGTAATTTTCTTTTTTCCTTAATTGAAATTATACTTTTTCCATTAATATTATCTTTTCCTGAATTGAAGTTACCATTTCTCAGTTGATGTTATTCTTTCCTAAATTGAATTTATACTTCTATGTTGATATTATAATTTCCTCAAATTAATTTTTACCTTTTAAAATCTTCATTGATTTTATTCTTTTATCAATTAAAATTAACTCTTTCTCAATTGCTTTTAATTTTATTTTATCCTCAGTGGATATTATTCCTTTCTCAACTGATCTTAAAATTACCCTTTTATTCAGTGAACTTTTACTTTATTCAACTGAAATTATAAACTATTTTGCATTTATTTTATCCTTTTCTTAACTGCAATTACATTTTTCTCCAATGATTTTTTTCTTTCCACAGTTTGAATTACCCATATTGCATTTTTAATTTTATATTCACCTGAACTAAAATTACCATCCTCCCACTGATTTTTCAACATTCCTCAATTAAAATGAACATTTATCTCACTGATTTTTACAATTCCTTAATTGAAATTAATCCTTCCCTATTGATTTTCCCATTCCTCAATTGAAATTACACTGTCCCATTGATTTAACCAATGTTTTAATTGAAATTAGCCTTTCCTCCACTGATTTTTTTCATTCATCAATAGAACTTAACATCGTATTATTTCCATGTGTGATGCTTTGTTATGAAAGACAAGGAAATCCACTTGATAATTGTCTATTCTAAGTTCACATGTTCAAAAACTGTATACAGTATCCACATCATGAGATGAACTCGCATTTTATTTAATTTCATACCATGTCAGAATCTCATTCAAGAATGTCCTCTATCAAGGAGCATACCTCTGATTACTACTTTCTTTGCACATGCTACAAACATTTCCGCTACTGATTTTTCTGATGCTTAAATCAACCCTTCAACAGAATTTTTCCAATTCCTTAATTGAAATTACACTTCTCCCTTGATTTACCCATGCATTAATTGAAATTACTTCTTCCCTCACTGATTTTCCTCATTCATCAATTAATCTTTCCCATTCTCATTTGATTTCGTTACTTGAAATTATTCTTTTGTGTGTTATCATTTTACTAAACTACAATTACATCTTTCTTAGTTAATTTAAACCTACATTGAAATTGCCTCCTTTTCAATTGACTTTATTTTGTTCTCATTGGGAAATAATTGTTTTTCCCATTGATTGTATCATTTTCTTAATTGTAATTACCCTTTTTAACCATTGATTTTATTCTTTTCTTAATTGTAATTACCCTTTTTAACCATTGATTTTATTCTTTTCTTAATTGTAATTACCCTTTTTTACCATTGATTTTATTCTTTTCTTAATTGTAATTACCCTTTTTACCATTAATTTTATTCTTTTCTTAATTGTAATTAACCTTTTTTACCATTCATTTTATTCTTTTCTTAATTGTAATTACCCTTTTTTACCATTGATTTTATTCTTTTCTTAATTGTAATTAACCTTTTTACCATTGATTTTATTCTTTTCTTAATTGTAATTACCCTTTTTTACCATTGATTTTATTCTTTTCTTAATTGTAATTACCCTTTTTTACCATTGATTTTATTCTTTTCTTAATTGTAATTACCCTTTTTTACCATTGATTTTATTCTTTTCTTAATTGTAATTACCCTTTTTACCATTGATTTTATTCTTTTCTCAATTGTAATTGCTCATTTTACATTTATATTATTCTATCCTCACTTCATAATTACTCTTTTCATCACAGATTTTGTTTCTTTTGTAATTTGAAGTTTCATATATAACCAGAATGTTCTCATTCATAAACTTTTCTAAATATAGCTCAAGAAAAATATTGAAAATAAAATTACTTTTGAAGTGACTATACCAGAATATGCAGATATATGAGGATAGGGATGTATCAATAAATCATTGAAGTTGTAATTACAAGCTGAATTTCATCTGAAAATTTCACTATATATGATCTGATTAATATTCTGCTATTAATTAAGTGTTTTACCAAGGAAAGAGATTATGTTGAAAAATAAATATTTGTTGTGTAAAATAAATAGTTTCTTTATCGCTTGGCTTTATACAAATGCCAAATTCCAATAATAATAAATCCATTTCGGTTCTGTGAATAAATAATGCCATCTGCAAACAGTTAAAAGAAAACCTAATTGCATAATCTTATGAATTTTTAGGGACTGTACCATAATCCCATTAAAATATAATGATCACAAAATATTCTTGCTTTCATTAGAGTACAGGAATCGATTTCATATCAATTTCATATCAATATTCAGTTTTCAAATGCTATTTGGAAAGTTTTACTTGATTTTATGATTTGCAAAATATCACCTGCTATTTCACTTTTGTTTTCTCAATATTCACTTAGAAATTAGATTCCAACTGGATTGAATATATATAATTCAACTCAATATATAATTTAATATCTGTCAACAGTCATCAACTGGCAAAAGTTTTCCATTCAGTCTCTACTACCAATCCCTGAATTCCTATTCTAAAATATGAAAGTCATAGACTGTTTCATATTTATTATTATCACTAGATATTTTTCTAAAACATTTATATCTAGACAATACATAACAATCTCTTTGTTAATATAAAATAAACATTAATAAAAGCATTATAATTTAGTTTGTTATTTGACTTTAATTGTCTGCAAACAGAGTCATTAAGTACTTATGGGAGATAAGAGAATGAGTATGTGTAATTAAAAAGACAGAAGAGATCCTTAGCAAAGCAAAGTAGAGTTTCTGTTTTAATAAATATTGCTGGGTTTGTTTATTGGATTTTAGCATTACAGGAAACGCAGAGATAAAAATACAAATTCTCAAAACTATATGTGGAGATTCGATATACAAAACACATACAATGAGTAAAATATGTCCAAATTTGAAATAGAACTGATGCCTTTAAAGATTGTCATCATTTGCATAGTTTTTCCATCTATAAAAGACAAAGAATAATTAGTGTTTGATTGATTGATTGATATTGATGGCTTACCAATCCTTTGTAGGTTATTTAAAGCCAAAATATTATGGATTGTAGGAGGTTGCTTACAGTACCCAGTATTCCCAACCGGTCATCATCGAAGTACTAATCAGCAGCAATACTGCTTAATTTGGGGTGAGAAAACAAGGACTGATATTTTCAATGTGATTTGCCTGCATGCGAATATTAAGTGGATGATTTACACATAGACAAATTTACAGATGCAGAGATAGTTTTGTTACTCGAGAGAGATTATCCCTTATGATGTAAATAAGTAGCTAATATGTGATATAATCATACATTCAGATTTTGGTCTTTAGCCTTAATGATGAGGCTGGTGGTGAAAGGTCGGATCTAGGATCTCTGAAGTGCCTAATGATTGTATTCCATAGAGAGCAGATTAGATCTCCCAATTTTCAGATAGAGTTAGATGAGAATTGAAGCATTGCTTTGTGGAGAAATGAGAGAAAATAATTTTAAGCATATTTCTGGCTTATTAGAAATTTCTAGGGAAGTTTGGAGTTAATAACATAACAAGAAGTGAAGCAGAATATTAAAAAGGAGAAGGCATGATTGACATAATAACAGTATAGTAATAACAAATAATAACAGCATAATATTAAATGTAGATGCAATAAACTTCTCTGAGAGGAAAGCTAATTCTCTTTGCTTTGATGAAAAGGAATTGATGAGACATGCAACATCACAAGAGCAGAGTTTTTTTCTTAAGAAGTAGAAAGCATGCAAGAAAGCACAGAAACTGTTTCAATTTTATAAGTGAATTCATAACAGGAAGAAAATGTGGCTCTTGTTACTTTCTAAGTGGAAACTAAAATAATACTTAATGTATTCGGATATCCACAGTTCTCTATTGCTTAAGATAAATGGTTTTTTTGTCAAATCATGCTGCCATTCCTACCCAATATAGGTGACCTTATTGTGCACTTGGAGTCAATGCAAAATATAGTAGGGAAATCAGCCTAGTGACATTCAGTGGTATCCCATAATGAGTGTCATATTTACTCTAAAAGAAGTAAATGCAATATTTAAATCATTTATTTATAATGAACACCAAAAGGGAAGATCTTAGTAAGCATCAATTCAGCTGGTTGACTGTTTCCATATTGCATCTCAGCATCAGGAAAATATCCCTTATTTTGGTTGCTTCCTGAAATGATGACACATCCTAATGCAGTTACATGTATCAGTGTAGTTTCAATTCTCTCCCATATAACATCATAGCAAACTCTCAAGATTTTCATGCCAATGTTGTCCCCAGTTTTGTTTGTACAAAAAACAGAGTTCATTGTCTGGTGGTGGGAGTAGCCAGTAATATCGATATCAATGATAATAATAATTTGCCTGCATGACATCAAAGATGAAATTCAACCTTACCAAAAGTAAAGGGCTCTCATTTTGGAAGGCCTCCCATTGTTGCTATTAGTGTATAGCTTACACTACAGTAATTGCTGAATATGTGCAAGCTGTTTGGAAAGGTGTTTATTAAGGATATATATTCATACGCAGGTCAAGGTAAGCCTGTTAAAAAAAAACGTATATCATTTCTAATTTTATCAATTCAGTCTTCTTCCCAGAGTGATGTGGCTGGTGCAGGTATATATGAGAGAGGGAGAGAGAGAGAGAGAGAGAGAGAGAGAGAGAGGATAGTTGGTGTTTATAATTAAGCGTAAATAGCCAGATAAGTCATTACCAAAAAGATCGAGGTTATGAAAATGAGATTTTATTTGATGTGTGCTGAAACTCAGAAGATAAAAAAAACAGCAAGAAAATACCGGGGAACTGAGGAAGACAAGTTTTATGTGCAGCACAGATGACCATAAAAGGCTTTGAGTGGTTGAGGCCATGGTTGTAGTCCAAACGGTCCCAATATGGTGAGTTCATACTGGAAATTCTTTATTCTTATCTGTTAAGGGGCCACCCTTTTTATACAAGTGGACTCGCCTAGTGTGTACTTGTACCCCTGCCGGTGAATACCCGGGGGTGAGACGAGTGAGAGTGTGAGGTAACCGCTTTGTAGAAGTCACTGTTGCGAGCACGTAGACTAAGAAGGAAGCCATACTTCGATACTGAATTTCCCAGACTATATATATATATATATATATATATATATATATATATATATATATATATATTATTATTATTATTGCTACTAATCGCATTTCTGGATCTACTAACCTTATTACCAATTGTATTATTACGTCAATACATTTATTTGTTATATTACATTCCTGCGTTTGTCATTCATTTGAGACCGGATTTCATCCCGGAATCCACAACAAATTGGCGACGAGCGATTCGAACTCACACGGGAAGAACAAACAACAAAATTTTTTCCCTCGTCGTCCACAACAAATTGGCGACGAGCGATTCGAACTCACACGAGAAGAAGAAATAGAAAAATCCTCCCCGCGGCAAAGAGTTACAAGAATTAAAAATACGTAAAATTTAGTTATCATGGAAGATTTTTTAAATATTTTGGTAGAACTGGTAAAATACCAAAATGATCAACAATTACAACTACAGGAAAGAATGGAAGAAAAATGGCAAAAGCAATTACTACAAACGCAGAAGGAAAATCAAGAAAGACAAATAGAGCTCCAGGAACTAATATTGAAAGTAGCGGGTAACAAGCAGTTAGATATTAAAAAAGAGGCAACTTTTTCGCAAGACGCAGTGTGGAATACTATAGAGATTTTCAAATATTCTCTAGATGAGGATAAAAATTTTGGAGATTACTTCAGAAGACATGAAGACATCTTTAACATCGACTGTCAAAACTGGACAGAAGCAAAAAAGCTACGTTCTATTGCTTAGAAAATTAGGAACTGAAGAATATACAAAGTTCGTGGATTATATCTTGCCAAAAAAGACGAACGAATTAACATTTGACGAAGCAGTTATATGTCTTAAAGAACTCTTTAGTCCAAAAACATCACTCTTCTACAAGAGATGGAAATGCCTTAACCTGGTAAAGGACAATAATGAGGATTATTCCACGTTTGCCGCAATCGTAAATAAACATTGCGACGACTTCAAATTAGTGGAATTAACCCCGGACAATTTCAAGTCTTTCATCTTTGTTCAAGGATTATTTTCAACAAAAGATAGTGAAATGCGCAAAAGAATGCTTTCAAAATTACAAAATGAACCTGGACTAACACTGTAACAATTGTCGGAAAATTGCCAGAAATGTCTAAGTATAAAGAAAGACTCGAAGTACATTGAGGAGTCAGCTGTATCTGATATATGTAAGTTAAACAAAAGTCTACATTCTTCACCATCCCCGGAAAGAAAACAAAAATTCTATAAGAGAAAAAAGTACAACATACAGGGGAAATTATGACGAAAATAGAAGCAAATATAAGCCCCCCCCCCCATCAGCATGTTATCGATGTGGAGGACTGCATTGGAACAAGGATTGCCGTTTTAGATATAAAAACTGTCTTGAGTGTGGAAAAATGGGCCACAAGGCATCCCAATGTAGGAACAGAAAAGATACTAGGAAAATAAGAGCTACTAGGATGCAAAACGAAGACAATACCAACATAAGGAAATATGTGAAATTTGAAATCTTAAATAAAAAGATAAAATTGCAACTGGATTCGTGTTCCGACCTCACGATAATCAACCTACAGACATGGAGAAAACTTAACAGACCAACCATGTTACATACACAAAAAATTACCAAGTCGGCTACAGGAAAGCGAATAAAATTCGAAGGAGAAATAATCGTGAATGTTAAATTTCACGGGAAAACAAAAAAAACTTAAGATATACGTCATGAAAGATACTGAAAATCTAATATGTATCGATTGGATGCAAAAGTTCAACGTTTGGGATCTACCTATCAGCTCTTTTTGCAAAAAGTTAGAGGTTGAACTATCAGATGCTATAAAGTTAAAGGAAGAATTATATAACCAATTTCCTGAGGTATTTTCCAGTGGGTTGGGACAATGCAAAAAATTTGAGGCCAGAATTGAATTAAAAGAAAACGTCCAACCAGTTTTTAAAAAGAAGCGAAACGTACCGTTCGCTACTATAGAAAAAATCGACAAAGAATTGGAGAGACTTGAACAAACTAGGATTCTTTCAAAAACAGACTTTAGTGAGTGGGCGGCGACGGTGGTTTATGTAAAAAAGAAGTCAGGAGAAATCCGCGTATGCGCAGATTTTTCGACGGGGCATAACAAGGCTATAAAAGATCACATCATTACCCACTACCGAGCCCAGAGGAAATATTTACAAAGCTCAACGGCGGGAAGATATTTTCAAAAATAGATCTAAGTGAGGCTTATCTACAAATCCCAGTACGAGAAGAGAGTACGAAAATCCTTTGCATTAATACGCACAAAGGGTTGTACAAATTCAACAGACTACCATTCGGAGTAAAAGTTGCACCAGCAATTTTCCAGCAGACGATGGACACAATGCTCACGGGCCAGAATTTCGTGACCGCTTATCTGGATGACGTTTTAATTAAGAGCGACAATGTTGAAGAGCACACGTCACACATAAAGGAAGTTTTCAGAAGACTTCAGGACTTTGGGTTCAAAGTAAAAAGAGGAAAGTGTGATCTTTTCCTAAATGAAATTAAATACTTAGGTCAGATAATAAATGAAAATGGCAGGAAACCGGACTCAAAGAGGGCATCAGCAATTAAAAATATGCCTGAACCAAAAAATGTTGCAGAACTACAAAGTGTCCTGGGCCTAGCTAACTACTATGGCGAATTTATTGACAATATGCATAAACTGAGGGCCTCACTAAATGAGTTACTAAAAAAGGAGAATAATTGGAATTGGACAGAGGATTGTAAAAAAGCATTTAAGGAAATAATACAAAAATTAACTTCGGAGTTAGCATTGACACATTTCGATCCCGAACTCGAAATCATTATTGCAAGTGACGCGAGCTCACATGGGGTAGGTGCGTGTATTCTACACAAGATGCGGAACGGTACAAACAAACCCGTTCCACACGCATCTAGATCATTATTATCGGCGGAGAGAAACTATTCACAGATCGAAAAGGAGGCATTGGGCATAATTTTTGCAGTAACTCGTTTTCACAGATATATTCATGGGAGAGAGTTCACGCTTCAAACAGACCACAAACCACTTCTTACGATTTTCGGTTCAAAAAAAGGTCTACCAGTCTATCCAGCGGACAGACTTTTAAGATGGGAAACTGTGTTACTAAACTACAATTTCAAACTTGAGTTCTTACCATCAAAGAAAATAGGACACGCTGATGGACGATCGCGATTAATACCTGCGAAAGGCGAACCGTTAGAAGATTCGGTAATTGCGGCATTACAAGCTGAAGATGAAATCAGTAAGGTATTATGCAATATAATAAAGGAACTACCTGTAACGCTGCTAGCGATAAGACGAGAAGCAGAAAGAGACGAATTTATTCAGAATACCAAGAAAAAAATAGAAGAGAAGGTGAGGAATTTAGCAGACAGTTTCTCAATCTGTGACAACATATTATTGTATAACGAGAGAGTAGTAATACCGAAGTCGCTACGAAGACGGCTCTTGAAAGATTTTCACTTAGGACATCCCGGAAAAAACCGGATGAGATCACTTATGAGAAGTTTTGTCTACTGGCCGAACATGGACGATGATATTACGCAAATGGTGGAAAGTTGCAAAGGTTGTGCTGCTGCGGCGAAAGCACCACTCTCTATACAAAAGTCCAGAATCCACGTGGATTACGCAGGACCCATTGAGGGTTACTACTTTTAATAACAGTAGATAGTTTCAGTAAATGGCCAGAGGTTGCCAGATTTAAACACCCGACGACAGAAAATACCATAAACTGTTTACACGAACTATTCGCGAGATTTGGCGTTGCGGATTGTTTTGTAAGCGATAACGGCACACAATTTACCTCCAGTGACTTCAAAGAATTTTGTGAGACATATCAAGTAAAGCATATCAAGATAGCTCTGTACCATCCGAGGTCGAACGTACAAGCTGAAAGATTCGTTGACACACTAAAAAGAGCGTTAAAATAAAGCCGTGGATGTACCGACGATAAAAGCGATACAACAGTTCCTCCAAGTGTACAGAATAACACCTAACGTGAACACATCATCGGGTCTTTCACCAGCGGAATTGATGTTTGCTCGGAGAATAAGGTCTGTGTTTGACAAATTAATGCCAAACAAGAAGAAAAACCAGTATACACCGATTGTACCGAAGAGATCATTTAAACCAGGAGAACGGGTTTACTTTAGGATGTTTAGAAACAATATGGCTTACTGGGAGCCTGACACAATAATTAACAGATTAGGAAATGTGATGTACACAGTACAAGGCGAGAAGTTTTCACATAGAAGACATATTGATCAATTACAAAAAAGACCGGTTGAGTAGGCATGCTCGTCACCCGCAGAAAACGACGATTCAACGGATGCAATCTTCGAAGCTTTTGCGATCCAAAGACCACAGAAAGACACAGAAATTAGAAGGTCAAACAGGAAGAGAAAATTTACCGAACCTCTGATTATCGATCATAAGAGAAAAAAATACTAACTCCCTCCAAAAGGGATCTAAGGAGGGGTGTGTTAAGGGGTCCACCCCTTTTTATACAAGTGGACTCGCCTAGTGTGTACTTGTACTGCTGCCGGTGAATACCCAGGGGTGAGACGAGCGAGAGAGTGAGAGTGTGAGGTAACCGCTTTGTAGGAGTCACAGTTGCGAGCACGTAGACTCAGAAGGAAGTCATACTTCGATACTGAATTTCCCAGACTATATATATATATATATATATTACTATTGCTACTAACCGCATTTCTGGATCTACTAACCGTATTACCAATTGTATTATTACGTCAATACATTTATTTGCTATATTTCATTCCTGCGTTTGTCATTCATTTGAGACCGGATTTCATCTCGGAATCCACAACATTATCCTTTTATAATTCCATGCAAGTGGAAGTTGATATCTCTGTAGAAACAAAAAGGCAGTCATCAAAATCTATTTAGGATTGTTGTGGAAGCAGCTTCAAACTCGAAATGAAATGATACATATCAGACTTTATTCATGAGGTACTAAATGATGCCAGAAACTGGCTAGTTTTCTGTTTTGCATGTTTTTTTTTCTTTTTGTATGTCAGCAAATTACTTATGATTTTAACTGGCATTGAGTTTTTCCCACTGGAGAGCATTAACTGAATATGCTGTCGAAAGGAAACTTGAAAGACTGTTAGCAGTTCTTCTGTCAGTTTTCAATGATTAGTCTCTATGTTAGGTTGTAGAAAAATGTTATATCATTGAGCAGTTCAGTCTGGAAAGAAGATGGAGATAGTAGGCAGCTTGGAAAGATGAATTCACTTCTTGTCAACATAATTTCGAGAGAGTAGCAATGTTCATTCTTGATTTTGCAAGCTGCATTGAATTAGCAGACGAACTGTGGTGCTTGAATCATTATAGCTAGAACAGCAGTATTTATTATGAGTATAACCTTGTTACTGCAAAGATCATTGAATATGACTATTTTGTGCACATTAAAAATAGCTGTTCACTATTAACTGGACAATTTGACTATTACTCTGGGTGATGAGAATTTTAGCAACGTTTGTCCTAGAAAGCACAATGAGCACAGCTTCTAGATGACAATAAAGATCACCAGAGAATCAATGAATCTGTTTACAGATGTTGTTCTTATACATATTTATATATATATATATATATATATATATATATATATATATATATATGTGTGTGTGTGTGTGTGTGTGTGTGTGTGTGTGTGTGTGTGTGTGTGCATGTATGTATGTATATATATTAAAATATAGGATTAATACAAATATGAAATTTGTCACTGAGCTCGATTGATTCCCTGACTCTGGATATTTGAAGACAAACTCTTTAGTAATTGCTCTGTCTAATCTTCAGTTCAGTGCTTATTTTCTCATATTTGTTCTTTTTATATAGAGACATCCGCCAAAAGCACATACCTAAGGTTTAAAATGAATGTTTCAAAATGAAAAATGTTTCTTGAAGCTTTTATTTTAGTTTTAATTTCAAGCTAATAGATAAAATTTAATATTTCCAATAAGCAAAATAATTTGCTGAATTTTAAAACTAATTTAGATTGACTGGAAGGATTTTTTTTTTGCTAAATAGCTGATGAGTGTTCTTTTAGCTCTTTCTCAGTGCAATTTTTATTAAAAAATCGTCCAAAAATGAAATATACTTTTCTGAATCTTTATTTGAGGAATATTAGTTGATTTAAAGTATAATTAATCTAATTTGATATTATTTACTTTAAGTTTAAAATATCACAGAAATGTGTTTATATAACCTGACAGCCTGATTACAGATCTAATGTTGTTCTATACAGACTTTAACTGTAAAAACATAATTTAAATAAATGACCTGAGCACCATTTTTATATAATTTTTAAGTACTCAGTAATCTTTAAAATTTGGGAAAATATTCTCCATATTGAATTTTAGAAATGTTGGTATTAAATTTACTATAGTTATCACTCTTGTTTTCTGATAATGTCGTGTATGGTCGCCCATACTTACTAAAATATATGTTTGTATATAAAAAAAAATAAATAAAATAAAAAATAAAAATTCTCTTAAAAATATTGGTATTTGGTGATTTGTATTAAGCTTTTCCATTTATGATTAGTTAATATAGTTTTTACATAATAATATTATCTAAAAAGCTGAAATTAATACAAAATTTAACAAATTTTAACCTTAATTTTTTTTCTAATTAATTTCTATTTTTATATTAAGTTAAAAAAAATTATGCACTTTTTATTGGTGTAGAGTTGATCTTTTTCTTCATTGTTTGGCTATTTCTCCTTTCCATCGTTTTTGTCTCCTATTGGCTTTACCTTTTTCCACTCGTTCGGGTTTGAGATAAATGTGGCGATGTTATATATATGGAAGGTTAGCTTTATAATTAAATTGTATTTATTGTTGTTTGAATATGTATACATATATACATACATCCACATACACGCACATATATATATATATATATATATATATATATATATATATATATAAATAGACACTGAGAATAACACACAGCGGCGACAGTCCTCTTCATGCTTAAACGAGAGTCATTATATATATATATATATATATATATATATATATATATATATATATATATATATATATATGTGTGTGTGTGTGTGTGTGTGTGTGTGTGTACATATATATATATATATATATATATATATATATACGAACGCATGCACACAAACACACTTCTGTCCACGACTAAAGGTTTCATCTGGACGCAGAGGTGGATAATGTTACTGTCGCACAATTTTCGGGAGGTAAAAAGCAATATCAAAAGAATATGTATCCCCCACTCTGCAGTTTATATTATATAATAATATTAATGATGGAGGCGTGTGGGAGAGAACAGAGGAGGGTGACTACCAAATATGGTAAAACATACCATATAAGACATATTCACTCAGAGGATCGGATGTTTAGATTTAATGGGGAGGCAGGTAACTGATATAATTTCACTCCACACCAAGTTTTTTTTTTTATATATCAAAAACTTATTTACGTGCTTGTTAAAAAATTATGGAGTAACTTGTCGCTAGCGAAATACTTATCAATTAAAACTATAAAGGTACTGGTGATATTCGTCTTTATTGCCTTGTTGAATGTTATTTTGACTTGTTGAATGTTATTTTGCCTTGTTGAATGTTATTTTACCTTATTGAATGTTATTTTCCTGCATCGGGTTTTTTTCCGTCATTACTGCTGACACCATCACTATAATTATTATTACCACCATTATTATCATCTTCTCTGCATATTTTATTATACTATTGTGCCCGCTTTTTGCCAATGTCTGCTGGTAGATGGTTTTAGCGCTATCAAAAATAATTTCATTGGCCGAGTTTCTTGCACTGATTTTTTAATATGCTGTCCAAAAACTCGGCCAATGAAATTATTTTTGACGATGCCAAGACCATCTGCCAGCAGGCGTTTCATTCTTTTCTCTTTCATTTTGATCAATATCTGTTTCTTTCCACTTTTAACAGAAAACAAAACATTCAAGTGAAACGAGTAATTTTATAAGAACATTTAATTTTGTTATAAAATAAAATAAGACATATCTCGGCTGATTTGCAGGCAAATAAACTAACATACTTAAGAGCGAGAGCCGGATGTGAACGGGACAAGGCTCCGTCACAAAATGACCATTATCGTCGTTTATGCATGTTCCCAACGTACGAGTTCCAGTCGAAAAATAAAATAATATTTTAAAGTGTTTCTATTTTTCGACCAATAAAAATGCTTCCCTCCTAATTATACTCGCGTCGTTTTTTGAGCCTGTTAAGGTCATAAAAACGCCATAAAAAGGGTCACACGGTGAAGTACAACAGCAGTCAACATGAGGCCAGGGAAGAGACCTGTCACGGTCAGTCAGCAGCAGTCAGCAGGAGGAGCGCCAAACCAACCAGCGTGAACTACTATGAGAAATCAACCCAGACCGGGAGCCGGCTTATGAACTATGCTACAAGGTAGCTGTCCCAAACCCACACGTTCCTATTGAAATAAATCACGTAAATCTATGTCTGCTGTTGTCGTATTTCCTTCTTGCAACCATACGCTTGTCTATAACAATTTTCTTTCCCAATCATGAAAATAGTAAACCACAAAGTCGAGTTTGATGAAAATCATATTCTTTTGTAACTGTAAAAGAAAAATCAGAAAAACAGAAAACATTGGCTGTCATAATTTGTCAAAAATGAAAGCAGTATCTTAAATTACTTTAATTAGACCTTATATTGTAGTTGTCAAATCAATTATATAGATCTAGATATCAATGTTGAGAGATATATATATGTGTGTGTGTGTGCGTGTGTGCATATATGTATGTGTGTATGTATATGTTCAGCAAAAAACATAAAAAGGATTATTGCTCAAATATACAATCTCTCTCTCTCTCTCTCTCTCTCACTTTATTTATCTGTCTATCTATCTATCTATCTATCTCTATGTTCAGATATTGGACTCTATTGTCGATTTCTATGTAGAAGACTTGGTTAGTTTATAATTAAACTGTTAGACTACCCATAGAAACTATTTGATAATAGTGGTGAATGTTTGTATGCAACGAACAACACATTTTCAATAGAAATAATAACAGAAAATGTAATCGAATGTACCATAAAATCTTTGAATATTTTACTGTGACGGATGCTAGCTAAACATACATATAATGGGCTCTCCACACATCTACGACGTCACACATCTGTTGCTGTTACTAGCTTCGATAGAACAGTGTTTTATAAAAGTTATTCAACGAGAATACACGTGTTTCATGTTTGTCTTCTCTTTATATGTTGAATCTCCATCATCCAGTTCAAACTTGGTGTACAAAGACCATATACAACATGGTGTTAGAAGTATAGGAATATTAACATAATCAGATTCAGAAAAACTTACTTGCCTCATATACATATATATTTTTAAAAAATAATGGAATGCTTGCCATCGACAAAGGCACTGGATTTCAACCAGGAAAATATATCAGCAGCATGTAAGAATGAATTCAATCTTTTCTGACAGCACACAGAATCCGATAACCAAACCAGGTAAGGTCACTACTTCCATTTTATTATATTTTTTGTATATTGTGAACCGAGAAAAAAATCTAAGTCCCAAATTATTTACATGTAAACAGACAAATCAGAAATTTGATGTCTATGTAGTTAAACTTATATATTAAAGCACTGCGACATCTTTTGGAGACATCTCTGACGATCTTATCAAAGACATTTTAATATGTGGTATCAAAGACACGACAAGACTAATGGAACGTCTATTAAGAAAAGAACCAGTACTTAATATAGAAGAATTAATAAAAGCTGAATTATTGACCATACGAAATTTAGCGACAACAATTCAAAAGGGTCTCCCATGTTGGAGCCAATAACAGAAAGTCCGCCAAAACTCAAACTTCATTGGACACGTGTAAAAATACTGCGGCAAAGGTCACACCAAAAATAATTGTCCTGCATTTCAAAAAATATGTGACAAAAAGGACATTTCAGCATATGCAGATCAAAAAGATCGATACATAAAGTACAAGAGGAATATAGTATGAAGGTTATTAACATTTATTTACACACAGTAGAGAAACAAACGCAGATTGCTGGACTATAAATGTAAAAGTTAATAAATGTAAAATTAAATAAATTCAAGATTGATTCAGGTGCTGAGATAAATGTATGTTGAGGGTTGTATTTGACTTCGTGCAGCTAACAGAAGTTGAATGTCGATGAACCGCAATAAACAAAACAAAACTATGATTTGAGTAGAAAACGATTCACGAATGTTTACTTGGGTACAAAGATGCAAAGCTGTAGAGAATGGTCGACCTCAAGTCAGCCTGACGTCGAGTTGAAGGTGGCTGAATCTTCCTTTCGTTGGGACTGCTACCAAACCCGTCCGAATTCAATGTATGTAAAGTGAGAAAAGAATGATAATCTCCTTTCAGGAGGTGTGAACATAAAATTCACACGTGACGGAAACCCTTTTTTGTTTCCTTTTACATTATGGGAAAATTAAATTCTTTATTTTTTTATTATTATTTTATTTATTTTCATTCTCCCACATGTATTATCAAAGAAAGTATATGAAAAGCTTTCTCCTCAACCAAAGTTAAAGAAAACATCAGGTTGCATGCGTAATACAAAAATATCGCACCAATAGTCGAAAATTAGGAAAATTAAATTCAGAAGATTACATTATGGTTCAATGTATGCTCACTTGTATTATCGTTTAATACATGCTCCCTACGCAACGATAAAGAACGTGATTCTTGTTCTCTTATGTATCTCTTACCCCCTCTTCTTTCTCTCTCTCAGTCATCCCCCATCTCTCTCTCTCTTTCTCTTTCTCTTCTCTAGTATCTGAATAAAGCCTGCTGTAGGAAAGTGTTATCTCTCCTTAAACTTGTGTCTGTCATGTTCTTTCAATGTCTTAACGTAACATGGTGGCAGCGAAGAAGTAAGTCACGCCTTACAACTCTGCAAATGAAGACTTTAACAAAAGGAGTTCAACATAAATTGTTTCAGTGACGTTCAATATTTGGAGTGACGAGAACACTGCCATGATCAAGTAATCCACACATGAGTGAAAGTGTCGGAAGGATTCCAATCAAATATATCACCGCCAGGCAAGCTGGACAGAAGGAAAAATCCTTCTCAAGGATGAAAACTCTGAAAACAAATGTAGACTGGCCGACCAAAATAACGAATACGAAACTGCTTTATGTTATACTCCGCTACTAAAAGCGGTCATCAACGGACTTCAATCAAATCTACCACAAATATGGGGCGTCCTAAAATCTGCTCTACTAGGACCACAGACAGAGCTCACAACTTAACAGACTACGGACTAATAATGCAGTAGCAATCACTATGTAATGCAACTGAGATATCAAAACATTTGAACCGGGCGACGACGTCAACCTCTTCATTACTGATCCAAGTCAAACCATAACACGCCAACTACTCACGAATGAGGCATATTCCAACAGATTTGAGACTCGCAGAAGGACACCTCCACCCAAAAAGGCCTACCTTGCTGCTACCCACGACAGACAAATGACGGAATTGTCAACATCTCAGCCGTGCATGAGATCTCTATAGACTAGACGATGAGAAATTTACAAAACTTCGCAGGCCGACTCGAAAACACAATTCAACAAACCGACGTCGGTATCAAGGTGAAATTCAACAGCACAACAACAGGAATGAAGAAATAACTGACAACACTATCTTCTCTCTAATAAGTGCTATACTCATGAGCGAAAAAAATCAAATCTTGGCCACCCCCATTTACTCTCACTTCGTCAAGACTATGGACAACCACTACTCGACGAGTAGTATAGCAAATGATACACAACGCTACCTTGACCGGGGCATTAGAACCGACACTACAACTATACTTGATCCATCGTAATGTATGCACATAAAACACAGCGGCCGGACAAACTAAACTATTGCCTCCAGTGAGCCTGACCAAGTGCTAGCCGACGTACTTTGAATAAGCAGGCAACTCACCAGCCCGAATCGGAACCAGATACACAGATACAAATTGCAGCTCCTCTATCTGCAAAAATTACTTGAAGGGCTACGTATGCTTGAACAGCCATCTTGCGCTTAAGCACACGTCGCAACCACAAATAACAACGCTACAGAAACGGAAAACAAAACACGAATCCCTCTCGAGGGTTATAATTATCGATTATCTCAACATCGCCGATGAAACCACATCTGACGAAATGCTATAAAAATCTTCAAGGTCATCCAGTCGGTTGACTAAAACAAGGCACCTGAAGCTATCACGATTAACCACAGTGACCACCAATCCTTCAAAAAGTACCTATACCAATTCTATTTGGAAACCAGCACCTCCGTCTAAATTTTCAGGGATTGTTAAAACACGCCCAAACTGGTCGTACCGCACAAAATTTATACTAAATAGCCCTATCAAGCTGATGACGACACAAAGAACTTTAACGTCACCCGTATACGCGAACATCTTTCCAGTTACTCTTAGGAGTTCAAAAACCGCAACATAATATTTTACGTCGATCATCTGCAATGCACAAACTTTCTCTCTTCTCCGAGTTTGCAGAAGTCCCCACATCTACTTCCGTCTCGAGAGCAC
Source organism: Acanthosepion pharaonis (assembly GCA_903632075.3). Classification (NCBI taxonomy): domain Eukaryota; kingdom Metazoa; phylum Mollusca; class Cephalopoda; order Sepiida; family Sepiidae; genus Acanthosepion; species Acanthosepion pharaonis. Next base: position 211,525 of record CAHIKZ030001362.1, on the reverse strand, counting down.
ATAAAGACTCGAGACTCCAGATCCGGTAAAACCACTCAAAGCACTTCCTAAAACTACTGTAAAACTAATTCCAAAAAAGCGAAAAACGGGGACAACTGCCAAAACGCTTCAAAGACTTCATAATGTGCTAGTATCAACAGTGCAAACACACTGACACAAAAAATGCATGCATCCTATTCACTCGTATCCACTCATTACCTATGAATTAGATTAAGGTCGAGGGGATGTTATGCCTCTCTTCAAATTAGATCTTTTTCTGATTCACTCTACATGTATGCCAGATGTGAACTCTTAGAAGACAAAACTCAAAATAAAAAAGTCGTCCTCTACGCATGGGCTCCGATCATCACATTCGGTCCATAAAACAAATTCTTTCAAAAAATATGAAATAACAACATAAAATAAGCCATTCTCGAATGTTACCGCCAAAGAAGAAAAAAATATGAACAAAAAATGAGCTCTGGAGCCAAGACATTTGATGATAAGAAAATCTGATAAACGACAAGGACAAAATCGCGGCGAACGGGCCAGTTGTCAACGCCCAACAAGCTCTCAGCGTCACCACCCGTGACCTCGGTCAACCGATCCGAGAAACGTATCAACTCCAGGCCTTACCAACTCTAACCTTCTTTCAAAAGCCGCCTTCCCTGCCACCTTACAGATATTGCGCTGACCTCCAAATAATTTTAGATTAATAATTCTTGTCTTCTTTTCCTTTCGTATCACTGGCGATACTTGTTTTGTTTGTTCTTTCTTAAGCGTGTTTATAACAATTATTTCTCCACTCTATCAGACCAGATGCATTGACAACATACAACAGATTTCAGTTCGCCTCAACGTAAAGGAAAGATGACTTGAACACGTTCATAGCCAAGTTTGACCAATATTTCATTGGACAGACAAACGAGACATATGAACGATATATCTTCAACAAAAGAGACCAAATATAAGATGAGAACATAGTCATCTATAATACGTAATCTTGCCAAATCTTGTAATTTTTGTGAATGTTTACATGATTTTTTTTTACCCGACCGAATACCGCTAGGTGTGACAGACAATTAGGCTCGGAAAAGAATGTTATAGCATTCAACGCTAATTGTCAGGCAATGCATTGACATATGTCGCAGTTGTGAAGTAACGACTACACAACTGAAAGCTATGGAAGATCTGAATGAGACAGATGTAATGAACAAAATTCAAAAGCAAAGTTACAAATAGAAATTCCGTAAGCAAGGCTAAATAGACCGCGGCTTGTGTGGCAAGACACACGGCAATATCAGGAATCATTTTATACTGCAAGGTCCAAGGAAGTATTCTAGTGGGAAAACAACAGCAGTTGAACACAAGATTAACCGGGTGTTGTCAGATTCTTCTAGAGACACTGAATATGTGTTACGTGTGAATTCGGAGAGGGCAATCAGACAAAATCATCTACGCGAACATGATGCTCAACAAAAAGATGTTCCAAGTGGACTGTGAAGCTGCTCTCAATGTAATCCCGCAGAAATATGTGCGCGATGCTGATCTGCAACTACCAACTAAGAAGCTGCAAATGTGGAATGGGAGTGAATTAGAATCCCTCAGTAAATGTCGAATCGCGTTGCATAGCCCAAAGTACACGAAAAATATTCGGTTGAATTCAATGTGATCAAGAGAAATCTACTCCCCATCCTTACAAGTAATGCGTGTAAGTCAACAGATGAATTTGATAACTTTGAGCTATGATTATGTCGATAATGTTAATTCGGCATCAGAGTACAACTGTTGACCAACTACTCAGATGTCTTCAACGGTGAACTGCATTAATTACCCGGGTAGGTTCATCTACAAATTGACGAAACTGCCATACCGCGTAATGCTGCACTTGGGCGCATGTCAATGTCTATGATTCCTCATGTTAAAAAGAATTAAAGCGATTGGAAAAAACTTGGAGTTGTCGTTCCTGTCGACGTACCAACATACTGGAATAGTCAAATTATCATTGCAACAAAGAACTCGGGTGACATACGTATTTGCATTGATCCGAAACCCCTGAACAAAGAAATGAAGCGCGAACGATACCAGTTACCAACCATAGATGGAGTGCTGCCAAAGCTAATGAATGCGAAGTACTTCACCAAGTTAGATGTTGTATATCTGCTTACTGGCATCTAGTGTTGAACAACGAATCCAATTATCTCACTACATTTCAAGCCGGTTTTGATCGATATTGGTGGATCAGAATTCACTTTGGAACATGTGTAAATTCTGAAATATTTCAGAAACGTCTCCACCTCGCCCTCGGTGGCTTGAATGGAATTGCGTGTGTTACCGATAATATCATTGTGTTTGGCACAGGAGACGAAATTGAACACACATCAGCAGATCATGACATAAATCTGAAATTGCTACTGCAACGATACGTGAGGAGAGAATCAAATTGAACAAAGAAAACGAAGGAAAGAATCCCAAATCGGTTTCATGGGGCAACCTGTAACCCGTGATGGCCTATTACCATATGCGCCCTGCTAAAATTGAAGCAGTCACCAAATTGGTATCATCTATGTCAGTAGAGGGAGTACAGCGGCTTTGTGAAACAATAAATTATCAGCTGTCATGAGAGCCGATCCGACAGCTGACATGTAAATATATTCCATAGACTTGGTCTCGTGTACATGACACTCAGCGTTCGCAGATATTAAACTCATCACAAAAGCACCAGTACTCAGTGGCCGATTAAAGTCGACAAGGAAAGTTCTCGAATACAAACATTCAACAGATTTCCATTCACCCGTTTACCTTATGGCGCATACATAGTTCCAACGAGATATTCCAAAAGGAAGATGTTAAAATAATGTAAGTAAAGTAACATGGTCAGGAAGCACTGGAAAAAGTCGAAATCGCTATAATTAGTGAGTCAATATTACAATTCTACAATCCAGGTGTATCAAACGCAGATTAGGATCAGTGATGGAAACGATCCACCAAAGGCACCGCCAAAGGCACTCTGACCGAATAAAACTACTTTCCGATCGATAGCGAAGCAAAATATTTAATCAGTTCATATATGGTACGAAATTCGAATTAAATATATTCTGTGTTGGGCCAGACTGCACACCCTGTCCCTCAACCGGCGAAGGAGAGGCCAAAGCGTAAACTAAGGGCAACAGTGGACAACTCTGTCGGACCGAACGAGACAGCGCAAAAGCGCCAGACCACCTTCCGTTCACCTGTACCACAGCATTGGGGGAGCGATACAGGAAGCTAATCCACTTGCAGAAGTCAGGGTCGAATCTGAAGGCCTGAAGATCAGCAGCCATGTATTGATGGTCTACCCTGTCAATGACTTGGACTGCTCTAAATTGATCAGCGCGGCCTCGTCATCGTCTTTTACACCCTCTATGATCGTCCGGATCAGATGCAGGTTGCTTTGAATTGTTCGGCCCCTCACAGCACAAGTCTGTCCAGGTCCCAACAAGCTCGCGACAACTGAATGCAAACGCCCCGTCAAGATCTTGTACAAAATCTTTAACTCTGTGTTTAGCTAAGTTATGGGCCTATAATCTTCCAAATCCCGCCCAACATACTTGCCCTTTTTCAACAGCATGATCACACCCTTGGAAATTCGGTCGGTGATGGAACTCTGCCGGAACCAGTTGTTGAGCACCACTGTCAAAATCGGAACAAAGATGTGCGACAGCCTCAACTACATTTCATACGGCAGTCCATCAACTCCCGGAGACTTGCCACTACCGACCTTCTTCAATGCCAAATGAACTTCGCCCTCTGTGATCTCACCCTCGCAGCCGAGGAAAGTCAACCAAATAGGTTCGAAACTCGTCGCCACTGAGATCAGGCTCCTTGGTAAAACGGCTCTTGAAATGTCGCCGAAACACCTCGCACATCAGGTCGACCTCAGAGTTCGCCCCTTCGGGATAATGATCTCACGAATGTATCGATCGAAACCTCGACGGATCTCTTCCTTGCGCATTTCTGCGCCCATGTTCACAACTTCGTTAGACATCTTGTTTAGCCTATGTCTTACTACCTGACTCACGATTCAGCTACCGCTATCTCTAGGGAATCCCTCCAGTCACCGTTCAGGACAGAATATCTTCTAAAGTCTTCACCGTTTTAGCCTTATCTAGAATGAGTCGTATTCAGTGGTGAAGAACTTAATCCTATCCTTAAGCCTCTCCCATCACCTACTCCCAACAACCGCCCCCCACTAATTCCCGCCGCACTGATCTAGTCAGCTGTTACTGAAAGTTCCGCCTGACAAGTAAGGACAGATTGAACTTCCATTGTCCAGCTATTCTAGGCCGCCGAGGCTCCTAGCACTATTTTTCCAATGTCTTTTTCCTTAAGTGTCGAGGTGGGAATCGAATGGGACCTGGGGTAATCTCTAGGTCTTTCCACCTTGCTACAGCCAGACATTCTTTCTTTTTTCAGAACTTTGTCATCTTCCTCCTCGTCGTCCCTCCTCCTTTTCAAAGAAGATCTAGGAGGAGGCATGACCTCAACCTCCAATTCTATATCAAGTCGCTGGTGCTCAGACTGCATTTGTACATCTTCCTTTTGTCGCTGGTGTTGTAGTTGTTCCAGCGGCTGTGCATTTTATTACTGTGTCTGCTGATGCTGTTGTGTCTGTTGCTGTTGCTACTCAGAAGCCTTCTGCTTCTGGCTCTGTTGTTTTCGCCCCGGTGAGACATCCTGCTGGGGATGTTGAGGTGTGGTTTCTGCCTTGCGTCCCTTCCTGGTCACTTGTTGCCACTCATTAGCATCATTAGGAGCCTGACCCACATCTTCCTTCACTACTGCCTGTTGTTGGATTGTTGGCTGTTGGACAGTTGGTTGTTGGACTGTTGGCTGTTGGGCTGTTGACATTTTAACTGCCAGCCGTTGCTCAGTTGGTGGTGCCGGGTTTTTGCCAGGACATTCCTTAGACATACGTCCCGCGGTATCACAGGAGCAGCAGTGGGGCTGCCGGGCCTTCACCTATACAAAAATTCGTCTACCGCTACAAATCGGGTCTACGACAAACACGCTCACAAAAAATTCACTAAAACTATGTTATTAACAAAAAAATGTGCACTAAAATAAGCTGTTCTTCAAAAATACTGTCAAAAATGCGTCACTTTCTATTGATTTAAAAAAGTAACTAACGAATACTACCCATCGCGGAGGGTTTTTGGCTGGAATTATCACAAATATTCTACTGAATAAATAATCTAGAAGGCTTTACCGATAAATTAATTATGTAAATGACTTATACTTACACAAATCAATCAATTTAAAACGACATTTTCTACGTACGTACGAAAAATTTTGTGTTTTCCTACTTTGCATAAATCGCCTGTAAAATTTGTTGTATTATTATTGTTCGGAAAACTGATTTTTATATATATTTTTTTTGCGTTTATTAACGTATAAAAAACTGGCATCATATAGGCATTAGATTCTAAGAAATTGATAAAAATTGATAGGCGTACGAATAATTTCGTCGTTGACTGTATAACCAAGTGACAACATCAGAATTAAATTCGATGTTAATTGTCTAAAAAAAGTGTAATGCAATTAAAAAGCTACCACGACCTGTAACGTAATGTAATCTCGAGATATATAGCAGCACCAGACCAGATGTGGCAACAGTAGTCAATGCACGTTCGACTGGTAGATTTATAAATATGCATGATGGATTCTGGCGAGAAGAATTATCTGGCACGATACAGTGACGTAGTAATATAGTCGCTCCACTTCATGTAAGTGGAAAACACGAGACCAAGAAGCCACAAAGTGTTACTCTTCTGGAGTTTGCTGATTTCCATCAGGTTTTTTGTGGTGATTAAATTAAATCAGTTTTGTTTTGGGTGCATTAACCTTGGAGTCCCCCCCTCCCGCTTTAGTATAGAGTCACATCTTTGGTTGTTGACACATTGGCGGTAGGCTTGGCAAACCGAACCGCACTCCCTCCTTTCGGATAATGCATACGCTCGTCAGAAAGGAGGTCGTGCGAAGTAAGATGCTTAACCAAATCAGCGTTGATTAGAACTTTGAGTACATTGTCAAAAAGAGGTAAGAGATTAATAGGGCGATAATTTTAGGAGTCAGAGTGTTCCCCAGCGTTCTTAAAAACAAGAACTACAGAGGAGGACTTCCAGCAAGCTGGAAAGTAAGAAGCAGCAAAGCAGTTGGGGCAAAGTTTAGAGAGAACAGGAGCTAGTGCGGGAGTACGTTTACTGTCAAATTTGCATAATTTGTGGGGATCTAATTTAAAAATGATAGTAGAGTTATGCGCATATCACTCAGTGGCGACTCTGTCCTGGGGGAAAATCGGACATCGATATTCCAGATGATTTGAGAATGGAGTTAATAAAACTTATTCAACTAGAATACACCTGTTTGTCGTTTGTCTTCTCTTTCAGTTATATGTTGAATCTTCATCAGCCAGTTCGGTGCAAAAAACTAAATAAAAAAATGGAGTTTAACATCTTCGGAAATAAGTCAAAGCCTAATAAAAGAACAGTACATGTACTAAGTTGGAAGGAAACGAATTCATGTATGTGCGAGCGCGCGCACCCCCCCCCACACACACACACGGGTGTAGAAGTTTAGTGTCAAATAATATCAGTTTTTAACCCACAACTTTATAGCACTACATCTCCATTTAAAAAAAAGAAATTATTGAAATAAGAACCCTGAGAACATATGCATTGTTGTCAACAATAATCAAGTTCAAATATTCTGTTAGCATAGAATTCTGAACTTCCAGAACTGTTGAATTCTTTGTAGAGGTTTTGAAATGTTCGATTATTAAAGACCATCTCTTCTAAGAAATTGATGAAATGCTTGATAAATGATTTTCGGTCGGAGGAACAAATACGAACGAACTCTGATATCGATTATGATAACATTATACCAAACAACACAAATAAATGCAATCAACCAACCAGAAGTCCGCTATAAAATGGTGAGTAAGCAGGATGATGTTATTTAATGTTATTAATATAGCTAACGTGTAACATTTTCTGAGGCATGTCAAGATGTCATACAAGTGGATCAATTATGTCAAAACGGCAGGTTGCAGGAAAAAGTCACCAAAAATAAAATCTAAATTGCGATAAAAATTTATAGATGTAATAAAAATAGATCACGTGGTATAAAATAATATTTTCAACCAATCATTCCTGGTTTGTGTAAATTAAAAAAAACAAACTACGAGTTGATCACTTCAAAACAGACAGAAAAACGAAACTTTGCAGTGTCAACTAAAAAAATAACAGCGAACCCTATAGCAAGTTAACCCTGTTTTAAAAAGATAAGCCAAGCGGCTCGAGATCAAAAGACCCATCAATAACTGAAATCTTACACCACCTTGTCGAAGTTAAAACTGTGACTAACGACATTTACCAAAAATAAAATGTATGAACATTCTCTATATCAGATCCATGATCACTTTTACGAACTCAGTTTACTATGAAAAGATACAACCAGAGAAAATCAAGTTATATATTACATGCAAAGATTTTGTTGTAAAAATGTAAAAGGAAATTGCAGTATTAAATTTTACCACAATTATTGGAAGTTTATTTATTATATTAATTTGTGTGTACCACTAGTTAACACCGCTATAAAATGTAACAATTGTAACAAAATGTCTTTCTATAATGCTAGTAATGGAATCCTCCATATTTGCTACTCACCCCTGCGGAAAAATACACTCTTCCCTCAAATCAACTTTAACCAATCATCACTTCACTTTTTCAAATTTGACTTCTCATTGGTTAAAAGGACCCCAAAAATGTAGCAAGTTGCGACACATCTGTTTTCCCGCTCACACTGACTCAACAACCACTCTCTCACTCTCAGCAACTCAACACAACTCAAAACGTCTTGCCGCGCGAATTGACCCAACTTACAATTTACTAGAAAAAGTGACATTATCACTACCGAAGTCCGCAACAAAATTGATGACCCTGACGTTTAAACCTGAACCAACAAATTTGGTAACACCGACCGTCTCAACCAACACAAAAATTGGAGACCACAACGTTTCATGTAACAAAAAAATTGATAACTCCCGGTACATTACACATTGTTAACGAATCTAACAGCGGTAATAACGGCTATCACTCGTCACAAAGTCTGCATCCGTTTATCCGATAAAAAGGCGCCAAACTCACCTTTCCTTTCCCTCCAAAAAGGTACAGAATCAATATGGCTGAACCCATGCCACCGACTGAAGCTGATTGGAGCTTCCGACATATAACACCAACGCGCTAACATGGTTCATACAGCTTGACGCGATTTTCCAGGCGAGGCATATCACTTCGCAACAATCTAAGTTCGCATTCGTTGTGGAAAAACTACCTGCCGACGTAGCAGCAGAGGTAAGCGGACATCCTTACAAATCTCCCGCCAGATAAACCGTACGAGGTGCTCAAACAGGCGATACTACAACGGACAGGATGCTCGGTGGAGCGCAAGATTAACTAGGATTTAAGTAATGTAGCCTTAGGGAGTAATAAACCATCCCAGCTCTTGCGAAAAATGCAAACTTTGCTTGGCAACAACTCTACGTCCAAAACGGTATTAAGGCAAATGTGGCTGGACCAGTTAAACCGAGACATAGTCCAAATCCTAGTTGCGTTAACTGACGAAGTCGACATTCAGAAATTGGCAACAATAGCCGACAAAATTATTGATACAAGACCGACTAGTCAAATTTCCTCCGTCTTGTCGTCAGATGACTTACCTCCGGACACCAACCAAAAACTACAAACTTTAGCAGCAGAACTAAAAAAAAAAACTGTCCTTACGCCTAGACGACATTCAAAACGCACCAAAAAGAAGTCGTTCAATGAACCGACACAACACTCATCGACGACGTTCAACGTCGCGGCGCCCCTGTCACCATCAGCATGCTTATTGCTGGTACCACGAGGTATTCGGCGCGCGCTAGAAGATGTCAGCCGCCATCCAAACAAGCTACAGGGAAACGACCAGCCTGGCTCCCATTAAAGGCGTTGGCTGCCAGGGCTGATAATAAAAATCGCCTATTCTATATCCACGACCGCAACAGCAAACAAATTTTTGGTCGACACAGGCACACAAATCAGCGTCATACCGCATACTGTAGCAGATTGATGGCGACACCTAAAGAAGCTCAACTAAAATGACAAGCCGCCAACGGTACACCCATTAGCACTCATGGCGAGCGCGTTATGTCTCTCAACATCGGCCTGAGAAGGCAATTTACCTGAACCTTCACAATAGTCGATGTTGAGAGACCAATCCTTGGACTTCCTAGCACATTTCAACTCAGTCAAACTATCTTCACGTACACTCACCGACACGTGCACAAATATACAGCGCCGCGGAGCATCGTCCAGACACTCTACGATCGGTCAAACTGCGTTAATACCCGGAGCGAATTTCAAACCGGCTCCAGATAGGTGAGTGGGAAAACAGATTTGTCGCAACTTGCTACATTTTAGCGAATGGCTATGAAAGTCTGCTCCGGCAATATAAGTCACGACTATCGCCATTCACCTATGCAGAACCTATTAAACACAATGCTACCCATGCGATTAAAACAACTGGAGCCCCAGTTCATGCATCACCTCGTTGATTACATCCAACTAAATTGCGGGTAGCTAAGGACGAATTTGAAAATATGCTCAAAATGGGCATAATTAGACTGTCCTCCAGTCCTTATGCTACACCGCTTCATATGGTCCCAAAGAGCGATGTCGACAATTGGCGTCCGTGCGGGGACTATCGGTTTCGAACGCCCAGACCGTGCTGGACAAATATCCAATCTCCCATATTAAGGATTTCGCCCTGTCATTAGAAGGCGCCACTGTCTTTACCAAACTGGACCTTAGAAAAGCCTTCTACCAAATCCCAATAGTCATCCAACATTCTCAAGACAGCCATAACTACCCTTTTGGGCTTGTATGAATTCACCCGGATGCCTTTCGGTCTGCGCAATGCAGAACAATCCTTTCAGCGTCTCATTGATGAAGTTCTTCGAGGTTTACCTTATACCTATGCCTACATTGATGACGTTCTGATAGCCAGCAGCCCCACCCGCAAAGAACACCACAACCATCTCCAATCACTATTTCAGCGACTACAACACTGCGGCTTGAAATTAAATGTCGAAAAATGTTTATTCGCCGTCCCTAAGCTAACCTTTCTTGGCCACGTCATTGATAAACATGGGTTAACTCCCTTAGATGAGAAGGTCAATGCCATTAGCGACATCCCACCACCATCAGCTCTATGCCAACTACGGAGGTTCCTAGGGATGGTGAATTATTATCGCCAGTTCATAAACAATCGTGCTGATATACTCCTACCATTAACACATCTCTTGTCCAAACATAAGAGGAAGAATCTGAATTCTTTTAACAAAGCCAAACATGCGTTGCAAAACTGCGTTAAGCTTTCGTACGTAGTATCTTCGCCCGACGTAAAATTAACCTTGACCACCGACGCATCGTCTAATTCGGTCGGTGCAGTACTGCACCAAGTGCTTCTTCGTCAAGCTTAATTCGGCCCAAACAAAATCCCGTGAACTGTTGGCAGTTTACTTCGCCATCAGACACTATCGGCATATGTTGGAAGGACGCGACTTCTCAGTTTTTACTGACCACAAACCGCTAACGTACGCCTTACATGCAAAATCGGAAAAACATAATCCGCGCGACATCCGTTACATGGACTATACAGCGCAATTCACATCAGACATCCGTTACGTTAGTGGCACCAGCAACACAGTAGCCAATGCTTTATCTCGCACGACCCATAGCACAATTCAACCTACAACGTTAATTTTTGACACCTTGGCAGATGAACAAATGAACGACGATACTTTACCAGCTGCCCGATTCCTGAATATTGAGAAACGACTGCTTCCATTCACTGATAGGTCAGTCTATTGCGACACAAGCATGGGTAACCCGCGCCCTTATATGTCACCAACTATGCGCCGTTTTGTTTTCGATCATTTTCATTCTCAAGCTCACCCAGGAACCAAGGCAACGGTGCGGACCATATCAGACAGATTTATCTGGCCTGGTATGGCAGCTGACATAAAACAGTGGTTCCGCACGTGTTTACGTTGCCAAGCAGACACACTAGAGCACCGGCGTCAACCTTCCCGACAGACGCTTTACCCACTTGCACGCAGACTTAGTTGGTCCGTTAGAACGCGTGAACGGTTTCGAATACATTCTGACCATCATCGATCGTTTCACGCGCTGGCCAGTCGCCATTCCTCTCGAGTCAATCACAACTGAATCAGTCGCCAATGCCATTTTCACACATTGGATCACTATTTTCGGGTGCCCTTCGGTAATTACCACCGATAGGGGCCCACAATTTCAATCTACACTATTCAGTGAATTCACCAACCTTCTGGAAATCAAGTACATTTCTACCACAGCATACCACCCATGTGCCAACGGCCTCGTGGAAAGATTCCACCGACAACTTAAATACGCTCTAACAGCATCAACAAACGGCCGAGCTTGGGTTGAGAAACTACCCTTCATCATGCTAGCTCTACGCAACACTGTTAAGTAGGACCTAAAGTGCACTAGCGACGAATTGGTTTTCGGTATACCTCTAACATTTCCCGAACAAATGTTTAGCCCAGTAACAGACAATATTCCTTCCAGTTAGTTCGTCGACGATCTTAGGCGAAAAATGACCGACATTATCTATACGCCAACTCGGGCTTACCATAAACCATACTATGTCCCCACTGACCTACACAAAACAGATTTTGTTTTCCTCCGCCGAGATATGATCCGCAAGCCTCTGACTCCTAATTACACAGGACCTCATCAAGTCATCTCTCGAGCACCAAAATATTTTATTATAGACCTCACAGGAAAACATACAGCGGTCAGCATTAATTGGTTAAAGCATACATTAATCATGACAACAAGCCTTCGACCACGCCACAAACAACTGATTCAGAACCTTCTCATACCCATCCATTCTCAACACCTGAATCGGAAGTTAGCCCACCTACCCGAACTAGGTCGGGTAGACATGTGCACTGGCCTGCCAAATATACAACATATTATACATATTAATGCTCATGTCGCCATGACCATTAATCTCCAGTGGGAATCCTCCATATTTGCTACTCACCCCTGCGGAAAAATGCACTCTTCCCCCAAATCAACTTTAACTTAATCATCACTTCACTTTTTCAAACTTGACTTCTCATTGGTTAAAAGGACCCCAAAAATGTAGCAAGTTGCGACAAATCTGTTTTCCCGCTCACATATCTGGAGCCAGATTGAAACCCCAAAAATCAATAAATAGGATCGCTTCACTTGATTCAGGCAGTCAGGAACTGAGTCTTTGAGAGATGCCAACAAACTCCACGCGCGCCAACCGCACACTCTCTCAACAACTCTCTCTCTCTCTCTCTCTCTCTCTCTCAGCAACTCAACACAACTCAAAAAGTGTTGCCACGCGAATTGGCCCAACTTACAATTTACTAGAAAAAGTGACATTATCACTACCGAAGTAGTAATTGTATATTTAATCAGCTTAAATCATATCAGTCAAAGGCACATAACTCCTTATGACTTTAAACAACATTTACAATTGTCGCACACATACACACAATTATTTGAACCCACACAAGTGACATTTCACGTTGCAGAAATCAAACTGTTTTAATTTCATAGACAAACTTTAACTACAAACTTTCATACACCAAATCACTGCATGGTCACTCCTTACAATTTTATCTCACTTATCACATTGAATAAGCACTCTTAAAAATCACTTGTGTATACCAAACGTATATAAATGCATGTTATTTGTTGAAATCTACAACTACGTTGTTTCTCCTTGATTTCTTCTAATTGAATTGCCTTCAAATATTTGTTTATTTTATTTGTTGTGGATGAATGTTTAACGAACACGCACATTTTTAAGCCTTCACACAATTACACCTTCTGACACATCCAATTAGCTCAAATTCTGCAACACTAGATTCACAAAACTATGATATAAAACAAACACTTGAAATGCTGAACTAGCTTTAGGTAACTATACCCACTGGACGGGAAGCGACCCTCATTACTTTATTTATTTACAATAAAGTTTATCGAAAGCAGATCGTATTGACATCAGTGATGAAAATTTCTGCAAGTATTACCTTCAGCCCTAGAATCTGTCGTTACTTCGTAAAGAATACTAATTTCTATTCAATTAACTAAATTAGCATATGAATAATAAATGCCTTCATAGAATATAAATTCCACAACCTTCACTATCAAAGAAGAATAAATACGTCACCCTCACAAAATTATTGTAAAAATACACAGAATATGCAAGCGAAAGGACCCAGACCATATTGAAAAGAACAAGCACCACCTATTTTGTAAATCTCACATATTTTACAGCAACAAAAGAAGATCGTGTAAAATTATTGGTGAAGATTGATAAAAAATCAAAGTAACTTTTGAATTCCTGACTACCAACCCTTTTCCCAATTAGGCGAATTACATTATCTTTGACAGACCCGTCATTTCTGGAAACTAGGGCCTACCAAAATATAATTTATTATTTGCTATTGATATTGGTGAAAGTATTTCTATATTTCCATTTTCTCACATAACGGAATTATTTTTTTATCCAACTTCTGAATCACTCTCATTCGCCAGAATCGAGAAAATTAAATATCAAGGACAAGTGAATGTGGAGATTGATATTCCTTGATTAAAAATAGGCTTCCTATGGACTTCAATTGGAATCGTCGTTCTTCAACAATGTTGCAATGCAAATTATAAACATGTTTCTTTCTTTTCAAGTGAACCCGGAGCAGTGTTCGGACGTGAATTGCGATTCACTTTTCCAATACTAAACGTGTTATTTTCATCAGCTTTTTGGAAAGCGAATGTTCTACATTTTGACGGATCACAAGCCACTATTAGATACTTTGCTTTCGTTTTCAGAAGCATATTCTCCTCAAGAAATACGATAGATGGACTATATGTTGTAGTTCATGTCCGACATTCACCGTGCCAAAAATGTGAAATACTGCAGATACCATATCCAGTGAAGATAACGCCTTCTTGTTAGAACCTTCTATTGACTTCCATATCATTTTTTGGAGAAAAGCAAAATAATGAAGAATTTCAACAACTACTTCTTGAAAAGGATCACTACACTTTTGAGTGAATTGAAGATTGTCTGCGATACATATAGATAGAAAAGGACGTAATCATTCGTTTCTGCATCAGATAATCACATCCATTTTACCTGCGTCCATATGTAAGGATATATTTTTTACTATTCATAACTTGTCTCACCTCGGTGCCAACGCATCTATATGTCTCATTGCTAAAAGATATTCCTGGTCTCGTATGAAGTCGGATGTTCGATGACGATAGGTGAAAATCGTGTCAGAAGGTTTGTCGGCACACATATATACCTCCAGGAACATTTTTTGTTCTAGACGAAAGTTTTTTTTTACGCTTGCATTGACTAGATCTCTCCCAACCTGTGGCGGATATTCATACATCGTGATTTGAGTGGACAAGTTTTCTCGCTAATATGAGGCTTTACTCACTGGATATCACGTTTCGGAGTTCCAGCAGTCATCACCAGACAGAATACATCAGTTCGAGACAGATTTATTTTACCGGTTGATAATCTACCCTACCTGCCTTCTTAGATACACATCCAATACATCTACAAGTCGAGAAACTGTCATTTGCTTTATTTGGATACCATAATGTGGTTAAAAGAATATGAACTGTTCGTTTACCGAGATGTATGGAATAGTATTATATATTCTGAGACAGCATTTTTTCGAGCGAGCTAATAAATTTGAAGAGGGCTTGTCTTCTTTTGTTGATAGACTCACATTTAAAAATAACCATGTCTTAAATCCGGCAATAAAATTTGCGTGTCCAAGATTTTGAAAACTTGCACACATGATTTTTAGATGATTCTACCAAATTCTTTGAAATCTCCGTATAGAAGAATTTTCCATATACTCCAGTGACGCAAAGAAATACTTTTCAATAGATATGAATAGTGCTCCAGTGAAAACTTCGCTGGACATACTGAATCGATCCTTCTTGGATGGCACTTGGTCACATCCTGTCTCCCTTAGGACATTGTTCCAGATAGTAGACAACTATCAAATAGAGTAACTCGTTCGAGTCGCAATGTTAAGTAGATCAAGCACTTTCATTTGAGATAGTTTTGTAACTTAAACTTACGCATATGAAATTTGCTGTTTTTGTAGTGGGTTTGATTCCTTTTATGTCCCCTGTCTGCTGTATGAATATATCACAATTTCCTTGATTTTATATTTTTCATACTTTCTACCACACATAGAATATGTGTGACCTATTCTAGCAGACTGCCTGAACTCTATACACATATTGCTCTGAGACGTAAAAGAATGTTTGGAACGAGTGCAATGTCCTTTTTCAAAGCGTTATTTTTCTTAATATCCAGGAGAATGTCACGTAAGTTGGTTACTACTTTTTTTTTCGGGAATTACTACCTTTGTTGTGGGATGTGGATGTTTTTCAGTAAATAATTAATTGTCTCCTGGTACATTTGTCCCGTAAACAAAATTGGTGGACTCAAATAAGTTCGGAAAAAATAATTAGAACAACATGAAATTTAAACAAACAAGTATTAATAAATATATTTAGCGAACGTGTTACTAAAAGAAAAACGATAAAAGAAGTATAAAGCTGTAAATATTTCAAAGCAACTTTCACTATGTTTCTTTAAGATACTCACATGCCGACAGAACGAGAAGAGAACGTCTTGTCGCTGCCAAAGTAAAAAAGGAAAGAGGAAGAGTCTTTCAAAATTCATGCCACCTCTGATTATCGTCAGGGAGCGGTAATTCAATATCTCGCCGCCTGTGATTATCGTCAGAGAGCAGCAATCCAACAAGCGTAGGCTTTGTTTTCAATTTATCGAACCGGTTTTTAGCATTTTCTGTTATTAAATAATGAATGGAAAATTAAATATAATATCTAATGCTCTTTTCTGCCTTCTTTTTGCGATTTTTGATTTCACTCACGTCGATTTTAAATGTACAATTGTGTTTGTTTAATTTAAAAAAAAATAAAACTAAGGATATGTAAAAAAAACCCGAATACGTTACTTCTTTTTTTCTAAATCGGGAAAACTTTAAAAACTTTTTACGATATTAAAAGAAAGATAACTTTGTTTTTGTTTATACACCCTCTTTTTTTATTTAAAAAGGAAAACAAAAACACATTGTACTTTTAATTCATAATTTATTAGTATTTTCAATATTTATTTCAATTCTAACACGTGAAGAGTCATAAATTAAATGCCACGTTAACAGAAACACGGTTCGTTTTTCTTTTAACAATTAAAAAAAATGTTATGTCTTTTAAATTATTTTGTTTGATGTAGTTGAAATTAGTATTAACAAAGTAATAGGCTAAGAATTAAAAGTCCGATAAAATTAATTTCACTTTTAAAGACTGAAATAAATGTTATCGTACTTTTAATTTTTAGTCTATTTTGCTTAATAAAACTTCAACAAAAAATAAAAATATTACATTGTACCGTGGAAACTTGTAAATTGAAAAATTGAAAAAAAAAGTCCATTTTTGGACTTTAAATAAAGTTTCTGCACTTAAAAAATATATTAATTTTCAATTTTCTTTTAAATTTCCGTTCGATATTTCCAGAAAAAATTGGAATGCATGTGATTTCTTTAAAGCATTGGAATTATTTCAATTTATTTATCTATTTTATAATTTATAAAAAATAACGATTTTATATCCATATTAAAGTTAAGCCTATGATAAGATTTTAAAAAAACCCAAAAACATTTATTCAATTTTTTTTCGCTAACATTTCACAGACATGAAATCGTCCCCTCCCACTAGCTACGCCACTGACTTACACTTGAGCTCAACAGAGAGAAAATTGGTGGTGAATCAGGACGTTTACGGTTTTCAGCACTCTGACAGTGTCTTCACATTTGCGTTTATTTATGAGGTCACTGTGTTTATATTCACCTAAGGTATCAGAAAAAGATGAGAAGGTTGATAGGTAAGGACAGTTAACAGGTAGGAAAATTGATCACCATGAATTCCCTTTGGATAATGACTTGCTGTAGAGATTTGAAGAAAAGTGATGCTAGAAGGTAGATTAGAAAGGGTGGTTAAAGAATTTGAACAAATAGAGAACTGATCCCTCATAATCTCAAAAGTAGATTGAATGACCCTTCCCAAATACTTGGTGTTTGATTGGAACATTGTTTCCAGTTGAGAAAAACTGATTAGACATACAGGCAAAAAGGTTGAATTGATATTGTATCCTTAGCTTCAAAAATGTGTGCGCCTGAATCGGGTATTGAAGTATTCTTGGCCTAACCCATATCAAAAAAATCTGTATTTCAAAGATCAAACATTAGAATATTGATTTTGGGAAGTGAATTGGCCCAAGGATTTTTCAGAGCTTTTCATACTTCCTATGAACGATTGTGTATTAGCAATCAACATAGACTCAATGACTGATTTGGAGTCACTGCTGAACTCCATGTTATTTGTTGATTATTTTTCTGTTTTTAAGCATCAGCTTAAAGTGAGACTCAAATGTAACAGTGCATCATTTGGCAAATTGTGGACTAATGTTTCAGAATCATGTCATGTGAATATGGTTGACGCTTTGTGGCATTTTATTTTTTTTAAATCTTAGTTTACATGGTATTTTCCGGCTTCTTTCCTGACCTAAAATTATTTTACTGTTCAAAGATGAAATTGTAATTAATCATACAGTCTTTAGCAAAAGTCATAAGTGGCGACCCAGAGACATTAGATAAAGAATTGGTCAGTATAAGTAGTACCCTACAACGTAACAACTACCCTGGGTACATGGCAGCAGTTCCAATAAACTGGGATAGGCGGGTACAAGAGGAGGACAACAACACTCAGAAAACAGTCTGCCTGTCTTATTTGAAGGGGTTATCAGAGAAAATACAAAGGATCTGCGGTCCATATAACATCAGGAAAGCCTTCAAAAACTTGACGACACTTCGCAGATATCTCTCCCGAGTAAGACGCCCCCATAGAGGATAACATGATTAAAGACTGTGTGTACACTATCCCGTGCAGCTTCGGAAAGAAATATAAAGGGGAGACAGGCCGCCCCCTTAAGGTAAGGCTTCAAGAACACCAGAAAGCTGTAACACGAGGGGAAGTGGAAAAATCAGGTGTGGCTGACCACATATGGAGAGAGAAGGGAGATCACCGCCCCCTGTGGGATCAGGTTGAGATCATAGACAAGGAACACCATTGGAAAATTCGTAAACTTAAGGAATCAGCACATATGCTAGGCCACAAAAATCTCCTGAGCCGACCAAGCATAGAAATGAATGCAATATGGGAACCAGTAATAAGGAGTGCCAGAGAAAAGCGATAACAACAACAAAGTTGCAATATGAGCTCTGGTAAAAACATTAATGATAACAGCAAAAAAATTGCAATATGAGCACTGGTAAAAATGGTTGCTGAAGACATTAGGTTTATATTACCCAGAAATTCATTCACAGATGTCTTCAAGAACACATGGCACAGTAGATAAAGGCGTTGGTTAGATCCAGTGACAGGACCCAAAGAGTGTGAGTCCAATACCCGGTTAAGGCAGTGGAGAACTTTCAGAGGGAAATTAACAGGAGATAATAGATAACTGACATCCATTAAAACTAGAACAGTCTACCCCAGTGAGCGAAATAAAGGGTTAAGTTCGACATTCCAACCACCTGAAGAAGGCCGGAGCGTACAACGGCCGAAACGTTGTAATAAATATGGCGACAAAGATGAGGACAATAGTTCGAATAATGTAAATAATGTACATAATAACTCATCTCAGAAATATAGACATATATATATATATATATATATATAGAGAGAGAGAGAGAGAAAGAGAGATACAGAGAAAGATAGTCACATATAAAACAAAGAAAGAAACTAATGAGCGGTGACAGTCTATTTCATACCTGAACATAATCTTCGGGCCGAGATAAAGTGTCCACTTTTATATTTACATGCACTCTATCGTAGATATTGGGCACTTTTACTCATAAATTAATACATTAAACCTATACACACACACACACATATATATATATATATATATATATATATATATATATATATATAGAGAGAGAGAGAGAGAGAGAGAGAGAGAGAGAGAAAAAAGCCGGTCATCAAAGATAAGCGCAACTTATTTATTAGATTCAATCATGACCCTAGGCAGCAAAATCTACAGGCTCTGAACAAGACCCAGCAAACTATCCATCGCTGACTCCATCTGTCAAATATCATCTAACAGGCTTCAGTCAATGGCAACATACGGAGCATGTACGAGAGCAACTGACAAACCAACAAAGAAGTCTGCACTCCTGAAATCAAAGATAGGGAAATTAATTACGAAAAATGGGACATGGGTAGAGCACTATGTAGAACTTTGCTCAAGAGAAAATTCCGTCACTAAAGAAGAGCTTTGATGTTATTGAGTGTTTGCCAGTCAGGAAAGAGCTGGACTCAGACCCGACAAAGTAAGAGCTTAGCAAAGCTATTAATGCTCTAGCTGGTGGTAAAGCATTTGGTGAAGACGGCATACCGTCAGAGATCATCAAATGCGGTAAGCCAGTTTTACTCAAACCACTATATAATCCCCGAACTTTTGCTGAAGAGAAGGCAAGGTTCCTTAGAACATGCGCAATGCCAAGATACCCTGTATAAAAAAGGCCACCGCGGTAACTGAAATTACTACCGGGATATTTCCCTCTTAAGTATTGTTGGAAAACTCTTTGCTCGAGTGGTTTTAACGCAACTTGCTGATCGTATCTATCCAGAATCTCAATGTGGATTCAGGGTTAAAAGATCCACAGGTGACATGAACATATCTCTACGTCAACTCTGGGAGAAATTGTTAAAAATTACTTTTATCACTGAGTAGATTTCAGCTGAGTAGATTTATATTACCTTTATCCCTTCCTTGTGGAAAGGCATAAAGGTAATAAAATAATTTACTGAAACCTGAATCTTACTAGCTTATGTGCAAAGCTAATTGAGAAAAGGAGTGGACGGTGACAATTTAAGGTGAAGGAAAGGGAAAGAAAAACAGAAGTGTTTTTGTACTACAATAAATTGTTTTAATAAACGTGATTTTTGAACTAATAGCTAAGAGCCGGTTGAAATCTGAAATTTTTCGGGTAAATCGGAGTCGACCTTTGGCTAGAAAATCCCTTCAGTTCGAACATCGGGGGAGTTATCAACGCGACATCGGGCAGTTAGACGCGACTGCCGTGAATGATCGTGACACAACACCTTTTAAAAAACATCTGAAACCCGGGCCAATATAGTCGTTTCCACAACAGCGAGCAAGTAGTGTTCTAAAAATAACACTCTATGTTGAAGACTCTGGACTCTGAAGGTACGAATGGATTCTGTCACGAACTTCGACAACAAACATCAAATCACAAGAACTTTTAAGAACATTCACATTTTATACCTTCTAGGTAAATATACACTTTTAATTGGGTTTGTCCTCATTTAAACCATTTATTGTACTTTATTCATTGTAATTTGCATTTTTTGTATACGCTGGCATTCTTGTGATATGTTATGTTATTTGATTGATTTTGATTGTAGTCTTGATCTTTTTCCCAGAACTACCATTTTAGAAAAAATAAGTTACTTGTCCAGAAATTTATTAACCCCTTTTCCAGGCACACCAAATTTGTGCGTCCCTAATATTTAGTAAAATTTGCTTTTATTTTATTTTAAAAAAATTGTTTTGGTTTTATATCCCCACTGAGTATCTGAGTATCTTTTGTCATTTTTTACGGTGCACCTTGTCGCTTGATTTCCATTCTCCCCAATCTCTTTTAACCATACCCACAATAAATATACATAAATAGTAGTCTTTTCCCCCTATTTTCTTTTCATAAATGTGAAAAAGAGATGCCATTATACACCGCCTTCATCGATCTCTCAAATGCGTTCAAATTTGTTAGCAGGAAATATCTGTTTCAGTTACTAATGATTAGTTACTAATCCCCCATAGTTACATCCCCCTCTTTCACGAGAACATGCAGAGTGTAGTCAGCTATGATGGTGAAACTTCAATGCCTTTCAGAGTGGTGTAAAACAAGGATGCGTTTTAACAGTAACATTGTTTAGCAGCTTCTTTTCCATGCTATTGAGCTTTGCGTTCAGACGAAGAAGGTGCATACTTACACAGAAGAAGCAACGGCAAATTATTCAACTTGACCCTCCTGAATGAAAAGACCAAGGTGCGTACAGTAGTCATCAGAGAAATACCGCTTTTTGATGACGCAGCTCTGACCACGCACAATCTTCAGAAGCTGATTAGTTAGTTCAACTACGCCTGTAAGTAATTTCGGCTGACTATTAATAGAAAAAGCAAACGTCATGGGTCAAGATGTTTCTGCATCCCTATCAATCAACATCGATGACATGGTGCTTGAAGTCACAGATCACTTCACATATCTGGGATCACGAACAACCTATCACTTGACATAGAAATGATGGCCGTATACCAAAAGATATCATGCATGGTGAGCTGGTCAAGAAACACGACCCGGTAAGCCGCCACACACTACGTTTCAAGGACATTTGCAAAAGGTACCTGAAATGCACAGGCATCGACTCTGGTAGCTGGGAACAAAGGAGAAACCAATTTTTTGGAGATGAGAAGAGAATAAAGGAAGGAAAGACATTCTACATTCCAGCTTCATCTCTTACACCTGCGGAAGAGAGTGTCATACAAGGATTGGTCTGTTAAACGCTGCTCGCAAAAGGATAATGTTTGACCAAAAAGAGCGCTTCCATTATCTCGCAGGATGGCTGCAGTATATATATATATATATATATATATATGTATGTATGTATGTGTGTGTGTGTGTGTGTATGTGTAGCTAAGTTCGGAAGAAATATATATATATATATATATATATATATATATATATATATATATATAGTCCATAGCCAGCCTGTCAAGTCACTTTCAGGGTTATGCATGAGAGGTGTGAGGCAGGGAGTGAATGTGATTAGACGGCTATCATCTGTGAAGATGCGGCAAATCACCATCATATATGTATGTATATATTTAATTGAGAATGCATTCATTCAAGAAAAATCTATTAAGTTTTTTCTTAAGTTTTTCTAATGTTCATACAGTTTACATTTTAGGAAGGACTAAAACCCTCCATAATGATTATTGTCACATGCACTTTCGACCAATTCATTAGCTATTTTCTAGTACAGTGCTACTGTGTTTTCAATGTTTGTGTTTTAAATTGTACTGTGTGGAAGTAGTAGAAAGTCTAAGCTGTGCAAAAGAAATGCGGTTCTGATTCCATGTTAGTTTTTTTCTAAAAGATCACCAACGCATTACTGCTGTCATTAAATAAGGTAAGCTTGGTTTGAATTGTTTTATAAAAAGAGCTTCTATAATCTTAAGACATTGTGGACAATTAGATTTATTTAGAATAATGGGATTACCAATAGAAGGTATTTTAATGGGTACAGGCAAGTATTTGTATACTTTTTTATGGTACTGAGATCAATGTAATACCATTAGAAAAATTTAATAAAAAACTCATAAAATTTTCTTTGTCTGAAACATACATTAAAAAGGTTGCCTCCCCCCCCCACACACACACATATATATATTTGGTCATTCGGTTAGATTTTGGATAGTGGCTAGTTTCAAGTCATTAACTATTGTACTAACTGATATGAACATTGAAAGGATGAATGTAACATTTTAATAATAGAAACTGTGATTAAGATTTCAAAATTCCTCCATTTGCACCGAATACTTACTAAACCTCAAACAGGTGAGTCACTTAAAGATAATCAGAAAAGACAATCAATGATAAGAATGGTCATATTTACAGGTGCAGGTCATGCTGGGTATAAAAAGAAAATAGAAAGAAAGAAAAATATCAGTGAAGTGTGACTTGCAGCTGTCAGCTGCTTTCTCTGCAGTACCTGAATATACAGGTGTCTCCTGACAGTGCAACTGGTTTTGACAGGTGGTGTTGCAAATAAGAAATGATAAGTGAACCAAATAAATTTTTGTCTACCGATGTTTTTGGTTTTGGTTGAGCTAAATGCACAAGAAACGAATATGGAGGAATCTTATTGGAAATATGAAGAGCAGAGGAAATGAGGAAGTATTTCAGCTAGAATTGTATAGGTAGGTGGGCTGTGTCATAAAGTACACTCATTTGGTAAAATTAAAGTCAGCAAAATTGGTTGGACAATATGAAGTATCTAAAACTTCTACATATCTTTTTTTCTCCATTGTCTTGTTCTCTGTTCTCTTTCTGTTCTCTCTGCTTTCTGAGTCAGTGATATGCTTGATTCCCACTGAGTGCTAACCAAATATAAACCCCTAGACAGATTATCCCAAGTAAATTTTCCCTCTTCAACTTCCATTTCCTTATTGTTACTTCTCTCTCTTTTTTTCTCCTATTCTTTCTTTTTCTTTGTCACAAATTTACCATATATATTCTGCTTGAGAATGGCTTTTATCAACTTCTGAGGCAGTGTGATTATAGCCAAAGGTAGAAGGGAAAGAAGCTGAGGCTGAAATATTACCTGTTGAGGGATTTTTTGCACTATAATGGCCATTGTTAAGGAAAATCTATGATTATTGCCATTTCATTTTGATTGGTCAGTTTTTACAGACACCTTCTCTATGTTAAATAGTTATTTTAATTAATTCTCTATGTTAAATAGTTAATTTAATTAATAGTTATTTTAATATAATTAAATAGTTAATTTAATTTAAATTTTACTTTTTACTTTCATTTATAATTGTATTCTTAAAACAGTATCAGAAAATGGATAGAACATTCATTAATAAATTAATAATTATAAATTAATATTTATATCAAGTTTAAATCACTAAAATCAACTGATTATTTTAGGCTTAATTATAAAGATACAATTATTATTGTCAATAAATTCCACAATATCAAGCTCTGTTAACCAAGTAACAAGTGGAGAAATAAACACACAGTTTATTTTGCTAGATATTATTTTTTATAGAAATTATTTTATGTGGCTAAAAATAACATAATGTACTATTTGGTGTCTTTTGGTAACGTTAAATGACTTCCAAGGACAGTCTTGTGTTATTATTTGAGGCTTTGCCACTATCCTTGCCAAAAAAAAAATGTATCCTTGGAACTTTTTGCTTGGCTATGATTTCCAAACACACATTCACACACAAGAACATACATGCACATGCATGCATATGCACATATCATTATTTCAGCATAATAAAATGCATGAAGTATATTTGAATTCTGAATACACATTGTCCTTGTGGACAAATCAGCTAACTTCCATTGCAATGTCTCCTTTCAATTTATTTCAACCACTTTTAATCCAGCTTTCATTCTATGTCAGACTTCTAATCAACTTAAAAAAAAGTCTCTCTAATTTCTTTCAGCATCCTTTATTTACATCTTCCTCAATTTATCTCTCTATTGTATATTCTGCTTTTCTTTTTCTTCTTCCATTTCCATTTTTTGTAGACTTTGTTTCTTTCTTTCTTTTTACTTTTTCATTCTGCTATTTTTTATTTCTTTTTAGTTTAAATATTCCACTCTGTCTTTTGTTTATTTTCATTTCCATTATCATTCTTACCACCATCATTCCATCTTACCCACCTCTTTTCTTTTCATATCTCAACTGCACCAGTCTCACTATTGGGTCTAAATACTTATCTTACAAATCCTTTAAATGTTTTTATTTTCAGCACCATTTATTAAGAACATAAAATTTGCACTTGTACTACATAGACAAAAAAAAAATAAACAAACATATAATTCAGGTCTCCAAAAGATTCTGAAGATATTTTAATACCATTGCATAATTTTCTTGTACTTTACATCTTTTCTCTCATTTTCTTGATCTTTTTATTCATTTCTCTTCCTATTTTTTTTTCTTTCTTTCTCATTTTTCCTTTTATTTCTTATTGTTTTCTGTTTTTTTTTTCTTCCATCTTTCTGCTAGTTTTGAATATTTAATCTTGTCTGTGATTTTTGTTTCTTTCTTTTTCATTATTTCGTCTCTCCTTTCTTAACATTTTCATTGACTTTACAGTTATTACCTTTTCTCTTACCACTCCTCCTTATTTCTTTCTCTTTAAAGTGGATTATTTCCTTTTCTTCTTAAGTTTCTACTCCTTTTCTCTCCTCCTTCCTATTTTATATTTTTAACCTTCTCACTATTTTTGATTGTCTTTATTTCTTTATTCTTTTTCGTTCTTTTATCCCAAATCATTATCTCCTACATTGTTTTCAGGACTTTTCTTAAGATATTTACCTAAAATGATATTTAACTGTTTCTTTTTCAGAAACAATGTATTAAAGCAATTTATTTCAAGTACTTTTTTCCTTTTACTCCATCTCTCCTTTAAACATCCATATGGGAACACACATGAAATAATGTATTTTAAAAAAATACATAATCTCTGTTGACATATTCATTGAGGAAACTCCCATTTTAAGAACATTATGAAATTTGCTGAATTGCCTAATCTTCTATTTTCATTTCAAGTGATTCAATATTCATAGCAAAACCAAATGTTGAAAATAGAATGACAACTATCTGGGTCAGTCAAAAATTAATCCCTGTTCTTTAATTACAATAAGTTTACTATTTGGAATACATAAAGCATATAAAAAAACACAAAAGTTTCAGAGTTCAAAATCTAGTCTGCCAGTAGGAATTTCTTGGTTTCTTAGCTATGTATGAGTTGCTTTTCTCATCTCATCATAATCTGAAGAACTGGGTGTCTTCTGAGTGCCTCTTTCATGGGTTTAAACAGATGAAGGTGCCAGATCAGTCTGTGTTTTGTCATAGTCAGAATTGTTACTGTTTCTATATGAAATACATTCTAAGAATATCACACTGCCCTCTGATTGTAAAACATAGTGAGGCACTATAAACCTTTCTTGTAATGCCTTAGACCCATTTTTTACTGGGCCTGGATTGGTTTTCTTTTACTCCTGTGGAAAAGAAATGGTATCCCCATAAACCTTTCTTGTGAGATTTTAGAAATATGGTTTATAACTATTGAAAAAAAAAAAGAAGAAATTCTCTTAAAATTAAATTAAAATATGCATTACTTTTTGACCAAATGTCATATATTTGCAAGTATTTTTAACGTTTGAGAATTAAGTAAATGTCATATATTATTTTCAGTGTTGGGTATTCATGAAGCTCAGATGATTTATCCAGGCTGCAATATTTGAAAATTATTAAAAAAATGATTCATATCAAGGTTAAGGCTTCTTATGCATATTTCCCAAGTCTGTGTAAATTGCTGAAACTGAAGAATAAGTTTTCCTGTAGAATAACAATAATAAAAAGCACGTACCGGCGTAAGAATTCCAACTAGCGTCCAGCTGGCAGACAAAAATAAAGCAGGTTGTAACTTAATACATATCCTGCAAACTGAGAAATCATGCTAGTATTTATATAGTAATACTTCCACTCAGGTACCAGCAGCCAATCAGAGCCCAAGCAATGGACTATCCCACTTTAGCATAATGAGATGCTCCATTGCACCATAAATAGCTCTGTCTCTATGTTGAATTAGTCTTCACTCAGCTTGCTCCACAACTGAGTGGTTATCTTGACTACGTGATTGTTCGACATGGCGCTGTGAACAGGGTCACCATTCCAGCTAGCACTACAAGTGCCACCTAAACAAAAGAAAACAGTGTTGGATGCTGTTGATGGATATCATTCCATCCCCTTAGATAAAGAGTCCCAGCCACTCACCACCTTCATCACAGAATGGGGAAGGTTCATGTACCTGAGAATGCCACAAGGTTATTTTAGCATCTGGCGATGCCTACACCCGAAGATATGATGAAGTAATAAAAGACATCCCCCCGCAAAGTAAAATCGTGGATGACACCCTACTCTATGACTCTGACATCGAAGGAGCCTTTTTTCACACCTTCGATTTTCTCCTCCATTGTGCAAAAAACGGCATCGTAATAAATAGAAAAATTCCAATTTTGCCAAGACACGGTGCAGTTTGGGGGCCTCCAAATAACATCTTCTGGTGTAACCCCTTCTAAATCCATGCTGGAGGCAATATTGAGCTTCCCAATACCAAAGACACTCACCGATGCCAGATCATGGTTTGGGCTGGTCAACCAAGTCGCTTGGGCATATTCACTAAGCCCAGTCATGCTTCCATTTCGTGATCTCGTAAAACGAGACTCACACTTTACATGGAATAAAAGCCTGGAGGATGCATTCCAGCAGTCAAAGAAGGTCATAGTTGACTTAGTCCGAAAAGGCATCGCAACATTTCAAAAAAAAAAGAATAACCTGCCTTGCCCCAGATTGGAGCAAAGACGGAATGGGCTTCCTACTTCTGCAGAAGTATTGCTCATGCACCACTGACAAAGCCCCCAGTTTGCTGCCCTGAAGGTTGGCGCCTGATATTTGCTGGTAGCAGATTCTGCATTGATGCTGAACGCAGATATGCACCTATTGAAGGCGAAGCAGCAGCAATTGCATGGGCATTGGAAAAATGTCGGATTTTGTAATGGGTTGCCCGAATCTCATAGTGGTTACAGATCATGAACCACTAAAAGGATTATTCGGAGATAGAGACCTTAGTAAAATCCAAAACCCCGATTATTCAGGTTAAAGGAGAAAACCCTCAGGTACAGATTCACCATTCAGCACTGCCTGGGAAATGGCACAGAGCCTCCGATGCTGTCTCTCGTAACCCAGCAGACATCTCACAGGCACTCCTAAATGTATTCACTGCTGAACCTTCTCAATCAGACATCATAGAGTCTGACAACATGGATGATTGGGTCAAATCAAAAACCTTATTAGCAACATTCGGTGCAAATGACAACCTGGAGCTCATCTCAGCAGACGTTATCCGTACGGCGGGACGCAGCGACCCGCAATACAAAAAAATTAATAGAAGTAATACAAAACGGATTCCAAAGAACGCGCATCCTCCTGCACCTGAAATCCGCGAATATTGGGAAGTGAGGCACCGCCTAAGTGTTGACGACGGGTTAGTGCTCTTAGATCAAAGAATTGTTATCCCCACCTCACAACGCACAAAATATTACATAGCCTACATTCTGCACATCAAGGCGAAGTTGGCATGAAGGCACGTGCCAATGAATCTGTTTATTGGCCCGGGATGAATGCTTCAATTTATATATTAGAGCAGGTTGTACGTTCTGCTCAAAAGTTGCCCCGAGTCAACCAAAAGAGCCAATCAATTTGACACCATCTCCTGATTGGCCATTTCAGCAAATCGTCATGGACATCTTCCATGTTGGAAACCATGGTTACTTAGCATGCGCTGACAGATTAACGGGCTGGCTGAATCTATACCACTTGAGCCACGGAGAAGCTAATGCCTCAAGGATTATTTCGATTTGCCGAGACATATTTCAAACCTACGGCGCTCCTGAGGAACTCAGCAGTGATGGTGGGCCACCCTTCACATCTCTTCCATTCAAGCAATTTTTGCAAGACTGGGCTGTTAAACAAAGGTTATCATCTGCTGGTTACCCACAATCCAATGGTCGAGCAGAGCTCATGTCAAAACAACCAAAGAGAATCGTAAATGGCAACACAGGAGCCCAAGGATCATTGGATAATAACCGTGCAGCAAGAGCCATCCTCAATACAGGAATACGCCCATTCAAAACATTGGGCTATCCCCTGCTCAACTACTACTCCACCGCCGACTACGTGACTACATACCATCCCACCCAACACTC
Source organism: Acanthosepion pharaonis (assembly GCA_903632075.3). Classification (NCBI taxonomy): domain Eukaryota; kingdom Metazoa; phylum Mollusca; class Cephalopoda; order Sepiida; family Sepiidae; genus Acanthosepion; species Acanthosepion pharaonis. The sequence continues at coordinate 182,664 of CAHIKZ030001362.1, read as the reverse complement.
TATAAGCCACACGCGAATTGGATAACCGCAGCACAAAATCGTGAGATAAGTTTGTCCCGGCGGAACGCTCGTCTCATAGAGCGATACAACAGAACAGCACACACTTTAAACCCCCTTCAAAAGGACAAATAGTGGCACTACAAGACCAACAACCCCGTCGATGGGACACAACAGGTCAGGTCATTGAAATCCTCCCCAACCACCAATACCGTATCAGAGTTGACGGATCAGGTAGAATTACCTTACGAAATCGCCGATTTCTCAGGAAACTGGATACACCAACAATTCCAGTTCAAGACCTAGTGCAATAGCTGAGACACCTACACCAGTGCAACAAACAGTCGACGCTGGAATAACATCAAACACTGCTCAGCCGTTTACAATAACACGGACAAAAAACCCCTCGGGCATTGTCCAGACTACTTCCAAACAACCAGCCAGGTTTAAAGAAACTCATCCCTCCCCAAAGGCCACTACCCACACGCGATGGGGGGGAAGGAGATGTAGAATAACAATAATAAAAAGCACGTACCGGCGTAAGAATTCCAACTAGCGTCCAGCTGGCAGACAAAAATAAAGCAGGTTGTAACTTAATACATATCCTGCAAACTGAGAAATCATGCTAGTATTTATATAGTAATACTTCCACTCAGGTACCAGCAGCCAATCAGAGCCCAAGCAATGGACTATCCCACTTTAGCATAATGAGATGCTCCATTGCACCATAAATAGCTCTGTCTCTATGTTGAATTAGTCTTCACTCAGCTTGCTCCACAACTGAGTGGTTATCTTGACTACGTGATTGTTCGACATCAAAAAAAGCAATTTTCCTTTTATTCTACCTTTTATTTTGTCACAGTTCAAATGTGATATTTTTGTTTCCTGTTAGTTACATCCTTTCCAAAATAGTTGATTCTAATGAAATAGCAATGTGAAATAACTTTTCCAAGTTTAGTTGAAAAGCAATTAAAATGAAGTGAAGTTTGAAGTCAAAAATATTCAAATTCTATCAATCCAGTTTGTTATGTACAATTAATATATCTGTATATAACTATAGAAATAAGATTGCAAAACTTAAGTTTCTCTTTTTATTCTCGTCCAAAATATAAATACTAAACAGAAATTTCATTTTTGTGTATGTGTGTAATATATTGGGATATATATGAATTGTTTAGTCTTTTCTTTTGATAGTTTTATACAACCTGATAGAATAACTGGCCTTTATTTTATTTGGGATTATCTTTGGTGAGAGATTCATGCTGTCTCTGTATATAAATATAAAGAAAGGTGAATCAATGACATTACTGATGTTTATCTTAAAGTAACATGAAGAGCTACGCAAAAATATTTGTATGGTGTTGTTAACTGTGATAAAGTCTTCTCACACCTTTTCATACCAGAGTTTTTGAATAGTAGGAAGACATTTTCACACAGCTGGCAATTTTGAATTCTATTGTAAAACTGTATTTTCTTATTCATTACAGTTTAGTCTCTCACCTGCATATGAATCTTTGTCAAACTTAAATTTGGTCTGTGGATATTGATAAGAGTTAATAACATTATGTGATTAATGATCAACACCTCTGCAACTTAGGTCGAAGGTAATGATTGGATGTTTGTTAGTCTAAAAGCAAAAAAAAGAATGAAACTAAAACGAATTGGAAAAAATATCATTTTGGGAATGAAGAAGAACCTAATTAAAAGTTATTGCATTGATGTCAACCGTTGTCAGTTTAAAAAAAAAACAATGATTAATAATAATACTGGCAAAGCAACTTCCAAAGTAAGATCACTAATCATAGTAATTAAAGATATAAAAAAAAGATTATAATTATTTTGGGGAAGGTTTTTTACCACGGTCCCCCTTGCAAATTAAACATTACCTCCATCTTTTTTACATGTATTTTGTATAAAAGGACATTCAGATTCCAAGCTATGAAAGAATATAAAGCAAAGAAGAGAGGGCTATTGCCTGAAAAGGGATAAGTATGGAGACAATACCTAAAAAATAGAGAAATAGAGAAAATAAAATGAGATAATGGAGTATGAAAAAAAAATTAAGTGAAATATCTCATATTGTTTGAGAGGGAGAATGACTAAGATTGAATTTGAAGAGAATAAAACTTGCAAAGAGATAGTGATTTAAGGTGGGAATACGAAAGTAAAAAAGAATATGACAGAAGAATACAAAGAAAGGCAGAGTGAGAAACCGGGCATAAAGAAAAGAGTAAGTAAGAGATAAAAATAGAAAGATCAGTAAAAAAAAACACAAAAATAAACAGTGGATAAGAGACAAGAGGAGGAGAGATGGGAAGATGAATAGGCAGAGGAGGAGCAAGACAGCGTGGAAAACAATATAAAAAGAGGAAGAAAAGAATCAAAGCAGGAGAAAACATTTGATGAAAACCAAAAGGAATAAAAATAAATAACAAAGAGAATGGGAAAAGAAAGAGGGAAAATAAAATGACAGAAAGAGTAAAAGAGATAAAGGGGTAGACTGCAAAGATTAGCAATAAGCAGGCTAAATATGAGAAAAATACAAAGAAAGAAAATTGTAAAGAGAAGAGAGAGAGAGAGAGAGAGAGAGAGAGTTGTTGTCAAAGAGAAAGAGAAATGATGACAAAGAAAGACACTGAATATTTTCAAAAAATAGCATCCTGAAAAATATAATGTGGGAAACGGTTAATTACTAAAAAAGAATTGGGAATGAAGAAAATAACGATTTGTAATTATGGAAACAAGCAGAAAACTAAACTATAATTTTGCTTTGTTTATTTTTATTTAACTTATCAACTACATGTGTCTGATCTTTGTGTATCCAGTTTTTCTTCTGTAATTTCACACTCAAATACCAAGGGTGAATTTGACTTGATTGAGGGCAAAAGAAGTGTAGGAAGCTTGATTGACCTTTCTGACAATGTTTACATTTCATTAATGGCTACTTCAATTTTATCCTCTACTTGTTTTCTTTTCTGTCTACCTTTTTTTATTTCTCCCATTTTTTGATCTTCCTTTCTATATTTATCCCTTTTCATTACCTTTTCTTTCTTTTTAACTTCTTTTTAAAAATGAATTTGAAAATTATTACATGCCTTTTTTAATATTTCTTCTTTTCTCTTCATTTCCCAATTTCCATTCTTTTCCTCGAATTTTTTGATTATTATTCTCCATTTTTATTATTTTCTTTTTCACGCTATCATTTTACTTTCTTTTTTGTCTAACCTTCCAGCTTTCCCTCTCTTTTGGTTTTCTCTATTCTCACTTTTTAAATGTCTTATTAAGAACCACAACAACACTTTCGTCGAAATGCCATTCTGTGTAATTAAACCATCATCAGCATTGACATTTATTTTGTCATCATCAATAACATTTTAACATTATCCGGAACCTTATCAAAATACTTTAAAATAATTTTTTCCATAAAAGACAAATAAAAAAGGTGACTAAATCCCCCACAAATAGCTCAACTCCTTTTTATTTGCCATTTCCATAAGAAAAATGCTCTGTCAGAGAAGCTAAACTTAAAGCATCAGAACTGCAAGTTAAAACAGTTTTTTTTAACCATAAGATAACGTTTGGAAGATTTTTTTCTTACTTTTTATGTTTTTTGGGGGTTTTTTGTGTTTTTTTTTGTCAGCAACAACGATATCCTAATGTGGCTGATTTGTTTTTGTTTGCAATTAAATATGAAGGCAATGCGCGTTTTTGATTTCTTCGTTCTTGAAGATGATGAACTGATCTCAGTTAAGCGTTTTTATTTGATGAGTCTGAAGGGAAATATATAAAAAAAAATTTCAAAGTACGATAATGAATAACAAAATCTGATAACCAATACCCAGATGCGATCGTGTATCAACTGGGAGAATTTTTGATGTTTTAAATGTAAGATTTTGATCTTCATACATTTTTCTCGTATAAATTTATGAGGTCATATATCTTTACATATTTTTCCTGAAACGCAAACAAATCCAGTGTTTTTAATTCAAATATTCTGAAACAACCCGAGATTATTCCCACTTGGTCTGACAAGACGTCACTAGCTCAATTTTAATGTTTTTCTTTTCTTGTTCAGCTCCAAAGCAGAATCAGCAATATTACTGGTCCTGACCTTCAGTTACTTTTCCACCGCCGTAATGTAGCTTCCCTATGACTTTTCTACAAATATTTTCATAATAATAGTTCGGATGAACTCTACACTATGGTTTTTTAGAGTCTCGTTTGTTCACGTGAAGTGACCTAGTTTCAGACCAATACTAATGAACGGAGCTCGCCTGCTAAAGAAACCATTTTGAATAATATAACGAACTTTTCCTACTTACAGACTATCGGGTTACCCCCTCTTAATTTTCGAAACTGCTACTAAGAGACACTCTCAGGACTATAAATACTCTGCGATATTTTTTTTTATCACTCTCTTTTCACCTTATCCACTTATTCGTCAACATGTAAATCTCTCGCGGAGAACGCGCCCCCTTTGGAAAACAGCATGAACAGCACACACACACACACACACACACACACACACACACACACACACACACACACACACACACACACTTACTTACTTACGCACAGTCACCCATTTCACATACTTTGAACCCAAACGGTTTTCACATCCATTTGTTACGCACCTCATTATTATTCGTTTGTACATATATATTGGTTTTTGTCGTTTCTTTACATTTCTTTATGTGGACTAGCATCCCGAATCCGCCATGTTTGTTGTGGGCATTTCAGGAGACACAAGTGTTTATCACTCAACGTGTACACTGGTCCGCATCAGATTGGCGACGCCCTACGTGATAATTATTTTTCTCCTGATAACAAGAAACACACAAGTCTATATGTTCAGACTGAAATATACATTTAACCCACCTTTTCCAAACCGACAGCCAGTGAAGAAAAACATCGACAAACTTTTCTTCTTATCCTACAACACACGACGAACACTATAAACTATTAACAAAAGCATTTACATAGTTATAAAATTTGTGATTAGACCCTATGAAAGTGCAAAATCACAAATTCTATTCACTACAACATATCTACAACACATGATGTTCTCCGACGCGGCAAATAATTTTTTTTTAAACACGTGGGACCCCCAAAAACAAAAATCGCTAATCGCCTTTCAATTACTGATGCACTGGTCCATCAGTAGGCAAACACCACACGCCTCTTCGCAACTGTTCCATTTGTATTACACTGCAGTATATGTCGACATCTTGAGTCAATATACAGACTTTTCAGTCATTTGAAAATATCGACTCTGGCAAGCAGCAAACAGCACCATTATGCTCGATTTGATCGCAACCGGCAGACATCTTTAAATTTTTTTCGACAAAACGAAAATATAACTCCATTTCAACTTTAATCAACACCGTTACTTCTAGGCTAATCAGATAAAGTGTGACACATCTCAAAAAGCGATCGCTCTTCGACGATGCCACTCGAACAACACTAAGAATTTTCAAGTACCATATGCAGTCGGCAATAATAGCAAATTTTCTTAGTTTTCAAATTTGCATTCGACACTCGCTAGAAATTCTACACCAGTTCAATTTTGCCACAATGCTGTTTCTATTAAATTTTGTACGCCAACTTTACCCACGCATAGCAAACAAAGGAGCTCTTTCTAAAAAAAAAAAAAAAACTCTTCCAACGACAGGAATAAATACAACGGGACGACACAACCAATTCAGCGTAGAGCATTGGAAAAAGACAAATTTTAATAGCAATCGCTGAACAATTTACACCACCGACGCATTTTCCAGAGCGTACTATATTCAACTAGAAAATAAGACAGCTACCTGATAACAGCACATATACATTTCGTCGAATCACTCATCTCAACCACATTTCCAGCACCTTTTCTTTTCAGAAACAACTATACGAACTTTACATATGGGCAGAAAAATTCTACCCATCTGGAAGGTAGTATTGTCGGGTTACCTCCTTCTAATTTTCGAAACCACTGCTCGGAGACACACTCAAGATTATAAATACACTGGGATAATTTTATCACTCTCTTCTCACCTTATTCGTCAACATGTGAACCTCTCGCAGAGAACGAGTTCCCTTTGGGAAACCCATGAACAATACACACACGCACAATTACGCATTTCACATACTTTGAGCCCAAACGGTTTTCACATCCAAACGAAATCAGATGAACGGTTGGAAGCAAAACCCGGAAACGCTAATTAAAGGAAAGAATGCGCTGGCTACCGATAATAGCAGCACAAAAAATGAAGAAAAGACCAGTATTAGTTCCAGTAAAACTATTGACAAGAATGTTCCGAAAGTAACGGAGGACCCAGTGAAGACGACAGCCTGGGAATCCCCATCATGCTGGATGTCCCCCCACAAGTTGCATTATAAATATAGCAGAATTATTGGACAAGGCTAAGAGTTTCGTACATCTTGTAAACGAAGATGGACTCTTAGAAGACGTCCAAGAATTAAAGATATTTTAAAAGAGAATTATGTCGGTCTTCGTGGTGGACAACGCATGCATAAAATTTGTCGATACGCGAAAAACAGGGATTTGATTACTCGTGTCCCTGATGGGGTCAAACCCCAAAGAGTTATCAAGGGTACATGTTTCCTCATGTGGGATATACTGCAAACCTCTACCGAAGATTTTCCGGAGATGTCCAAAAGACCTCATATTACGGACAGAATATGAGGGTCTTCAGTTGTATTCGAGATCGCTCCTCAGGTGTCGGGAGGGAACCTGGCTGCATTCTTCATGCAGTATGACCAAATTTTAGGTGCGACTTCCGACAACCTAAACGGAGGATGGAGCTTTGACATCATGCTCGACCGACTGGTCTTCGTCTCCGTCTCCAACTGTTTGGATTTTGCGTCCGGAAAATGCCGGCCATTGTGACCGGCAGAAGACCTACTTTTGGAAGTGTGGAGAGACTGGTCACCTCTCCTCCTCCTGTCCTTAAGAGAAGGCCTCTGGACTTCCCACCGGGGGCGACCAAAATCCTCCTCTGGCCGATACTGTTAGTTCCACAGCACCTGTAATGGTCCTACCAGCGACACAGACCGGTGCGTACAATCTCTGGGTTGGCTCCCGTCCCACATTCCCCAAAAAGCCGACGCCTTTCGCAAGTGCGGACAAGGAGAAGGGAGAAGAGGATGTCGTTGCTATGGACAGAGGGATGAACCAAACAGCGGGGCTTCAGTACTACTCCTACAGCCCAATTCCCTCTACCAGCTCAATGGGTGACGCTCCTGTTTTGCATAACAGCATCGGATATACAGAAGATCAACGCGCCTAGCTAAGAAAAGCTTGAGAACATCAGAAAGCTGTAAGAAGATCTGGATGCTAAGCGGGCTAAAAAACAAAAGGCGCCGGGGTGCTGGGCTCCTCATTCTCTGTCCCGTTTTCCCCAACATCCAAAAGAACATTTTTTCATCCAGCTCCGTCCAAATCACTGAAAACACACCTACAAAAGCAAAAGCATCAGCTCATGTCATTCCGTTGCAACTACCATCTCCATTTAAAAACACACCTATCCATGCATCCAGAACAGCACCCACATCTACTCCTACTCCCGCACCTTCTCAATCACCAAGAAAATTAGAAGTATATGAAAGGAACAGAAGTTCCGAAACCCCGGTTTTAGCGGACAAAAGAAAAAAGATCAAACCACAATACTTACCTTGGGAAGATGTCTACCGCGTATCCCGAGAACAAACAGAAAGAGTTTTCGCTCGAAATCCGAAAGGACTCAAATGTCTATGGAATTTTCGGCAGGTGAGCAGAAAAGATATAGAAGTTCCACAGAACTTCAAAAGAGTAAAAAGGCTGCTGACAATTGTGCAATCGTGACCGGGTACGCGGCAGATTGGGGCATGATAGAGGTGATGAACATGTCTCTCAAATTAGTGCCCCCGGCGGCATAAATGCATGATGCACAAATGACCCAATGGAAGCAATTTTGTTTAAGGAGGCTCCACGTTTTCGTTCACCCTTCCCTTTATAAGGCTTTAAAATTAACGTTTCCCGTGGACATTGGCGGCCTGTCAAGAATGAGATATGTACAGGATCAATGGGACATGCCGTCGGTGTCCTCACCCCGGCTATGCTGAAAAGCGACTCTAATCGGTTTGATAACGTCTCTCTGGTTAGCTAGTTTGAATGCTCGAGGCCTGAGGTCAGACTCTCGCAGGCCAAGGCTCACTTGCGACCTTCAGTGTCTCGGGGTGAATATATGTTGTGTACAGGAGAGCTGTTTTTCAACTCGTGATTATGGGGTTATTTTTGTCTAGGGGATTTTCCCTCTATTCAGCTTGTTTTGATGGTCACTCGAGAGGAATTTCCTGGATGGTGAGCAAGTGGCGTGTGCTCTTGCCTTCGCTGATCCGGCGGGCAGATTTTGCGTTCTGGGTGTTACTATAAAAGATAAGGTTCTTCATCTCATTGGGGTTTATATACCGAATGACAATTCTGAACGGCTTGATTTGTTTCGGTGCATCGAACTTTTTTTGACAACAACTCGTCGGGTAATTTTAGTGGACGATTGGAATGCCGTCCTTGATTTCGATACCGATCATATAGGGACAGGATCGGGTACTAACGAACGGGGTATGAGACCATTTCGAGACTTTATCGATAAGTTTGATCTTGTCGATGAGTACCGTAAGAAACACCTTCGGTGGGTAGTGTGAACATGGACCAATAGAGGTGGCTCGGCTATAGAGGTGCGTTCTAGCTACCCCAACCGAGTTTTAGTTGAGAGTCGATGTAGAGCTCTTAGGGTGTCCAAGTTTTCATTATATAGTTTACTCGGATCATAGGCTCGTCCGGGTTCGTGTAAACTTAGATAAGCCTAAAGTTAAGATGGCTGGCTACTGGAAAATGAACTCATCATTATTTGCTGAGCAAGATTTCAGGGACCAGCTGCTACTAATGCTACAGCGGAAATTGACGATGACTGTGGTTGCGAATATACAGTGGAATAAATTATATTCGAAAATTAGGTCGTTTGCTGCTGAATATAGTCGTCGACTGAATCTAGATAAATAAGGGGTGCAAACAGTATGTGAGCAAAAAGTTGATCGGGCGATTAAATCACGTGATAGTGGGTACGTAACTTTAGTTAGGGCAGAGTTGGCCTCCTTGCTTATCAAGAAGGATCAAGTGCTGGTAGTTAGAGCTATATTAAAAGAAATGTCTTCTGAGGCAACGAATATTGCCTCTGAATTGCGTGCAGACGAAGTCAGGAATGCATCTCATCGACATGTCGCGTGCGTTACATTGCCGGATAAGCGGACCGTGACTATAAACGCGGGCATATTTGAGGCTTTTCGGTCTGAACACTGCCCAGTTCGATGCCTATTTGGCCGACTTTCCCCGCTCGAGGCGACTGAAGAGGCTGGTTGCTAGGGTCCCATCACTGTCAGAAATCTAGGAAACGATGAAGCTGGTTGGCCGTGACAAATATCCGGGATTAGATGTTCTACCCCACGAAGTGTACATTTTTGTTCCTTTGCTGGCATTGATTTTCAACAACTGGTTGAAGCTGGGATCTATACCTCAACGCTTCACCAGCCGTGTGATCAAGTTGCTACGCAAGGACAAGAACGGTGGGGATGGGATAGGTAACTTTCGGCCTTTAACAATGTTAAATACAGAGTTAAAGATTTTACTCTAGGTCTTAGCAAACCGTTTACAGACTGTCTTCTCTAGTCTGATTGGCCCCGAACAGACTTGTACTGTGAAGAGCAGGATTATTCAGGACAGCCTTCATATGGTACGCTTGTTCATCGAGCAGTGAAGCTGCCCTGATCAATTTAGATCAGTCCAAGGCCTTCGATAGGGTGGACCATCGATTTATGGCGGCTGTCCTTAGGCGGCTAGTTTTGGGCCGTTCTTTCGCACTTGGATCCGACTTCTGTATGTGATTCCCGGTACGCCGATGGAAGTGAATGGGGTTCGATCGGGGCCTTTCGTATTGTCTCGATCCATTCGTTAAGGTTGTCCGCTTTCGCCTTTGCTTTACGTTCTTGCGTTGGAACCTTTCCTTCGGAAGTTAAAGACGAATCCGCTCCTATGCGGAAATTCTCTACATGGTGCTACCACCTCGGCCAGGTATTCTGCCTAAACCGACGACGTTTCGGTTCTGTCGTCGAGAAGAACCGAGATTGACGAAGTCAGCAAAGAAATAAAAGAGTACTTAACGATCAACCGCAATAAGTCGGACTGACCGGTCAAGATACTCGGCGTCTGGTTTGGTCCCGATCTCTTGCTGGAAAGGAATTGGTCAGAGGTGCAAGTGAAGGCTGAGCTCGCAGTTCGTCTGTGGTCCCGGAGGAATGTTTCCTTAAAGGTGAAGGCGGAAATATCTACCTCGCACATCTACCCGATTATACTTTACCGACTCTCTGTAATTCCACTTCCGTCTACCGCACTAATTTCATTAGTAAATCTCTTGTGCTCCTTCTTGTGAGGCAGCAAGTCCGCTAAGATACCTTGGAAGATCATTTACCGCCACTCTTCTGAGGGTGGTCCGGGCATGCCTAACGCTGAGACTTGTCAATATATGCTTCAATCACGTTCCTAGATCGAATGTGTCACGGATCGGATGAGGATGGCGAATTCTAGAAGGAAGACGCCCATAAGAACTTTCCATCCCTGAGAAGTGTACATTCACGCGAAAAGGAGAACCCCCCATCCCGTTTACCCCGAATGCTCCTTCTATCGTGAATGCCGTATTGCTCTGAAAAACTTCTTACGAGTGTCGGATGGCCTCTCCAACGTTCAGGCTCACTCACCTAGCTGGTGATTTGTAGGGCTCTTTCAGTCGGCAATAGGCTTTGTCCTGCGTTCATTGTGCGGTGGAGACTCTGGGTCACGCTTTCTTTCATTGCAGAGTCGTAGTCCCGTTATGCAAGACTATTAAAAGCATCACGGTTTGCATACTGCGCGGAAAGTTTTTCGTCCTCGTGGCCAGTTCTGCCTGTAGTAATGCGATAGCGCCGTTGACGAAGGCTGAATACTGTGCTATTTTGCTTGCTAAGTGTTATGAGAGTCGTGATTTGGACGACACGTTAGAAGAGATTCTATGGGTGCGAAAAGTTCACTTCTTCCCAACTGATCTTGTACTTTAAGCATCAGGAAGATTAAGTCAAGATTAGGACGGAAAGGAGGCGCCCGAAATTAGGCTAGTTTAGGGTTGTTTTGTCTTTAATTTCTTCCTGCAAAGTTAACTTAGCTAGGGGATGTATGCACATTGGTCCCTTTTATTTCTGCCCCAATTTTCTTTAGTTTAATTCCCCACTCTCCTCCCGGGTTAGGTGGTCAGAGATGTTAGTTCTCTGGTGGATGCGGAACACCTTTCATTTTCGGGTATGAGTTTCGTATTTGTTGTTGTGTTTGAATGAGTGTGTGTTTCAGTGAGTGTTTGCACGAATGAATGTTGTATATTATTAAAGTCCCGCATTGATTTCGCCTAGTTAACTGATGTTTCTGCCACAATTAAGGATTATTATTACTAACACTATTTTATTTACTTTCTTGTAAATAGTTTTATTGATATTTGTAAATAAAAATTGGGGTTTAGATTTTTAAATTGTTGTCATATACATTCCCCACCCCACGACAAGAATTGTACATATGGGGACTAGTTATGGCTTTATGGAGACCATGGGGTATTATGGTAGATGTAGGACAGAAGAAGACCAGCCCTTTTCTCATTCTCCATTTCGGCCTTGTGCCACATTTTGCATTTTTATACAATTAAATGTCAGTTGAATTGGCTAGATGTAACCGTAAGTTCTATGTTAACAGTTTCTTTTTTCGCCCATGGAACTCTCTTCCGGATCCATGCTTCCCAACTAACAATCGTTATCTACTGTCTTTTCTATTCCTATTCTAGTGTTCTCGCTTCTTATATTTCCCTTTTCTTAATCTTTCACGCTCAGTAATCCTTTGTATTTTAGTGGCTTTACTGCCTTCCACTGGTCGCGACGTCAATATATGACACTGCGCCGTCGGCCCGTGGTCAACTCCCAGTTGCGGCGCGAAGCTGTAAGGTTTCTTCCACCAGCGTTTTGAGGTTGGCTCCTTGTCGCTGCCACCAGCCTGTGTCCCGGTCGATCTGGTCGTTTCCGGTTCGATACCAGCTTTGTCGTTCTCAGCTCGCCTCCAACGCTCGGTCACCGAAGTAACTGCTTTGATCTCAAGTCTAACCTACCCACGTTGTGACTTTGATCTTAGGTAGACGAAATCAATCAGGCGTCGGGCCGTAGTGCAAGCTGAATCCGGGGTAAAGGTGATACCGCACAAGCGTAAGTAAAAGAAAATAATAAAACAAACTCACGAGGTTCAAATATGTTGAGAAATAACAATTAACTTTATCTATCTGTTGAATACAGGAGTGTGTTTCTCTCCCGGTCCGTTTCTATGGATTCGTGACACTTTTTGCGTTTCTTAAGCGAGTTATGGTATCTTAAGTCGTTCGTCAATAAAAACTTGCTTTTGGTAGGAAGACTAAGTCGAAAAGGACGTGGAAATCTTTCGGTCAGCTTCTGACAACACTCTGACTCTGTAACTCCGACCGTGTCTCTGAACTCTGCCGAAACTCTCTGATCAGCTGCCTCGAGAGTTTGTTTATATGGACACCGACCAACTCCGGGGTGGGGCCTGACGTGGTTTGGGTTCTTTGACAATTCCCAATTCCCAACAAGAATTCTCTTTGTTCTTAGGCCAGGAAAATTAATTACTTCCCATTTTTGGAAGACTAATCATTTTCCGTTTCGGGGGTTTCTCCCTCGTCCTCGTCCGTGAGGGAGGGTCGGAGGAGAGTTATCCCAGACCCTTCCTCTCTCACATTGGTATCTCATACCAATCCCCTCAGTGGGTTTTAACAACTTCCCCGTCTTTCTCATGCATTCACCTCCGCCTATCACCCATGCTACCAGTTAGCCAATGATCTCTCGACAGTGTGGGCGTGGCTAGACTGGCCCTCTTAGAATTATTACCGAAAATTTTGTTTACAAAATCCTCTTTTTCTTTTTTTCTTTTCCTTCGGCCAAAACATTTACAAATCCCAGATTGCCAATTAATTCTTTATCACATCCCAAATCCACTTTAGCTCGGACCTCTATCGACTCATTAATCACTGTCAGAAAACCCGACATCTGGGTTCTCCGCTGGTCAACCTTCAACTGGGTGGCCGTGCCCACCCTTTAATTAAATTCTTTATTTTTTTCATGTCTTAAAATTCTCTTATCACCAGATTCGCATTTTCGAGTCAACAGTTTGAATAAGCAATAATAATGATCCCCTTTTCGACTCTCTTTTTTTTTTTTCATGTCAAGGTTCGTACATACACCAGATGGGTCTCTTTGCTGGACCCAAGAACCAAAATTAAATGGTACCTCTGAAAGATAATAAATGGTTATTCTCCAGGGTGGACCCAAGCCAAATTTCCTCCATGGTCGCATGCGTCGGTCGACTTTGTTTATCTTTTAGAATTCTGTTTCGTTTGACGCGTCACTCTCTTATCGTGACATTAATTAATTTGACAGAATCACAGTCTCGCTTTTTCTTACTGATTTTCTGTCTTTTGCGAAAAGTATCTTTCTTTTGTAAATAAAATAAATTCTTCTTTTTAATGTCGCTCTGTCTATCTTTCGATATAGCTCTTTCTCGCCTGAAGTATTTCCCGTTTTTAATTTCTAGGGTTAATTAGTTAGCCAATTACCATAGCTAAATAGTGTCACAGAGTGAAATGATTAAAAAAAAAAATCATCCTGCAAACTTTTATAAAAAACAGCTTTCATTTGTTAATTAGATCCCAGTATTATTTATAGCAAAACAGAAAATATCTGATCTCTTTCCATTTTCTCCTTTTAAACTCTATAAATTGACGAATAGCTGTCTATACTAATGGTAAAACACAAAAATTATATCCAAAATCTTCCAATCGGTGGCATGCGAACAACGTTTGTCGCTGGTGGCCAAACCGGGCCACCGGCGTGTTCGTCTCAGGAATTGTAAAACGGCGGACATTCATGGAAACAAATGGATTTATAGTATGTAAATAATCAACTCATAATATCTTTCAATATTTCCTAGTAAACTCTTACTACCACTAGCATTCTCAAAGCAGTTGGCCAACTTCAATAATCAACCCTGCCAGTCATCTTCCAGTATTTTCAACTGAACATATACTCAAAAAAACCTGTTTCTTATCAGAATATATTCTCACTTAAATGCACATACATGCACAAACCTTTTAATTGACATAAAGCCAAACTTAAAACCGTGAATTTTAAATATAATATCTCAAGAAACTTTCTATGCACTTTTGTCAATGTACGATATTAGTTGATATATACAACTTTATCATTGTTATTTACCTATATACAACTTTGTATTCACTCTTTGTATTGTTGGAAATTAAAAACATTGTTTCTAGTTTTGTTACGGGAATCACGGCTAACGATTTATTTATTGTTAAAATTATTGGGTGTTTCTTTCGTTCCGGGTGGATTAACCCATGTTAGAAACTGGAAGTAAGTTAGCTTGAAACTACTGGAGAGTTCCATTCTAGGCAATAATATTTACGGTCAAATTAATAAAAAACTTCATCACATTCCAAGGTTAATAGAGGCTTATTTAATACTGGCAGTTTTTAAATTTTATTTTTGATTCTAAGCATAATGTATATTGGCCGTTCTTCCTACAATCCGAAATATTTTTGATCACCGTTCTTTAAATGTCCTTTTTTGTCGCCCAAAACTGGAGCATGAAGAAAAAAAAGACAAACTTAAAAAAAACAAAATTTTATCGTTTCAAGTTTATGTTATTATTAAGATTAAAGACCAATGTATTTTTTCGGTATTTGAAAAAATTTTTTCATTTATTCAGTCATATTTTAAATTTAGGTTGAAAATCTTGCTTTTTTTAGGTCAAAAAATTAGGTAATAATTAGCATTACTTGTTTTTTTTGTTTTCAGTTGAAAAAACACATTGATTTGGAAAATATTGCAAAAATCAAGTTCTGCGTTGGATTTTTTTATGAAACCTTCAGAACTTATTCTAAAAATGAATGAAATTATTTTAGAAATGTTTGTCTTTTTGAAAGTCATGGTATAAATATTTTTTTATACACCCTTTTGAACTTGATTTTATTCAAACTTCAAAATTTATTTTTTGGAACCTTGAATTTTTTTTTAATTAAATTGGCAAGACTTGAAGATTCTAAATCATTTTTTTTTATATTAAAAATGTCTTTCGAGGCAAAATATGGTTTAATAATTGTTAAAATACAAAACCCAATGGGCTAAGACAATATTTAATTTAAAAAAAAGTTTTTTATGAAATTTCTGAATAACATATTTTAAGGTAATTTTATCTGAAAGAAAAAAATTTTTGATGAAATATAATTTTTAATTTTTTTTTTTTTTTTCTTTATTTTAAATACAAAATATGACAAAATGTTGTTATATATTTTCGAATTAAGTTTCTTTATGGTCAACCTTATGGAAATTTATATCTTCTCTACTTTTTAAAGATCATAAAAATCTTTAACCGTTGATGAAGGACGGGAATTTTCTGAATATTCCAAAATTGTATTTAAAATTGCTCCAACGAAAATGGATGCACAGGGATTTGAAATAATTTCACATCATAACTTGTTTTGAATAAAATAAAAGTTCTTTTTACAACCATTTGCAATCTTTCATTCGTTGAGTTAACAACACTGCAAAGTTTATAAATGAAGATTGCATACTGACTATTTTAATTTAATTTTATTAATAAATAAAATTTTCATAAAACTCCATACTGCCATATCAAAATAAATTAATAATTTAAAAAAAGTAATGCGATTTAACATAAAAGAAATAAAATCTCATTTCATTAAAATTAACCTGTTTCAATTATGAAATTTAATGGTGTTTCATGTCCGACTTTTTTATATTATCAGAAAAATATTTTATGACAAATAATTTGGGAATTTAAAAAAATGTTGTTATGTTATTGTAAAATTTGATTTTTTCATAATTTAAATGTTTGTTAAAAGTGCAGAAATTTTTCCTCAAACGTAAATTCTTTCTTCAAAAAAAAATTTGAAAAGTGAATTTTTTTTAATTTACTAACTGGGTTCACTTTCAAATTAGAACGAATTACATCAATTCTGCGCTACAGTTTAATGCCCTCTCCCCTGACGTAAGTTGTTCAAAATATTGACGTACATCAATTAACGTCCTATGAAACAAGCACGTAAGTACTTATACAAAAACATAAATATATCTATTAAAAAAAAAATCTGCTAAAAAAGTAAAGAAATGTTTGTTTTGGGGGTATATTAAATATACTTTAATCATTCTAAATTTCCGTAAGATAACAAAAGAAAAAGGTGTAACTGAATTTTATATGATTTTTGTTTGAAAATACATTTAATTTTTGAATGGTACAAACTCTGGCATTGGCAGATAAGATCGAATTTACAGAAATTTTTTTTATAAGAAAAAAAGAATTTTAAGTAAAATTTTTCTTTATAGGAAGGATTAAAAAATTTGTTCTGTTATTCAAAAACCATTTTAAAAACTTTAATAAAACATAAACATTTACACATTAAAATTATTTTATCAATTCATTAATCTTTTTCCAAAGGTATACCACTTTTCGCGTTTAGCGTTATATGGGACAGATCTACTTTAAAATGTTATTTTTAGTGGATACTAATGTTTGAGTAGACGCCACACCCATTACCTTAAAAATTACTTTGTTTATGTTTGATACAAAACTTAAGATCGGCCCATGAGATACCACGACATGTTCGAAACCCGTGCCGAAGATCGATATTTTTATTAAGTATTTCTTGTATATTTATTCTTTTTTAGTCGAAAAAATAAATAAATATATTTTTGATAAATAAATGGAAAATACTCAAAATGACAATTCCACTAAAAATTTTTTACTTTAAAGTGATAAAAATCTGTCAAAATAAAATCCATTATCTTAGAAAATTAACCCGAAATATGTTTTGGCTTTTAATATTCCACAAAGGATTGATAACCGACCGAAAGCCGACTAATATTTCCTCTTATAAACTTAAAACAATGGAAAAATGTTAAAATTGATGTATAATCTTAAAACATACTGTGATATGATTAAATTTGGAATTGATATCCATCAAAGAAAAAACCATTGGTATTCATATGATCGCTATTATAAATTAAAGTACCTAGTGATGGTTAGTGTGATCGACCTATGAATGTCCGAACTAGATCGACTGAATAAAAATAATTCATTTGAACATTAATTTAAAGTTTCTGTATTAAAATGAGTTTATTTAAAAATTATTGTCAGTGAAGAAAATATCAAATAAATCGTTTTTGATGTTTAAAAATTGGGGGAATTTAGATTTCATAAGGCCAAATGGGAGATGAGACTATATAGCGGTAAATATTCCAAGGGAAAAAAAGATAGTCTGTTTGATCGTTCCAGATCAGGGCACTGAGAATCGCCCCAAATTGATTATCTGATTTCAGTATGAAATCCATAACATCAGCCTTGTGCAAAATTTTTTTTTTTAATTTTGCGTTAAATGTCACGTTCACTTAGAAAATTGCTATGTTGTCAACCATTTTAGGGGTGTTTCACGAAAATCCCTTGACATAAACAACTTTTTGAAGAGCGTAAAAACATAAAAAAAACAAAACATAGGCGTCATCAGTAATTATATTTATTTAAACATTTGGTGAGAGGAAAGTAGAAATATTAGTGAATGAAGGCAAAATATATTCACTTAGCATAAACAAAGAAATCAATAAGGTAATGTTTCAAAAAAATGTTAGATCAAATAAACGATCTTGATTGAAAAATTTAAATGGCTTTTGTTTCACTGATCCCTCACATAAATATTAGAAAAACAAAAATAGAGACGAAATATATCTAAAAGAAAACAAAACATGTCGCCATAATTGTTGAAGAATCATGAAAATGTCAAGAAATATTTTTGAAACCATCCCAATTTTTGAATAAAATTTCTTTGGTTTGTTTTTAACAAAATTGCAGACATTTTAAAGCAAATATCAACTGTCTTTTACAATTACGAAAATTTATTACAGAATAAATAAAGTTGTCATTTTGTAGGAAGTTTATGCAATTCATTTATGCAATCTAGCAGTTTTTTTTTGTTCATATAACTTTTATCTTAAAAAACCATGATTAGACTGTGAGAAGTTGGGTATTGTTGGTCGTTATTTTAAGAGGATGAGATAGTTTTAAATTATGAACAGTCAGTATATATATTCTTAAGATTTTTATCAATCCAGCCTAAATATCTGGGAAGCATCTTGACATATGACGGTTAAGTAAGATTTCTTTAGAGTCTATGTGGTATTTAAATTTATTCTAATTTAATATCACACATTTTGTAAAGATGACAGAGTTTTTTGAGACAGGAGGATATCTTGGGTAACAAATAAAATGTTATAGACAAGCGTATGGTTGCAAAAAAGAAATACAACAGCAGAAATAGATTTACGTGGTTTATTTCAACAGGAACGTGAGGGTTTGGGACAGCTACCTTGTGGTAAAGTTCATAAGCCGGCTTCGGATCTAGGTCGATCTATCATAGTAGTTCACACATGTTGACGGTGGTTGACGCTCCTCTGCTGACAGCAGCTGAACGCTCGGCCTGACCGTGACAGGTCTCTTTTGTGGCCACCTGTTGACTGCCTGTTGAACTTCCGTGTGACCCCTTTTATAGCGTTTTTTATGACAACAGGCTCGAAAAACGAAGCGAGTATAATTAGGAGGGAAGCATTTTTATTGGACGAAAAATAGAACACTTTAAATATTATTTTATTTTTCGACCGAAACACGTGTGTCAAAACATTTGTAAATGAAGATAATGGTCATTTTGTGACGGGGTTTTGTCCCGTTCACATCCGGCTCTCGCTCTTGAGTATTTGCCTGTAAATCAGCCGAGATATATCTTATTTTATTTTATAACAAAAATAATACTGAACTGTTACATGACATCTGTCCTTCTTTAGGGCAGCGAATGTTGGACGATTTCCTCAAAGATGAAGAAGAGACTCGAGACGACAGAGATGTGGTTCTAAATAAGGATGTTAAGGCTATCATGGACCGAACGTGTGAGCACGATGAGATCTTACAGAGGTTCCAAACAAGGAAGAGGCTTATACTTAATATCAGGAAGATGAGGAAGGAGGGCGTAGAGAATCTGATACTCACGGGTCGAATAGGGGGAAAGGGAGACAAGTGAAAACAACGCGTGACATACCTGGCGGACTTATGCAAGTGGATGACAGAATGTGGTCTGTGGGAGGAAGCAGAGGGAAGGAACTTGTTGAGAGTTTGCAAGGGATAGAGGTAGGAGGAGAGCCATGATCGCCTACGTCCTGAAAGAACATGACACATAAAAATAAAAATAAAATAAGTTTGCTTTTAATATCATTGTGGTGTCATAATGTCAGTTGTTAAAGTGACTTAAGATGGATGCCATACACTAGAAAAAGGAGGACAACAGTCGTAGTCAAGCACAGAAATTAAGAAATGAATCTATCGATGCTGACAACCAGTCAAACAAGAAAGATACCAATAATAAACGCTACAAACAACGTTGCGAAAATCTTCGCGAGCAAGTCATAATGATAAAATCGGTAATAGCGAAAAACATGTCAATGAGATTTCAGGGAGTTACAGAAAACTCATCAGTCTGTTCTGAAAGTTCAGCTTTGAAAACCAATGTTACAGTGACCATAGCAAATGGGGAAACTGGTCAAAATCCAAGTGTTCCTTTTACAGACGAAGTACAAATCTAAAAGTATGATGTTCCATATCTTTAAATACCTTCTCTTCCTATTAAATCGAGTGAAAAGTGGAAAAAAATTATACAAAGTAAAAAACGAAACTGATCAATGTCGAAGAATCTTAATCAATTAATTTTATAAAGAGAACGTAAATTCATAATTTCAATCTCTTAAACTTCGTCCAGGGAAAATAAACTTTCTTTAAAATCAGGTGAATAAAAATACATTTCAGGAGTTGGAAAATATAGAAAGAATCTAGAGCCTCTCTATAGAAAGAACCGAGATAGATCTGTCGCGGTCGCCATTAGCCGCTTTTCTAAAAGACGACCTTGACCTTCAAGGACCCCTGATCTCTCAGATTTAAAGTCAAGTAACATGAGAAAAACTGGACGACTAGTCCAATATGGTTGAGGCCAAATAATATACCTTTTAAATGGCATCGGATTATGCAAACATATTGTTCAAACATCGAACTAATCTTCGGCGCGATCCTTTTTCCGCGGTCGATCCGCCCTGGAAGACGTATCACTATTTTCACTTGGCCCTGTTTAGGGTCTCCGTCTTCGCCAAGTGTTACACTTCGGCGCGATCCAGTCTCCGCGGTCGATCCGCCCTGTGAAAATGTATCACTATACTCAATTTTTTCCTGTTTAGGGACTCGTCCTAACTGATACAACAAATCTCGTGCGACATAGATCAACCTTTATGCTGTTCCTGACAATTCTCCCGTGTTTCCAATATTATTTACCAGCTACCGCCGATTTTTAACTTTACATCTTTAAATCTGTTTCGCCGATATTTAGTGAAACCAATCTACCCCTAAACAAAACCAGTCATACCGGACCCGACACCGATACCTTTCCTACATATTTCTCCAGAGTACATTCTTGTACATTTTGGATAAAATAAAATCAAGGTTATTGTTTCTTAAACCTTTCACTTTGTCCCCCTCATTGTCTTAGCTGTTCACACCTTTCTTCATAAAGCTTGCTGGGGCGACATCCTTATCGGTCCCGCAACAGATCTCTCGCATTTCATGGAGTAGGTCGTCCATAATTATTTTAAAGATTTATTTCCCAAAATAGTAGACTTAAATAATGTGATATGTATTAAAAATCAATTCTTTGGAAATATCCACGTTTTCCCAATGTTGTGACATGCATAGAAGGTTAAAACAATGCAATTGATGCACGATAAACGAAATATTGTCATGACAACATTTTTTGATAAATTTTAAGTGACTTTCAAATTAGCTACTTTGAATGTGAAGTATTCGATTTTATCTTAATGGTGAAGTATGCTACCAGAAATTTACCTTGCAAAGATGTCCATATGTTGACATGTTTGTGTTCAGTGTTCCAATGAATTTCCATATTGGGTACATTTTGAAGGTGAGAATGTGCAGGAAATTCTGTCGTAAATATAGTAATTATCCGAACGTCCGAATTCCAAACAATAATAAAATAAAAATAAAGAAAACATGAGTATGTCTGTTAAAGAAATTATTTATATTTATAAACATAAATTCAAAAGAGTCATAAAGAAATAAAAATGGTCATTAGTTGAGTTAAAATTTTGGGTAGTTGGTTTGTTACAGTTTTTTGGATATGTACTAGGTATTTAATTTATTGCATTTGAATACAAAATTGTGGCACAAGGCCGAAAAGGGAAGGGGTATAGGCTGGTCAAAACTAACTATCTTATACCTAGCTAATCTGATTCACGACCCATTCATACATTACAATTTGCTCATTCACCACCAGAACTCATCCATCACCAATCAATCCTTCATGCACCATAATACCACATTCTCTCAAGGGGACCTATAAAAACGCGCCCCAATCCATAAAAAATTTGATGATATACATAAATGATATACATAAAATTCTAATAATGATAGAATGCAAGGGGGGAGATGAACCCAATAATAACTAAAAATCAACACAAAATACAAACTAAACATAACATATGTTAGTAGGGACCGTCCAACCCTCAAAACAGAGAGGCCGCTGTATTCTGCCCATAGGACAAAAATCAAGAAGCGCTCTCGCTAAGGGAGTGGGAAAAAGGATAAAATATTATGCGGGCATGGGAAAATATAAAAACGCTGACCCAGTCGAGATGAAAAAGGGACCAAAACAAACTGGGGAGGTTGGGAATCTCGACTTGGACCATAACCAAAGAGCAGCCGGGAAACAGGCCAGGAACAACACTTACTCACATTAACTAGGTACACTGAAGCTTGTCTAACCTAACCAAGGGGAGGGTTCCACAGGAAGCCACCCCGATGTGCTATAGGTTGAAGTAGAAAAGAAAATCAAGGCTAGTCCCGGTCACGCGAACCAAGCTCGCCTCTTTTACCCACCTTTCGCTGAAGACTGTTGAATGCAATCGTTTTCTATCAGATCTAATCTTCATCTTGAGCTGATGCTCAAAGAATTGGATTAGATGCTGATAAGAAAGACGGTTGCCCCGCAAGACTTCCTCCATCCGCGTCGTCCAAATCACCATTTGAGCCGTGGCCATTAGCGTCAGAAACACCATTCGTTTCACCCCGGAATACAGGGGCGACACATTGTCACACGCGTATGCGCGATCAATGGATACAAGCTGTTCGGGAGCGAGACGAGCCGTCAGCTCGCCGACATGGTCCCACAAGGAGCGGACTCGTGGGCAATGTTAGAAGGCGTGCGAAGCCGTTTCTTCTAAACCAAGGCCACACCGTTCACAGTCTGGCAAATCCGCCAAACCCCATATGAAAGCCTTGTCATTGAGAGGCAGCCGATTCCGAGCCAATCGCCAGGTAAGCGAAAACTCAGGGTTACTGAGGTAATCCGCCGCTGGCGCCCAAGACCAATAAGAACGATACTCCTCCTCCGACAAGCCGAGCGTATCACGTAGAGAATCCTTCGCGCGACCCTCCACTAAACCACGATAGAAGACCTTCCTAGGCCGAGAAAGGTCACTGGACCGGGGAATGGCCTTCAAGGCCAACCGACACTCGCGGAGGAAATCCGACTCATCCCTGGGTTTACAACGGCGCTCAACCCGCGAGATGGGGGGACTGATGGTAAGGCTAGGAAGGCGTCCCTAACAATCCCCTCCAGAATCGGATCTCCTCTAGTCAATGGCGCGGCGTAGGAAAGCCAACCTAGAGGCACGGATGTGACTCAGAAGGTGCGGCATTCCCAGCCCCCATGACACGGACGTTTGTGCAGACTCGTCTGTCGACCCTGTTCACGCGTCCCCTCCATAAAATGGAGGATAGCGATCGCTCGAGCGCCTTCCTGTGGTCTTTACAGAGAGGAAGTACGGACAATCGATAAAGAATCAGGGGAAAATGTATGTAACACACACCTCCGCCCTGCCCTTCACGGACAACCGCCGTCGATTCCAAGTCTGACCGGCAGAATCGACCTTTGCTCGTACTTCAGACCAATTCTTCTCCAGCTGGAGGTCGAGCCCAAACCACACTCCAAGAATGCGGACAGGACCGTCCGTCCAACCGAAGCGGCCCGGAAGAGCGACCCCTTCCAGGCACCCTAACCGCAAGCCGGACGACTTGTCGCGGTTTATCTTGGCCCCTGTCACCTTCTCGTACCGATCAAGCGCCTTCTGTACCGCCTCAATGTCGCTGCGGGACGACACGAAAGCAGATACGTCATCGGCGTACGCGGAAACCCTGGCTCGAGACCCTCCAGGCACGGCAATTCCACGTAGGGCCGGACTGCCGGTCTCGTCCTTCAGCCGGCGAAGGAGAGGCTCCAACGCCAAAGCATAAAGGAGAGGCGACAGCGGACAACCCTGACGAACCGACCTAGACAGCACGAACGCGTCCGACAACCTTCCGTTCACCTGTACCACAGCACTGGGGGAGCGATACAGGAGGCTAATCCAGCGGCAGAAGTTGGGTGCGAATCCAGCGGCCTGCAGGACAGTAGCAAGGTAGCGATGGTCAACCCTATCAAATGCCTTGGACTGATCCAAATTGATCAGCGCGGCTTCTTCGTCGTCTTTACACCCTCTATGATCGTGCGGATCAGATGCAGGTTGCTCTGAATTGTTCGGCCCCTCACAGAACAAGTCTGCTCAGGTCCCAACAGAGACTCGGCAACTGACTGCAAACGCTCCTGCAGGATCTTGGCCATAATCTTTAACTCTGTGTTTAGCAGAGTTATGGGCCTGTAATCATCTAGCTTCCCCACCACCTTTGCCCTTTTTCAACAGAGTGATCACGCCCCTGGTGATCCGATTGGGGATGGACCCCGACCGAAACCAGTTGTTGAACACTGCTGTCAAAATCGGAACAAAGATGTGCGACAGCCTCAAGTACAATTCATAGGGCAAACCATCCAGACCGGGCGACTTGCCTCTGCCGACCTTCTTCAAAACCACGTAGACTTCGCCCTCCGTAATCTCTCCCTCGCAGCTAGCCGCTTCAGTCGGCGAAAGCCGAGGAAAGTCAGCCAAATAGCTGCGAAACTCCTCTTCACGGAGACCAGGCTCCTTGGTAAACCGGATCTCGAAATGGCGCCGAAACGCCTCGCACATGTCGTCAGTGGCCCGAAGAGTATGCCCCTCCGGGACTTGACTTCACGAATGAAACGATCGCCACCTCGACGGACCTCTTCCCTGCGCAGATCTGCGCCCAAGTTCACGGCTTCAGAAGACATCTTGCTTAACTTATGTCTAATTACCTGGCCCATGTACCGCTCGCTATTCAAACGATCCAGGGCCTCCCTAGCTAAGGCTATCTCTAGGGGATCCCCCCAGCCACCGCCCGGGTGTAACTAGCTTTAAGTGTCTTCACCTTTTCAGCTCTATCTAGAGCGAGCCGTTTGCTGAAATCAGTGGTGAAAGACCTAATCCTACACTTAAGGCGCTCCCACCACCTATTCCCGATAACCGCCCCCACTAGCTCCCGCTGCACTAATCTAGTTAGCTGTTCCTGGAAGTCCCGCCTGTCCAGTAAAGACAGATTGAACTTCCAGTACCCAGCCATTCTAGGCCTATGGTCTAACGCCACCCGGGCACAAACGAGTTTGTGGTCCGCGTAGCCTACCCAGTGGAACGTAGGGCAATCTAGTAGATCTATGTCGGCTCTTCTAACTAACATTCTGTCAAGGTAGCTAACCACCTTGTCAGAAGGCCAACTAAGAGCCCACGTCCACATTTTCCCCCCGGGATGATCGACCCGGTATCTATCGACGAGACCATAATCGTCGATCAGATCAACCAGGCTACGATCGTCCCTTCTCCCACTAGCACCCCCCCCTGTCTAACTTGGGGTCCAGAATGGCATTCCAGTCCCCATTAAAACTAGGCGCGTTGAATCAACCAGGAACGGCCCCAACTGCCGAAAAAACGAGACCCGCTCCTCCTGGTCATTGGGCGCATAAACCGCAACGACTCGGAACGAACCACTTTTCACGGCAATATCGGCCACGATCAACCGGCCCTCGGCATTGGTATGCACAAGGTCCACCTTCGCATCAAGAGTCCGTCTGACAAGCAAAGAAACTCCTCTGGCAAACCGTTCCCCATATGCTGAATAGACAACAAAGTCATCCTCCAGCACACACGCATCGGCCCTGCAAACAAAGTGGGTCTCTTCGATCGCGGCGACATCCACATCCAGGGACAGAAGGTCCCGGAGCAGGCGGGCAGCCTTACCCCGATCCCTTAAGCCCCTCGCATTCAACGTCGCTATCCTAATTGACATCTTCTAGGCCTGCAAAAAAAAAGAATAAAACACAAAAAAACTATTCACATACAGGGCGGAAATCTGCAGCGGTAAGGACCCCGACGGATTGTCCCAGGCTTCTTGTTCCCAACTCCGTCGTCATCCGACCATCCAGGACAATACCGCCGACGTCCGTGGGGTATGTTAACTTAATTGCCCTATATAGTGAGGGATGGAGTAACACCGGGACCCTCCCTGCGCAAAAATTATTCAATTTCTTTAAATTGGAATTTTCCAACTCCAACACCCTTATTTCAGGGTAGGCCCTTTAGCCTCATACAAATGTTTCCATACTTTGAGGTAGCCCCGGTTTCTCTCACAACCGGTAGTCACCCAGGGGCATGAGGGAAATTCCTTGGGTCCTCAACCGACTTTCCGTCTACGGTGTCCATTTTGACCAGGAGTCCCCAAAGGGCCTTTTATGTTTGGATAGGCTCTTTTTAAACTCCTCTTTATCTATCTTACAGATATCATCCGGGCCTGGGAAGAGTTTTTTTTTTCTTCTCCCTAGAAGGGTGGGGAGGGGGGAAGAAGTGGGGGTGTGTGGGGGGGGGTCAATTGAACTCCGGGAAGAGTTGGGGGGGAAGGGGAGGGAAGACAAGTAGGAGAAGAAGAGACGCTTCTGCTCTTGGGGTTGCTTTTTCAGCTCTTGTTTGGTGAGGCAGGGATGGAGTGCCTCCTGGTTCTGTCTACGACTGCCTCCTCCCTACCACGTCTAGAGTGTCTCTGTGTGGATTCTTCTTCCTCCTCCTCCCTCTCCCTTTTTAAGGTTGTCGGCCGAGGAGGAGGCATTTTGTCCACCTCCATCGCTGTGTCTTTTGCTGATCGTCACTTGTTGTTGCTGCTGTTTGTGCTGCATCTGCTTTTTGTGTTTGCTCTTTCTCTTGAGACCCCTCCTTTTCCTTTTTTTTGAGACTGCTCTCCTTTGCGATTTGTGCTTCTTTTTTCTCCTTTTGGTTGTTGCTTTTTGACTGATCTGCTTTTTCTGGGACCCCTCTTTTGTTTGGGCTTCTTCTCTCCTTTTTGGGGCTGTTCTTGTCGCCTTGTACTCCTTCCTGTTTTGAGGGGACGATATTCTTTTTTTCCCCCTTCCCTCCCTTCCACCTCTCCATTTTCCTTTGAAGGAGTCCCTTTTCCACTGCTGCTGTTGAGCAGCTGCTGCTGTCTTTGCTGCTGCTGCTACTGTCTTTGTTGTTGCTGGTTGGGGTGGTGGTTGATTACTTTTTGTTGGGGCACTCCTTAGCCATGTGCCCCACGGCAGAACATGCCCAACAACAGGGCTTCCTGCCTTCCACCACTACCAACATGCGTTTTTTTCGGCAGATAAGAACGTTGGGAATGTCTCTGAAATTGTCTTGATTCGCCGTGATAGATAGCTCCAGGTCCCCTGTCGCTATTCCCGTCTTGCTCCTTATGACCTTCACCTCATGTTGCCCGACCATTGCCGAAAAAAAAGCCCCCATCCTGTCTTCGCTGATATCGGCTGGAACACCATGGATAGTAATTTTATCCTCCTTGTGCCCATATATTCTGTCTGAATGCGCAAATTTTTGGCGTTTAAAATGGTTCCTGCCAGCTCTTTTGCTTGTTGCTCGGTTGGCAGGAGGATGTCCCATAACACATTTGATCCTCGCCAGTACTTTTGGGATAAATTTTCAGCCCTCTTCAAAGCTTCTTCCATTGCTTCCCCTGCTGACTCCGATTAATTTCCGAGATTTAATATCGGATGTCAGCAGGGAATATTGTTTTTTTCAACCGCACTTAATGCTTCTGGGATGGTCAGAAATTCATTTCCATTCAAGGATTCCTCGAATTTTTTCTTTGAGTAATGTAATACTCAGCATCTTTTTTTCCGAGTTATTTTTCCCCAGGCCGTTTTTACCGGGAGACACCGGCGGTGGTGTGTTGTTTTGCAATTTCTTCCGTCATGGTGGCTGGCCACCACGACGGGCCAAATAAACAGTTTTTCCTTTTTCAAATTTTTTTAACGATCCAGAATGATACAAAATTAAAACCAAAATAAAATATAAAGCAAACGAGGACAACCAAAAGCAGAAAATATATCAAATCAAAATTAAAAAAATACAAACAAAACTCGTGGGGAGGGAAAAAAAAAGAAAGCAAAATAAAAGGAAAAAAAAAAAAAAAAAACAAATGAAGTCAACTGAAAAGAAAAAAAAACTGAAAAATTCAAACAAAGTTTTAGCAAAACAACTGAAAATCAAATCAAGAAAACTTATTACTTAACACGCAAAATCAACAATCCTTGTATCACAAACCTCGTCCAATAAATCAAAAAGACCTGGGAGGGGGGATATGTGTATGTACTAGGAGATTTATTTGATTATATACAAATTGGCACAAGGCCGAAATGGGGGGGGTAGAGGCTGGTCTTCACTAACTATCTTATACCTAGCTAATCAGATTCACGACCCATTCATACATTACAATTTACTCATTCACCACAAGAACTTGTCCATCACCAATCAATCCTTCATGCACCATAATACCACATTCTCTCCAGGGGGACCTACCAAAACGCGCCCCAAACCATAAAAAATTTGATGATACATAAATTCTATACATAAAATTCTAATAATGATAAAATGAGAGGGGAGGGGAGATGAACCCAATAATAACTAAAAATAAACACAAAATGCAAACTAAACATAACATAAGTTAGTAGGGACTGTCCAACCCTCAAAACAGAGAGGCCGCTGTATTCTGCCCAGGGGACAAAATCAAGAAGCGCTCTCGCTAAGGGAGTGGGAAAAAGGATAAAATATTATACGGGCATGGGAAAATGTAAAGCTGACCCAGTCGAAATGAAAAGGGGACCAAAACAAACTGGGGAGGTTGGGAATCTCGACTTGGACCATAACCAAAGAGTAGCCGGGTAACAGGCCAGAAACAACACTTACTCACATTAACTAGGTACACTGTAGCTTGTCTAACCTAACCAAGGGGAGGGTTCCACAGGAAGCCACCCCGATGTGCTATAGGTTGACCTAGAAAAGAAAATCAAGGCTAGCCCCGGTCACGCGAACCAAGCTTGCCACTTTTACCCACCTTTCGCTGAAGACTGTCGAATGCAATCGTTTTCTATCAGATCTAATCTTCATCTTGAGCTGATGCTCAAAGAATTGGATTAGATGCTGATAAGAAAGACGGTTGCCCCGCAAGACTTCCTCCATCCGCGTCGTCCAAATCACCATTCGAGCCGTGGCCATCAGCATCAGAAACACCATTCGTTTCTCCCCGGAATACGGGGGCGACACATTGTCACACGCGTATGCGCGATCAATGGACACAAGCTGTTCGGGAGCGAGACGAGCCGTCAGCTCGCCGACATGGTCCCATAAGGGGCGGACCCGGGGGCAATGGTAGAAGGCGTGCGAAGCCGTTTCTTCTAAACCAAGACCACACCGTTCACAGTCTGGCAAATCCGCCAAACCCCATATGAAAGCCTTGTCATTGAGAGGCAGCCGATTCCGAGCCAATCGCCAGGTAAGCGAAAACTCAGGGTTACTGAGGTAATCCGCCGCTGGCGCCCAAGACCAATAGGAGCGATACTCCTCCTCCGACAAGCCGAGCGTATCACGTAGTTTATCCTTCGCGCGACCCTCCACTAAACCACGATAGAAGACCTTCCTAGGCCGTGAAAGGTCACTGGACCGGGGAATGGCCTTCAAGGCCAACCGACACTCGCGGAAGGAAATCCGATCATCCCGGGGTTTACAACGGCGCTCAACCCGCGAGATGGGGGACTGATGGTAAGGCTAGGGAAGGCGTCCCTAACAATCCCCTCCAGAATCGGATCTCCTCTAGTCAATGCGCGGCGTAGGAAAGCCAACCTAGAGGCACGGATGTGACTCAACAGGTGCGGCATTCCCAGCCCCCCATGACACGGACGTTTAGTGCAGACTCGTCTGTCGACCCTGTTCACGCGTCCCCTCCATAAAATGGAGGATAGCGATCACTCGAGCGCCATCCTGTGGTCTTTACAGAGAGGAAGTACGGACAATCGATAAAGAATCAGGGGGAAAATGTATGTAACACACACCTCCTCCCTGCCCTTCACGGACAACCGCCGTCGATTCCAAGTCTGACCGGCAGAATCGACCTTTGCACGTACTTCAGACCAATTCTTCTCCAGCTGGATGTCAGGCCCAAACCACACTCCAAGAATGCGGACAGGACCGTCCGTCCAACCGAAGCGGCCCGGAAGATCGACCCCTTCCAGGCACCTAACCGCAAGCCGGACGACTTGTCGCGGTTTATCTTGGCCCCTGTCACCTTCTCGTACCGATCAAGCGCCTTCTGTACCGCCTCAATGTCGCTGCGGGACGACACGAAAGCAGATACGTCATCGGCGTACGCGGAAACCCTGGCTCGAGACCCTCCAGGCACGGCAATTCCACGTAGGGCCGGACTGCCGGTCTCGTCCTTCAGCCGGCGAAGGAGAGGCTCCAACGCCAAAGCATAAAGGAGAGGCGACAGCGGACAACCCTGACGAACCGACCTAGACAGCACGAACGCGTCCGACAACCTTCCGTTCACCTGTACCACAGCACTGGGGGAGCGATACAGGAGGCTAATCCAGCGGCAGAAGTTGGGTTCGAATCCAGCGGCCTGCAGGACAGTAGCAAGGTAGCGATGGTCAACCCTATCAAATGCCTTGGACTGATCCAAATTGATCAGCGCGGCTTCTTCGTCGTCTTTTACACCCTCTATGATCGTGCGGATCAGATGCAGGTTGCTCTGAATTGTTCGGCCCCTCACAGAACAAGTCTGCTCAGGTCCCAACAGAGACTCGGCAACTGACTGCAAACGCTCCTGCAGGATCTTGGCCATAATCTTTAACTCTGTGTTTAGCAGAGTTATGGGCCTGTAATCATCTAGCTTCCCCCACCACCTTTGCCCTTTTTTCAACAGAGTGATCACGCCCCTGGTAATCCGATTGGGGATGGACCCCGACCGAAACCAGTTGTTGAACACTGCTGTCAAAATCGGAACAAAGATGTGCGACAGCCTCAAGTACAATTCATAGGGCAAACCATCCAGACCGGGCGACTTGCCTCTGCCGACCTTCTTCAAAACCACGTAGACTTCGCCCTCCGTGATCTCTCCCTCGCAGCTAGCCGCTTCAGTCGGCGAAAGCCGAGGAAAGTCAGCCAAATAGCTGCGAAACTCCTCCTCACGGAGACCAGGCTCCTTGGTAAACCGGTTCTCGAAATGGCGCCGAAACGCCTCGCACATGTCGTCAGTGGCCCGAAGAGTATGCCCCTCCGGGGACTTGACTTCACGAATGAAACGATCGCCACCTCGACGGACCTCTTCCCTGCGCAGATCTGCGCCCAAGTTCACAGCTTCAGAAGACATCTTACTTAACTTATGTCTAATTACCTGGCCCATGTACCGCTCGCTATTCAAACGATCCAGGGCCGCCCTAGCTAAGGCTATCTCTAGGGGATCCCCCCCAGCCACCGCCCGGGTGTAACTAGCTTTAAGTGTCTTCACCTTTTCAGCTCTATCTAGAGCGAGCCGTTTGCTGAAATCAGTGGTGAAAGACCTAATCCTAGACTTAAGGCGTTCCCACCACTTATTCCCGATAACCGCCCCCACTAGCTCCCGCTGCACTAATCTAGTTAGCTGTTCCTGGAAGTCCCGCCTGTCCAGTAAAGACAGATTGAACTTCCAGTAGCCAGCCATTCTAGGCCTATGATCTAACGCCACCCGGGCACAAACGAGTTTGTGGTCCGCGTAGCCTACCCAGTGGAACGTAGGGCAATCTAGCAGATCTATGTCGGCTCTTCTCACTAACATTCTGTCAAGGTAGCTAACCACCTTGTCAGAAGGCCAACTAAGAGCCCACGTCCACATGTTCCCCCCGGGATGATCGACCCGGTATCTATCGACGAGACCATAATCGTCGATCAGATCAACCAGGCTACGATCGTCCCTTCTCCCACTAGCACCCCGCCCCTGTCTAAGTCGGGGTCCAGAATGGCATTCCAGTCCCCATTAAAACTAGGCGCGTTGAATCAACCAGGAACGGCCCCAACCGCCGAAAAAACGAGACCCGCTCCTCCTGGTCATTGGGCGCATAAACCGCAACGACTCGGAACGAACCACTTTTCACGGCAATATCGGCCACGATCAACCGGCCCTCGGCATCGGTATGCACAAGGTCCACCTTCGCATCAAGAGTCCGTCTGACAAGCAAAGAAACTCCTCTGGCAAACCGGTCCCCATATGCTGAATAGACAACAAAGTCATCCTCCAGCACACACGCATCGGCACTGCAAACAAAGTGGGTCTCTTCGATCGCGGCGACATCCACATCCAGGGACAGAAGGTCCCGGAGCAGGCGGGCAGCCTTACCCCGATCCCTTAAGCCCCTCACATTCAGAGTCGCTAACTTGGTTTCCATTTTCTAAGCCCTGCAAAATATAAAAACAGAATAAAAAACCTTATTCACATACAGGGCGGAAATCTGCAGGTGAAAGGACCCCGACGGATTGTCCCAGGCTCCCCACACCTAATTCCGACGTCATTCGTCCTTCCAGGACAATCCCGCCGACGTCCGTGGGGTAAGTTAGTTTTAAACATCTGTATAAGGAGGGGGGTGGAGAATAACAGGGACCCTCCCTGCACAAAACTTCTGCATTTTCAATAAATCCTGGGAATCCAACTCCACCATCCTTATTTTTGGGAAATTGTCCTTTGCCTCAAACACATGGGTCCCATACTTTTTAGGTGAGTTCCCTGTGTCCCGGATCAGGTGAGAACCCCCCGGGGCCTCTGGGAAATTTCTGGGGTCCTCTACTGACTTCCCGTCCACACGAAGGACAGTTTATATAGAGGACCAGTTGGGCTCTTTTTTCCTGGACAGGGCCTTTTTATCATCCTCCTTGTCTACCCGACAAATGTCCTCAGGTCCCGAAAAAAGTTTTTTTTTTTTTTTTCCCCTGGAACGGTGGGGATGTGGGGGAGAGTTAAAGATGGGCTGAGGGGAGAATTGGGGGAGGGGGGGGGGAAAAATCCGGGCAGGGGAAGAAGAAGGACTCATAGCTTTATGTGGATGTTCTGTTTCAGGTCCGCCGGAACAGAAAGGAACCTGACTTTGCTCTGCTCTCCTCCGCCTTTTAGCGCCCAGATGCTTTGGTGGATATGCATCTTCCCTTCCTCTTCCTCCTCTCTACTTTTCTTTAAGGAAGAAGTTCGAGGTGTAGGCATATCCTTTCCTCCATCTCCTTTTCTTCCTTTTCATCTTCCTCTGCTGTTCCTTTGTGCTGACTCCTTTTGGTCTGAGCTTCTTGCTTCCCATCTTCTGTTTTTCAGCCTTTTGGGGGTTTTCCAAATTTTGGTATTTCCCGGCTTTTTTGATTTCCGCCTTTTTTTGAACTTCTGCCTTTTGTTTAGCTGTTTTGCTTCTTCCCTTAACAGGCTGCTGCCCTTCTCCTGCTTTCTGCCTCCTTAGGGCTTTCCTTCTTGCCCCTTTTTTTCCTCTGCTGTTTTGGGCAGTCTCATCTTTCTTGGGAGGATATGGTAGTATTTTTTGCTCTCTTCCACCACCTCCTTCCAAGTATTTTTCCTGGTCCTTTTTCTCTGTAATACTTGTTCTGCTGCTTCATCCGCACCTGCTTTTGCTGCTACTGCTGTTGTTATAGTTTTTGAAGGCTGCGGCAGTTTTGTTGGGGCACTCCTTAGCCATGTGGTCTGACGTGCCACATGACCAACAGCACGGCTTTCTTCCCTCCACCACGACCAGCATCCTTCTTTTTGCGACATGTGAGGACATTGGGGACCTCCCCAAAACTTCCCTTGCGTCAGGGTGACCTGAAGTTCCATGTCCCCAGTTGCTATTCCTGATTTTCCTCAAGAACCGCCCTGACCTCATTCACCTTTCCAACTTTGAGAAAAAAGGCCCCCATCCTGTCTTCCACTGATGTCCACCGGGACCCCATGGACCGTAACCTTCGTCCTCCGAGTGCCCATATATTCCGTCTGCAGTCTTAGATTTTTGGTTGATAATACATTTCCCGCCAATTTCTTTGCTTCTTGCTCCGTGGGAAGAGAATGTCCCAAATAGCATTTGACCTTCTGGCCAGGATCTTGGGGGTATTTTTTAGCGTCTTGAGGACCTCTTCCATCGTTCCCCTGCCTACCCCGATCAACTTTACGACTTTTTACATCCGAGGTCAACAGGGAAATTGTTCTTGTTCTGTCTCTGCGTCCCAGGCTTCTGGTTTCGTGACGAAATTCATTATTCTGGAATGATTCCTCGAACTTTTTCTTTGGTCATAGTACTCAGCATCTTTTTCTTTTCCTTCCAGGCCTATTTTACCCCAGGCCGTTTTTACCGGGATGACACCGGCGGTGGTGTGTTGTTTCCACTTTCCTCCGTCATGGTGGCTGGCCACCACGACGACGCCAAATAAACAGTTTTTCCTTTTTCAAATTTTTTTTTTTTTTTTAATCCAGAATGATAACAATTAATTTTTAAAAAATAAAAGAAAAACGAGGACAACCAAAACAAAAAATAATTCAAATCAAAAATTAAAAATACAAACAAAAAAAAGTGGGGGAAAAAAAAGGAAAAAAAAAAAAAAAAATGCACAAATGAAACAAAACTGAAACTGAAAAAAAAAAAAAAAAAAAAATTCAAAAAAATTTTTAGCAAAACAAAATGAAAATCAAATCAAGAAAACTTATCCGTACTTAACACGTTCAAACACAGTTCCTCGTATCAACAAACTCGTCCAATAAATCAAAAGACCTGGGAGAGGGGATATATGTATGTAACTAGGATATTTATTTGAAAAATACAAATTGTGGCACAAGGCCGAAAAGGGAGGGGGTAGAGGCTGGTCTTCACTAACTATCTTATACCTAGCTAATCTGATTCACGACCCATTCATACGTTACAATTTACTCATTCACCACAAGAACTCATCCATCACCAATCAATCCTTCATGCACCATAATACCACATTCTCACAAGGGGGACCTACCAAAACGCGCCCCAAACCATAAAAATTTGATGATGATAAATATTCTATACATAAAATTCTAATAATGATAGAATGAGAGGGAGGAGATGAACCCAATAATAACTAAAAATATACACAAAATACAAACTAAACATAACATATGTTAGTAGGGACCGTCCAACCCTCAAAACAGAGAGGCCGCTGTATTCTGCCCAGAGGACAAAATCAAGAAGCACTCTCGCTAAGGGAGGGGAAAAAGATAAAATATTATACGGACATGGGAAAATATAAAGCTGATCCAGTCGAGATGAAAAGGGAGCCAAAACAAACTGGGGAGGTTGGGAATCTCGACTTGGACCATAACCAAAGAGCAGCCGGGATACAGGCCAGGAACAACACTTACTCACATTAACTAGGTACACTGAAGCTTGTCTAACCTAACCAAGGGGAGGGTTCCACAGGAAACCACCCCGATGTGCTATAGGTTGACTTAAAAAAGAAAATCAAGGCTAGCCCCGGTCACACGAACCAGGCTTGCTACTTTTACCCACCTTTCGCTGAAGACTGTCGAATGCAATCGTTTTCTATCAGATCTAATCTTCATCTTGAGCTGATGCTCAAAGAATTGGATTAGATGCTGATAAGAAAGACGGTTGCCCCGCAAGACTTCCTCCATTCGCGTCGTCCAAATCACCATTCGAGCCGTGGCCATCAGCATCAGAAACACCATTCGTTTCTCCCCGGAATACGGGGGCGACACATTGTCACACGCGTATGCGCGATCCATGGACACAAGCTGTTCGGGAGCGAGACGAGCCGTCAGCTCGCCGACATGGTCCCATAAGGGGCGGACCCGGGGGCAATGGTAGAAGGCGTGCGCAGCCGTTTCTTCTAAACCAAGACCACACCGTTCACAGTCTGGCAAATCCGCCAAACCCCATATGAAAGCCTTGTCATTGAGAGGCAGCCGATTCCGAGCCAATCGCCAGGTAAGCGAAAACTCAGGGTTATTGAGGTAATCCGCCGCTGGCGCCCAAGACCAATAGGAGCGATACTCCTCCTCCGACAAGCCGAGCGTATCACGTAGTTTATCCTTCGCGCGACCCTCCACTAAACCACGATAGAAGACCTTCCTAGGCCGTGAAAGGTCACTGGACCGGGGAATGGCCAACAAGGCCAACCGACACTCGCGGATGAAATCCGACTCATCCCGGGGTTTACAACGGCGCTCAACCCTCGAGATGGGGGGGGACTGATAGTAAGGCTAGGGAAGGCGTCCCTAACAATCCCCTCCAGAATCGGATCTCCCTAGTCAATGCGCGGCGTAGGAAAGCCAACCTCGAGGCACGGATGTGACTCATCAGGTGCGGCATTCCCAGCCCCCCATGACACGGACGTTTGGTGCAGACTCGTCTGTCGACCCTGTTCACGCGTCCCCTCCATAAAATGGAGGATAGCGATCGCTCGAGCACCTTCCTGCGGTCTTTACAGAGAGGAAGTACGGACAATCGATAAAGAATCAGGGGAAAATGTATGTAACACACACCTCCGCCCTGCCCTTCACGGACAACCGCCGTCGATTCCAAGTCTGACCGGCAGAATCGACCTTTGCACGTACTTCAGACCAATTTTTCTCCAGCTGGAGGTCGGGCCCAAACCACACTCCAAGAATGCGGACAGGACCGTCCGTCCAACCGAAGCGGCCCGGAAGATCGACCCCTTCCAGGCACCTAACCGCAAGCCGGACGACTTGTCGCGGTTTATCTTGGCCCCTGTCACCTTCTCGTACCGATCAAGCGCCTTCTGTACCGCCTCAATGTCGCTGCGGGACGACACGAAAGCAGATACGTCATCGGCGTACGCGGAAACCCTGGCTCGAGACCCTCCAGGCACGGCAATTCCACGTAGGGCCGGACTGCCGGTCTCGTCCTTCAGCCGGCGAAGGAGAGGCTCCAACGCCAAAGCATAAAGGAGAGGCGACAGCGGACAACCCTGACGAACCGACCTAGACAGCACGAACGCGTCCGACAACCTTCCGTTCACCTGTACCACAGCACTGGGGGAGCGATACAGGAGGCTAATCCAGCGGCAGAAGTTGGGTTCGAATCCAGCGGCCTGCAGGACAGTAGCAAGGTAGCGATGGTCAACCCTATCAAATGCCTTGGACTGATCCAAATTGATCAGCGCGGCTTCTTCGTCGTCTTTTACACCCTCTATGATCGTGCGGATCAGATGCAGGTTGCTCTGAATTGTTCGGCCCCTCACAGAACAAGTCTGCTCAGGTCCCAACAGAGACTCGGCAACTGACTGCAAACGCTCCTGCAGGATCTTGGCCATAGTCTTTAACTCTGTGTTTAGCAGAGTTATGGGCTTGTAATCATCTAGCTTCCCCCATCACATTTGCCCTTTTTCAACAGGGTGATCACGCCCCTGGTGATCCGGTTGGGGATGGACCCTGACCGAAACCAGTTGTTGAACACTGCCGTCAAAATCGGAACAAAGATGTGCGGCAGCTTCAAGTACAATTCATAGGGAAAACCATCCAGACCGGGCGAATTGCCTCTGCCGACCTTCTTCAATACCGCGTAGACTTCGCCCTCCGTGATCTCTCGCTCGCAGCTAGCCGCTTCAGTCGGCGAAAGCCGAGGAAAGTCAGCCAAATAGCTGCGAAACTCCTCCTCACTGAGACCAGGCTCCTTGGTAAACCGGATCTCGAAATGGCGCCGAAACGCCTCGCACATGTCGTCAGTGGCCCGAAGAGTACGCCCCTCCGTGGATTGGACTTCACGAATGTAACGATCGCCACCTCAACGGACCTCCTCCTTGCGCAGATATGCGCCCAAGTTCACAGCTTCGGAAGACATCTTGCTTAACTTATGTCTAATTACCTGGCCCATGTACCGCTCGCTATTCAAACGATCCAGGGCCGCCCTAGCTAAGGCTATCTCTAGGGGATCCCCCCCAGCCACCGCCCGGGTGTAACTAGCTTTAAGTGTCTTCACCTTTTCAGCTCTATCTAGAGCGAGCCGTTAAGGCGTTCCCACCACTTATTCCCGATAACCGCCCCCACTAGCTCCCGCTGCACTAATCTAGTTAGCTGTTCCTGGATGTCCCGCCTGTCCAGTAAAGACAGATTGAACTTCCAGTAGCCAGCCATTCTAGGCTTATGATCTAACGCTACACGGGCACAAACGAGTTTGTGGTCCGTGTAGCCTACCCAGTGGAACGTAGGGTAATCTAGCAGATCTATGTCGGCTCTTCTAACTAACATTCTGTCAAGGTAGCTAACCACCTTTTCAGAAGGCCAACTAAGAGCCCACGTCCACATGTTCCCCCCTGGATGATCGACCCGGTATCTATCGACGAGACCATAATCGTCGATCAGATCAACCAGGCTACGATCGTCCCTTCTCCCACTAGCACCCCCGCCCCCTGTCTAAGTCGGGGGTCCAGAATGGCATTCCAGTCCCCCATTAAAACTAGGCGCGTTGAATCAACCAGGAACGGCCCCAACCGCCGAAAAAACGAGACCCGCTCCTCCTGGTCATTGGGCGCATAAACCGCAACGACTCGGAACGAACCACTTTTCACGGCAATATCGGCCACGATCAACCGGCCCTCGGCATCGGTATGCACAAGGTCCACCTTCGCATCAAGAGTCCGTCTGACAAGCAAAGAAACTCCTCTGGCAAACCGGTCCCCATATGCTGAATAGACAACAAAGTCATCCTCCAGCACACACGCATCGGCACTGCAAACAAAGTGGGTCTCTTCGATCGCGGCGACATCCACATCCAGGGACAAGAAGGTCCCGGAGCAGGCGGGCAGCCTTACCCCGATCCCTCAAGCCCCTCACATTCAGAGTCGCTATCTTGGTTTCCATTTTCTAAGCCTGCAAAAAAAAAAAGAATAAGCAGAAAAACCTATTCACATACAGGGCGGAAATCTGCAGGTGAAAGGACCCCGACGGATTGTCCCAGGCTCCCCACACCCAATCCCGACGTCATTCGTCCTTCCAGGACAATCCCGCCGACGTCCGTGGGGTATAATTTAATTTAAACATCCCTATATAAAGGAGGGATGGAGAATAACAGGGACCCTCCCAGCACAAAAAACATTGCAATTTTTTTAAATGAGGGTGAATCCATCTCCACCATCCTTATTTTTGGGAAATTGGCCTCTTGCTTCAAAGAGATGGCCCCAGACTTTTAGGTAAGTCCCTGTGTCCCTTACACAGGTGATAACCCCTGGGCATCTTCAAAAATTTCTTGGGTCCTCCACTGACTTGCCATCCACACTCGACAGCTTATAGAGGACCCAATTGGGCCTTTTTTTTGGGGGACAGGGCCCCCTCCTCTCTCCCTTGTCTACTTTGCAAATTGACTTCGGGTCCCCAAAAATTTTTTTTTTTTTTTTTTTCCCTATCTGGGGGGTGGGGGGGGGAGATGGAGAGGGGGGTGAAGAAATCGGAGAAGAGGGGAGGGGGGGGGGGGGGGGCTGGAACGGGGGGGGAAGAAGAAGGATACTCCCTTTTTTTCAGTTTGTTCTGTTTTAGAATCCGAGACAGGGAAGGAGGAGGACCTGGTCTGTCCTGGACCTTTCCCCGCCCTACTACGCCCAGGTGCTTTGGGGCATTTGTTTCTTTTTCCCTCCTCCTCCTCTCTTTCTTTTTTGTCCAAATGCAGAGGTGGAGGATATCCTCGACCACCATCCCTTTCTTCTTTTCATCTTTGTTGCTGCTGCTTTTCTTTTCTTGAGACTGATGTTTCTGAGCTACTTTTTCCCATACTTCTGTTTGTTTTTTTTTTTTTTTTTTGGGTTTTGGAAATTTTTGGTCCTTCTTTTTTTTTTGTTTCCGCCTTTTTTTGCTGCTGCCTGTTTAGGTTGTTACATTCTTGTTGTTGCCTTCTGCCCTTTCTGGCATTGCTGCCTGTTGCTGGACTTCTTTGCCTTTTTTTTGTCGGCTTTTGTTTTGATGCAGTCTTTCTTTCTTTGGGGGGCCCGATAGGGTTTTTTCTTGCCTCTCTTCCTCACCACCTCCTTCCAAGTTTTTTTAGCCTTTTCTTCTGGGTTTTTTCTTGGTGTTGCGACTCATCCGCTGCTGTTTTTGCTGCTGTTGTTGTTATTTTTTTGAAGTCAGGGACGTTTGTTGGGGCACTCCTTAGCCATGTGGTCCAGACGCCCACATGACCAACAGCACGGCTTCCGCCCTCCACCACCACCAACATCCTCCTTTTTTCGACACAGTGAGGACATTGGGGATGTCCCGAAAAAGCTTCTCCTGTTAACGTGACCTGAAGTTCCATGTCCCCGGTTGCAATTCCTGATTTTCTTCTAACCGCCCTTCACCTCCTTCACTTTTCCAAACTTTGAAAAAAGCCCCCATTCTATCTTCACTGATGTCCACCGGGCACCCCGTGGACCGTCACCCTTGTCTTTCGGGTGCCCATATATTCCGTTTGCAGTCTTAGATTTTTGGTGTCGAGAATACATTTCCAGCCAGCCAACTGGCTTGCCTCCTGCTCTGTTGGAAGAAGAATGTCCCACATGGCATTTGTCCTTCTTGCCAGGACCTTTTGGGGTAATTTTGAGGGTCTTCAAAACCTCTTCCATCGTTTCCCTGCTGACACCCGATAAACTTCCGGCTTTTTTATTATCGGATGTCAGCAGGATATTAATTCTCTTCTTTACAGCATCCCATGCCTCTGGAATCGTAAGGAAAGTCATTTTCCTTTAAACGAATCCTCAAATTTTTGCCTGTTGAGTTCTTCATAGTAAGCTGCATTTTTTTTTTTCGGTCTTGTTTTTACCCCAGGCCGTTTTTTTTCCACCGGCGACACCGGCGGTGTTGTGTCGGAAATTTTTTTCGTCGTTTGGGATGGCCATTTTGACCGACCAAACAAATAAACAGTTTTTTTTTTTTTTTTTTTTTTTTTTTTTTCCAGAAAAAAAAATATTACAAAAAAAATAAAAAAAAAAAAGGAAAAAAAAACAAGGACAACCAAAGAAACAAAAAAAAAAAAAAATAAAAAAAAAAAAACAAAAAAAAAAACCGGGGGAGGGTAAAAAAAAAAAAAAAAAAAAAAAAAAACAAAAATAAAAACAAAATCAAAAAAATAAAAAAAAAAAAAACTGAAAAAATTCAAAAAAATTTAGAAAAAAACTGAAAATCAAAAATCAAAAAAATGTTAACATTTCAGTTGAGTTCAATGGACCACGTCATCAACAAAAACACAAACAAAAACACAAAATAAATCAAAAAGTGGGGGGGGGTATGTATGTACTAGTGAGCTAGCCAAAATGAGCTGACTCATTTTATAGTTCACCAATAGAAGGGTTAACCAATCAAAGCTCAAAATATTCAATGCGACGTGTATAAAGGCAGCCATTTTGTTTTTCTCCCAAAATATCTCACTGCCAACCTGATATCGAAGAAGAATTACGGAAAGAATTAAGAACAGCCGCTACTTTCTCTGAATCTTGAGTACCTGCCAACCTTGATTCTGTTGAACAGATTACGTACTTCACTGGATTCTATATTCAGAGACTACGGTGAACATGGTCAACATTGGTTATGAGCCCAGATTACGACTGTATTTTGACGGAGACGAAACCAAAATACGAATTATGGGAAACCAAATTCTTAGGCTACCTTAGAATACAAAAACTTCATGACATCATTCTTTGCCAAGATGACCAGAAAGAAAATGATGATTTTACGGAAAGAAATGCGACCGTGTTCCCCGAATTAATACAATGCCTGGATGACAGGAGTTTGTCTTTAATAATGAGAGAAGCGAAGGACAACGGACGGGGAGCCCTATGAATTTTGCGAGAACATTACTTGTCAAAAGGTAAGCCTAACATTATTGCTTTATATACTGAACTAACCGCGTTAAGGAGACAAGAAAATGAATCTTTAACAAATTATATTATACGAGCTGAGAATGTCACAAATGCCTTAAAAATTGCAGGTGAGACTATCTCAGATGGGCTGCTAGTAGCCATGATTTTAAAGGGATTACCACCGACATTCAAACCATTCACGACAGTCATAACTCAAAAAGATAAAAAAATTAACTTTCACTGAGTTTAAAATTGCGTTACGTAGTTATGAAGAAACTGAAAAAATGTGTAATCCCCCAAATCAAGGAAATAACGTAATGCAACTGAGAACGTCATTTAAAAAATTCAGAAAACCAATCCCTCAAGCCTATCAGACTAGGAATTATGATATTAAAAACAAGGGGCTTAAAAACAATTTACAATAACAACAACAAAACAACAACAAACAACAATAATAATAGAAAAAGAAATATCGTCTGCTTTCGTTGTGGTAAAGCCGGCCATCTAAGTGCGAAATGCCAATTTTATACAAGGAATGATTTTTGTAAAAATGTAAAATCTTTTTCGAATGAGCGAACATATGCCTTTTCGTTTGGGTTGGATACTATACCCAATAGCTATAACTCTTACCTAGTCGATACGGGTGCGACAAATCATATAATTACAGATGAAAAAAAATTATTAATTTTGACCCCAACTTCAAGCCAGATTCCCATTTTATCGAGTTAGCTGGCGGGACCAGAGCCAATAATTTAGTTTTAAAAAGAGGCGATGCCTGTATTTATTTACGAGATACTAAAGGAAATATTTGTAAATGTTTATTAAAAAGAGCTTTATATATTCCTAAATTTAAACAAAATATTTTCTCGGTTCAGTCTGCTATTAGAGCTGGTGTTAAAGTTAATTTTTACCGAGACAATTCAAAGTTAATATACCCAGACGGAACTGAATTTAATATACAACAAAATGGACGTTTGTATTATTTGAAAAGTATTAAGCCACGCACGACTTAAGGACTTGGCATAAAATATTAGGCCACTGTAATAATTTGGATGTTAAAAGATTACAAGAACACGTCACTGGAATGAAAATTACATTTCCAAAGGGCTTACAATATTGTGACACATGTATTAAAGGGAAAATGACGAAATATAGAAATAGGGGTCAGATCCCAAAATCAACAGATATCTTGTTCAGAGTTTATTGCGACTTAGCGGGTCCAATTTCACCAATGGGTATAGACACCTATTCATATGTATTAAACTTTGTTGACGAATATTCAGGACTTATTATGATATATTTTCTGAAAAACAAATCTGATACCCTACAAGCTACAAAAATCTATTTATCCGATATCTCCCCGTATGGAAAAGTAAAAATAATTAGAACAGATAATGGTGGAGAATTTACTTCTGATGCTTACGAAAACCTCCTAATAAATGAAGGCATTAAACATGAGAAAACTTATTCTTATTCTCCACACCAGAACGGAGTCGCTGAACGTAGTTGGCGGACGCTTTTTGAAATGGCTAGATGTTTGCTAATAGAATCTAAATTACCCCAAAATCTGTGGGTTTATGCATTAAATACAGCCGTATATATAAGAAACCGTTGCTATAATAGTAACATTAAAAAGACTCCTTACGAAGCTTATACGAACTACAAACCCAACGTAAGTGGTATGCATATTTTTGGTACAATTTGCTACACATATGTCAACCACAGGGCAAAACTAGATCCAAAAAGTGAAAGAGGCATATTTATTGGGTATGACAAAACAAGTCCGGCCTATATGATTTATTTCCCAAAAAGTAAAATAATAAGGAAGATCAGATGCGTCAGATTTACAGATTCCTTTGAGCAAGGGGAGGATCCCGAAAAAAAGAACATTAACTGCGAGGAGCTGGTCCAACACGAACTAGTATGGCCTAATTATGAGATAGGGCCTATAAATAGAAAACCCGTTAAAAATCCACAATCAAAGGAAGGTGTTATACCAGTTGATGATGTAGACGAGGAAAAATCAGACGCAAAACTTGAGTTAAAAAAAAATACAACCAATGAGGGGGGACAAATTCCGCGTTATCCGACCAGAAATAGAAGAAAGCCAGACTATTTTGGAATGGGTCAATGTAATATCTGTGACATTGACTGTTGCTATTCGGTACAATGTATCCCAAAGAACTATCAAGAAGCCATAAATTCTGACAATTCCAAACGATGGATAGCCGCCATGCAAAAAAAGAAATTGAATCTTTAGTATCAAATGATACTTTTGAATTGAAAAAAGGCCCCGGATGATAAAAATATTATCGGCAGCCGTTGGGTTTATACTGTAAAAAGCGAACTGAGGATGGATCGCCAGTGTATAAAGGCTCGTTTTGTAGCTAAAGGATTTTCGCAGATATACGGGGAAGATTATGTAAAACATTCAGTCCAACAACAAACATGACAACAATTAGAATTTTGATGCAAATGGCCGCACATTATGGTATAGATATACCCCATATGGATGTTAAAGCAGCTTATTTGAATGCTCCGATTGACTATGAAATATACATAGAACCGCCAGAATGTATGGAAACTCAAAAAGTCACTATATGGGCTCCAACAGAGCGGAAGGACGTGGAATAAATTAATACATTCCTTTTTAATTGAACAACAATTTGAATCCTCCCAAGTTGACCCATGCCTGTACACAAGATTATTTAATAATGAAATATTAGTAATTCTGATTATTTGGGTCGACGATATGTTAATTGCTTCAAAATGTGAAGCTGCTCTATTAAAAATTAAAAATTCCTTAAATATAAGGTTTAAAATGACCGACTTGGGTCGACTATCATGGTTTCTTGGTATACAGTTCGAATTTAAGGGCAACACTATTACAATTAATCAATCCAGATACATCGA
Organism: Acanthosepion pharaonis; assembly: GCA_903632075.3. Lineage (NCBI taxonomy): Eukaryota > Metazoa > Mollusca > Cephalopoda > Sepiida > Sepiidae > Acanthosepion > Acanthosepion pharaonis. The sequence goes on along the minus strand of CAHIKZ030001362.1, from coordinate 138,351 downwards.
AAAGCTCTTATCTAAATTCAGCATGCAAAATTGTAAAACACGATCTAGTCCATGTGAAATGGATTTAAAAACAATTATGAATAATGAAGATGGTATAGCGGCGTGTGAGAAAGAATACAGAACATTGTTTGGAAGTCTTATTTACGTCATGACATCTATACGGTTACTAAGTTGTCCCAAAACTTAAATAAACCGGGGACTGTGCATTTAACAAGAGCTAAGCAAGTATTACGTTATCTAAAGGGAACTAAGAATCGGTGCCTAGTATTTCGACAATCAGAAAAACCATTACAATTGGAAGGATTTTGTGATGCTGATTGGGCAAATTCACCAGATCGTAAAAGTATAACAGGCTATTGCTTTAGATTGGCAAATGATAATCCAATGATTAGCTGGAAATCTAAGAAACAGGGAATGATTTCACTTTCTACTTGTGAAGCGGAATATATTGCATTGTCGCAAGCAACACAAGAGGCTATTTTTCTTAAATTACTAATAAAAACAATTACAACACTGATAATAAGTGAGCCAATAATTATTTACTGCGACAATCAGGCCAGTATTGCTTTGGCTAGAAATCCAATAATACATCAAAGATCAAAGCATATTGATATTAAATATCAATTTGTAAGGGATCTGGTACAAAAGAAAACAGTACAAATTGAATATGTTCAATCGGAAAATAACGTGTCGGATTTATTTACAAAGCCAATTACAAAATTGAAATTAGGGGCTTTCATTCCTGTCATATTTGGTACTGACCTCTTAGGTCCTTATTAGCCCTGGTCAAGACGTAAAACTGCATCAGTTAAGTCCCTCTTAGGTCCTTATTAGTCCTGGGCAAGACGTAAAACTGCATCCATTAGTTATTGTCTTAAGAAACGTCAGTTTTTGGTATGAATGTGAGTCCTTAGTTTCGGGGTATAAATGTAAATAGTCCTACTTTTAGCCCAATCCTCCTATTAATGACCCTCAGGATCACTCTGACCCGGAGTGATAGTGACTGTTTTAATGGGTCCCAGCTATGGGTAAAATAACAATTTTTCCACTTTTTTGTTGATGATCACAACCCAAATTTATAATATTGTTGTTAATGTTTATTAACCTGAAATACTTAACAGTGGACAAAATGATATAACTAATTTTTGTGGATATTAATTTTTTTAAAAAAAAAAAAAAAAAAATGGTAAAATAAAAAAAAAAGATTTTAAAAAAAAAATTCCTTCTTACTAAAAAAAAAAAATATTTTGAATACTAAAGTATTTGTTCCATATGAATATTGACTTTACTAATATTTTGAAAGAAGATTCCATAATGTACCCAAAATGGGGGAAAGTGTTGCAGTTTTTTGTTCCCTAGTGAGCCAGCCAAAAATGAGCTGACTCATTTTATAGTTCACCAATAGAAGGGTTAACCAATCAGAAAGCTCAAAATACCATAAAGAAGGACAGATGTTAATCTCAGTATAAGGTTTCTCTTTTCTTTGTTGCTCAAATCGAAATCCTGAACTGTCTCCGTAATATTCGTTTCTCATTCTCTTCATCTTCAGGAGACCTTTTCTACCATAAAGAAGGAATGTTACGCATCTCAGTACTCTTTTCTTTGTTACCAAAGAAATCCCAATACGTCTTCTTTTGGAATCTCACCATCCCAATACGCCTTCGGATCTCAGCGTCGCACTTGCCGTCCTCTATCAAGACATTTCCCAGATATTTATATTTCCGCTCCTGCTTGATTTTAGAGTCCCAGACCTGTAAATTGCATTTCAGGCTCATCCTTTTACTGATGACCATGCATTCCTATTTCTTGTAGTTTATGCTTAGTCCCTTCTTCTCCTTCGCTACCCATAGGAAGTTTCGTAATATCTTTATGCTTAGTCCCTTCTTCTTGCTCTCCTTTGCTATCTTCTGTAGGAAGTTTCGTAATTTCTTTTCTATGCCTGCTAACAGTACTGTGTCATCTGTGCATCTTATGCTGTTAAAAGTGTGGCCACCAGTGACAAATCCTTGTAGGATTTCTAATTCTTTCAGAATTGCCTCGCTGTATAGGTTGAATAAGTCCGGTGAGAAGACACATCCTTGCCTTACGCCCCTTTCTATTTTTGTATATTCGCTGAACTCGTTCTTCATGTGCATGCATGCTGTTTGCTGCCAGTATAGGTTCTTGATTATTCTAATATCTTTCCCAAATATATCAAGGTTGTTGAGCAGTTCTAACAGAATTTTGTGGCGTACTTTGTCGAACGCTTTTGCGTATTCTATAAAACATAGGTATACGTCCTTCTGCATTTGCATAGCTCTTTCTGATAACATTCTGAGCATGAATATCGTGTTCCTTGTTCCGGTGTCTTTAAGGAACCCTTACTGTTCTTATCCTATTTCCGATCAGATTCTGCTGCGCGCTCTATTCATCAGAATACGGATGATGAGTTTTCTTATGTAGCTCATTAAGCTGATTATCCGGTGGAGTTTACACTCGTTTGCACCTGTTTTTTTAGGCAATGCTATGAAAATAGATCTGCTGAGATCTTCCGGTATATTAACACTGTTGTAAATTTCATTTATTATTTTTGTGATTTTTGCCTATGCCGAAATCATTTAAAGCGGTCAGCCTTTCCAATACAATTCCGTCTGGTCCTGCCGCCTTGTTTCTGTTAGAATTTCAGGTCCGTCCCTAGTTCGGTGTATTGCTGATTGTTCTCTAATATACTCGCTCCAGTGCTGAATTTTTTTCCTTCTCTAATATGAGTGTTCCATCTTTTGATTTTATGCAGCATGTTGACAGCCATGTCTTCTGTCCTGTTAGTTATCTCCTTTGTTGGTGCTACTCAATCTCTCTATTTCTGCACATTCTGCACTCTTCTTTAGCCCGCCTGCATTTGGTCCTTATTTCATTGTGTAATTTGTTTATATTCCGTTCCATATCTTGGCAGAGTTTTCTGTCTCTTTTGCATGATGTCGAGAATCTCATCGGTTATCCATTCGTTTTTTCTTCATCCATTCTCCTTTGGGATGATATCGTTTGCTAATGTAACTAAAGCGTCTCTTAGTGCGTCCCATTTCGAGTTTCCATTGTGTTCCTCGTATCCTCTTTTCACATTGTCTATATATTTTTCTTTCAGGTATGGGTCGCTCAGGAGGTTTTTTTTTGTATTGCAATTTGGATGCTGCGATTAGGTTTCCGTAGTTTCACTCTTAGTTTGTATATAACAGGGGCGAGAATCACTTCAGTATATTTTGCAATGAACTATTGCATTCCTGAATTTTTGTTGATAGTTATGTAGTCAATTTGGTTTTTAGGTTCTCTTCCTTGGCTCCTCCATGTCCATAATTGTCTCGGATGGAATCATGTGTTGGCTATTACCTGGTCATTGGTCGTGCACCATTGGATCCATTTTTCTCCATGTTCGTTGCCGCTTCCTAGTCCGAATTTTCCGGCTATATCTCCTTGCCTGATTGGAGTAGTAAAAGAAACTGATTATCGGAACAAAAAATATTTTTAGCAATGGATGGTATATATGAGTTTCACTTGAGTGATCTTGAATCCCAGTAGGCAAAGAGCCTCCTTGAGAGAACAAACATTCAACATGATAGGCGAAATTTAAGGGGGTTGCTTGGTGATATTACTTTACTATTTGGGTTTTAGAGGTATTGAATACTACAAACCAGATTTTCCTCCATTGAACTGTTAGAGCTAAGTCAAAGGAGGGATTGACTGCCAGTCTCCGGCCACTAAGACTTTTGGAGTTAAACTGTTTTATTATCCGCATAGATATTTACTACATATCTGAGTATATTCTTAGATCCTTAATATAAAGCAGAAAGAGTGTAGGACTAAGACGGGAGCCTTGGGGAATGTCTACCTGTTAGGAATGACTTGATACTTGAGAAAAATCATTCCGTACCTGGAGAGTTTGTGTAGCAACCCCCTATGCCACATCTTGTTAAAGTCTTTTGATATATCTAAGGCAATTACCCTCATGATTAATTTATTGCCATTGAGTATATAATGAAAGATTTCAGATAATTGGATTGAGAAGTTTGCTTTCTACTTACTTTTCTTTATGTTTTGAAGACATGTGTTCACTGTCCTGGTTTTATGTAGTTGTCAAATTTCAAGACTTACCCTGAGGACGGTTGATAGTAAAAGAGAGAGTCAGCCAACTCTGCTTCCTGAAGTTGTGGCATTACTCAAAACTTTTTTTTAGTTTTATTTATTTATTGACATGAGCAATCATAGCTCTCCAAAACTTCTTGTCCTTTATAGCTCTAAGCAACATTTGTCTATTACCACACTTTCCAGTCCCTGTTCTGCAATCTATCTACTAGTTAAGTAAGTTATTCCATGTTTTCCTCTGCTGCTTTGGCCTTCCTGTGAGTGTTAAATTCTCCAAATTCTCCTTCCTCATTATGTATCCTAGAAATTTCAACTGCCTCTTTCTAACTGAAAATTTTTCATTTATATTTTCCTTAAAATTTCCTCATTGCTCACATATTCTGTTCATGATATTTATATCATTCCTCTCTAGAATCATATTTTCTCTGTTGCTTAAAGTCTCATCTTCGTCTGTAAGGAAATTGTCCGGCATTCACTGTCATATTGGAAGATAAGTATTACATAATGCTTCAGTACCCTTTTCGTTGTTGCAACAATATTTTTCTATGTCTTAATACTTTGTTTATTCTCTGAGAGGCATGCTTTGCTATTTTAATATCCCTTCAGATATCTGTGTCATTATTATGACACTACCCAGGTAGTTAAATTTTTGTAGCAGCTTGATTCTTATGTCTCCAATTTGTAGATTGTCCTTCTTATTGATAACAATACATTCTGTATTCTTACAATTAATAGTACTTTCTTCTTGCTTTCTTTTACTACTTTATCTATTTCTTGCAGTTTCCTTTTCAAGTCTACTCTCAACACAGTGTCATTTGCATATGTTGTTGTTAAGATGATCTCTGCTGATAATAAATCTGTCCATGTACTATTTCTAGTTGAATTCTATTCTGTTCTATACCTCAAAATCTGAATGATATGCTTAGTTAAGTAGCTTATTGAGTGCGCATTATTTACTCGGGTTTTGAATACATTTTCTCCTAGATTTTGTAGTATCACAATGAAAATAGATCAACAGAGGTTTTCTGGTATTTTACTGCTGTTATATATTTCATTTATTATTTCTATAATCTTGTTGATCTTGAAATTGTCTAATAGTGATAGCATTTCTATTACAACCTCAATTGGTTCTGCTGCTTTGTTTCTGTTGATCTTGGACAGTGACAATCTTACCTCAGTATTACATGTCTTTCCATGTTTTTTAAGTATTTTAGGTTTCTCTCTGTCCAGCCAAAGTATCATAAATATATGAGGAGCTTCAGAAGTAAGGACAGTTAATAGGTAGGGAAATTGATCATGATGAAGTCACTTTGGATAGTGACTTGCTATATAGATTTGAAGAAAAGTGATGCTAGAAGGTAGATTAGAAAGGGTGGTTAGAGAATTTGGATAAGTAGAGAGACCTAAAATCTCCTGATCTCAAAAGTAGACTGGATGACCATTCCCAATCTTTGGTGTTTGATTGGGACATTGTGTCCAGTTGAGAAAAACTAATTAGACATACAGACAAAATGGTTTGTTGCAGGGGTCAATAATAATACAAACCTCACAAACCAAAAAGAAAAAGAAGTGATAACAGCTGAAACAAGTAGAACAAAGGCAGAGTTTTTAGTTTAACAAAGGCCAAACTTTATTACTTGGTGAAAAATAATAAAAATCTTTACATGTGTTTAAATGTGGTTTGTCGTGGGCCTCAGAGGCATCTTGGTTTGGTTATTCTTGCTGTGTTGAGAATTGAATGAATGTTCGTGATCATCACTGGTGATTGTAGAAATTATGGCTCATGCTTTAGAAATAAAAAGTAGGTGTAGAAATGGAGAAATCTCAAGCAGTTGAGATATTGTCCAGAAAAGGAAGGAAGTGGGATCATATTGTTGCAAAAACAGGATCTCTGAATCTTCCTCGGCACTTTCCTGGTTAGTAGGATTAACTACTTAGCAGTAGGATCTCACACTTAATCCAAAACACTGCCAGGATAATGACAAACTTTAATTTAAAGTTCTTATATATCTAGGATCTCATACTTTCTTGATAGAAGTGAATAATTTGAAAACTTCTTGGATTACAAAAGAAATCCCTGAATGCAGGATTAATGTTGCTTAGTTATTTCTGGTTGTAATTACTAGTTGCTGTTGGACTCTGAGTCAATCATTTCTAGTTGCAACTTTCTGGTTATGACAGGTTGAAGTGACATTGCACCCTTAGCTTCAACAATATTTGTGCCTGAAGTGGGTGTTGAAGTATTCTTGGAATAACCCACTTCCAAAAATCTGTATTTCAGTGATCAAACATTAGACCAGACACCACATGAGCAGGTTCAGCTAGCAGTCTGTGGTGTAAGTGTAGAGATGGTGGCACAATGTTCATGGATCTTGTGCTTCTGTAGATGCCAAAACCATAAAAAGTTCTCATTCCTAGCTGATGAGTATGGGATTTGAGGTAGATACCCACTGAAGCAGTCATCCTTCAGCATCCAGATTAGAATAATATATACAAAAGGTCCAGGAAATGATGAAGTCAGTTGAGGATAGACCCAAACAGTTACAAACACAGGTGGACAAATCTGGTACCTATGTAGAATTTTAACACTATACTGTACTTCTACAATTATACTCTTAAAAATAAAATATGTTTTATTAAAATCGACCAATCATTAATAAAGTTATAACAAATTTTAAATAGGGAGTTTCTTTCCACCCACCATGTGTTTGTATGTATATATATAGATATATGTATATTCATGCCATAATTTCTGAAGTTAGTAGTATAGAGACTTTGAAATATCAATAAAATATGCTCCAAATATATATCAGATTGCTCCATAATGCCTAAAGCTATATCTATATATATAAAGTTGTAGCCTCTGTTTGTTTGTTATTGAACTCCTTCTAGAGTTTTGGAGACAGCAACTCCACACTCATAACCATATATATTTTGAAACTACATCAGGGTACTTGGACAAATATATTTCATTTTAATCAAAGGGTTATCTCCTGCGGGGGGAGGGGGCACAAAATCACCACTGAAATTTTTTTTCCCTTTAATATAAATTAAATTTAAATTTGGACAAGGGAATGACTCCTATTCAAAATAGAGAAAAAGCCAGAAGATGGAGGTCACATAAGTAAGATGATTGAGTAATAATCAAATGCATCATTTTTCTTCACAAATTATAATAATGATTTAAAATCAATCATCATTTTCTTACAAAAAATGTGTGACATACAACAAGGTGCATGTAATTCAGCTTGTGTATGATAAAATATAGCTTGTGCCTGTAGTATAACATTGTACTAGTGAAACAATATTTTTCATATTCACAAATGCTCTGTTTTTTATTAGTTCTGTCTTGAATTTAAAATGTTAATGACTCTTGGGAATATCTGCCTGAGGCTGCCCCCTACCACCATTGCACTAGAGACAGAAGATCAGTAATGATATCAATGCCAGTAAAACTGACAATTGTGGAGGCTGGGAAATTTTTGTACCTGACTCAAGTGTATGTGCTGGGGTTCCCCACATTAAACCCAACCTTGTGTCACATCTTGTCAGAGTGGGGAGACCAGGGTAAATAATATCTTCCACAGCCCAGATGACTAGGATCAAAATGTAGTATCTGTTTCAACAGCTGACAGCCAGTCCATGGTTCCAGCCATCAGCAGCAGTTCTAGCTAGCCAGCCAGCCAGCCAGCCATCATAATCTCCAGCTAGTCATCGGAACAATGCTCTCCAGTGACTATAAAACTGTCCTTTTCAAGACAATGCTCTCCAGTGACTACAAAACTGTCCTTCTCAGGACAATGCTCTTCAGTGACTACAAAACTTTCCTTCTCAGGACAATGCTCTTCTCACCCTCTACATGAACATGCTTTTTGCATAGTACCCTGTAACCTTATTTATGTATTTTCTTTAACGAAAATAAACTTAGCAATATATTTTTTACTTAAGTCTTTGTTTTGTTTGTTGTTATCTTCCGTCATGCAATATCCGTTTGCAGGCCAATATACCACCCACAACACTTTCACATACTTTGCCAATATCACCTAGGTAGAAATGAACTGTGTATGTTTCTGCTGTCCACTACATTAAAAGATATGGTTCTGTTTCCATAAGATCAGCTGGAAAGTTCTCATTAAGTTTCACCAGTCATCTAAAAAAACAGGGATCATCCTCTACAGCTTGAACTATTCAAACCAATTCTTGATTTAAGCATTTTTACCAGGAAATTCACTTATTTATTCTTCTATCATTCCTTTTTTCATCTCCAATAAATAAAGAGAGTATAAAATATATCAATTTATTTGCTTTTATCATCATATTATCTAACCATCAACAAAATCTGCTAGTTACAAAAAAGTTACAAAATATCAACTTTCCAGTCTATTCTTAATCTAAACTTTTACCTAAAAATAAACAAAAAAATATTAAAATTCACAGAAATTTAATGATGAACGTGATACAAAAGAAGTCAAGCAACCAACTTATATTTTCTTAAGTAATATATGCATTTAAGAATTGTAAATTGTACTCATCAAACTAGATATACTAGATTAAAAAAAAATATTTTCCAACTGAATTCATTCAAAGGAATATCTCAACATAACCTGCTTTTTTAAAGCAACACCAAATCAACATTTTTTATCTAATTTCTTTCAAGAAGCCTCTATGAAATCTAGCCTGCTTTAAAATGTATAAAAGAGACTTTTGACATTTATTTTTGTCTTTTTAATTACTCTAAAATTTCACCAATCAGTTGTATCAAATGCTCTTTGTGATTTTGTAAAAAAAATGAATATTCTTAAATACAAATAGGATATCATCTGAGATTAGAGATATTCACTGTGAAACCTTTTATAGAAACATTATTTACCCATAATGTTTTTATTTCATATAGATCAACAGGATAGCTTTTAAATGCTAGAATATTGGTTGTACCAGTTGGACATAATTTTGCACATTGCCTGTTATATATATCATTTTTTCATCTCTGGATTTAGTATGACAATAATTTTAAAACAAATAAGTGCTTAAATTTTACCGTGGATGCCACTGTCAGAGCAAGTCAATATAGAGGGAATGTAACACCCATTGCTATGCCAATGGCAGGTCAGTATAGTCCTCAAATACATATTGAAATATGTTTTTTCTTTTACAGAAAAATTTAGCATGGTTGCACCTATCAGATGAAAAAGCATGTCTTGAATTTCAATTCACTTCATGAAGTCTAACAGGATATCTCTCTTTTTCTCTCTCTCTCTCTCTCTCCATCACACACAGACACACACACACATATTTAAGAAATACTTGTTTAAGATACTTTAAATCCAGAAACAAGTAATATCACAGAACAAGATATTTTTTTCAGTGACAAAATGTAGTAGATATCTGAAAGTTCTTATTTGTACAGTAAAAGGATATGAAAAATGTTATTTTCATTAAACATGTTTCTTTATTTTATTTTCAGAAACACGTTTATTTTCTCTTTTTTATGAAGTATGTCCTTTTATAAAATGTTTCTTATTAGGGATGATGTACACTGCCTGACACATGTCTCTAGAAGATAATAAATGGATTAAAGGTAAATATCAGAAACATTGCATTACTGCTGGAATCTCATGTGCTATCTTTTGGCTTCAATAAAATCACTTATTCATTACTCAAATTCTTTTTGAAAAGCAAAAATTAATTTTTCATATCTGGAAGGTGTCACCACATTACACACACGTGTGTGTGTGTGTGTGTGTGTGTGTGTGTGTGTGTGTGTGTGTGTGTGTGAATATAAAGAATGTACCACGTATTTCAGAAGATATCTTTAATTGGCCATAAATAGAAGATGACCTAACTTAATATTACATGGTATGTAGCAAATTTTAACATCACATTTCTATTTCAAATATGCCAAGAACATTGACAGTCTCCAGTCTATCACAGGCAATGAATAGATATTCTTGTGGCACTAGCTATCATCGTCAATGACTCAGGGATATCCAGCTTCTTGAATGTGGCCAGGACTTTTGCATTCCAGATCAGGAATCAACTGGAGACCTCTGTCACAAATGTGTCATCTGCAAACAAGAGAAAAAAACATTCAAGTCAGTTAAACAACATAATGACATCAGAGTTCATCTAGAAACCAAATATTGCTTAATGATGACCCCAAATACTTTGATGAAGGTCATCATTAAGCAGCCCAAGGTTCACTATTTGATGTTTGTGCATGAGGGGCATAATGTGCAAATCCTCTGTGATGAGGAGAAGGGAGTTCATGTCTAATAAAATCTGGGAGATTCATGTGATCTAACTGAAGTGCTTTCTGAGCTTAAAGGCCCTGTACCCTCTGATTCTTCTCCTATGAGAAGAGTTTCAACCAAGACCAGAATTACAGGTGGCTCTGCATGGATCCAATAGAGGAACCCACAGCAATGCAAACCAAATTCATATAATTTGTAATGGTCTTGGGGTCATAAGGAATTAAGGACTCAGAGACAATGTCACATTTAGATGTTGGACATGGTGGTCAACCTCAATATATTTGTGGGGTGGACATTGGGAAGCTATACATATTTCAGAAGGACTCTACTCCTTCTCACATTACTCACATGACTCAGGAGTGGTTGACTGAATGTTTTTACAATCATGTCATTTCCACTATGTGGCTTGCCATCTCTAGTAATTTGATTCACTTGGACTACTCTATCTGGGATGAGAATTACCTGATCTTAAGCAGCTTTAAAGCTGTCCTCAATGCAAACAGTGGTTTTATTGAATAAATTTTCTGTTTTCTATTGAGAACATGTGAACACTTCTTTTTAAATATATATATTTTTTTTTTCGTGAATATGTTTATTTTTTAAAAATTTATAATTTGATATCGGTTACTTGAAGCAAACCCCTATATATATATATATATATATATATATATATATATATATATATATATATATAGACACACACACACACATATATATGCATAAATGTATTCATTTTTATGTTTATATAAATAAATGTATAAACATAATTTTGTATCTAAAACATATCTATAATCAGAGAAAAATATATATATGTTCATCTTTATGTGTGTGTGTGTGTGCATGTGTGTATGTGCCTTAACATTTATGTTTAGATGAATGGATTGCTAAACTACATTATTATTTGAAGATAAAACTCAGTATTTGCTTATAAGTAGTATCAAGTAGTATCATGTTTATAAGCATTTAATCAAAGGAACATTTTACAAAACCACATTCACTGAACCAAAAGGAAATGAATCTACCATCTTTCCTACATCTCAACTGATAAAGACCTTTTGATATGAAAACCATAGGCTAAGTTACTGGAGATGCCTTCTAACAAGTAGTAAAGGATAATATGATAAATGCCACAGAAAAAATCCCAAAAAACATCAAACATCAAGAAAGACAAAGGATTTTCTTTTAAGTTTAATTTTTTGTCCCACAAAATTGCTACTGTGTTTTTAATTTTTTAATTTAATTTACTATTTTAGGAGTATTTTATGGTATCATAATCCTTTTCTAATGAAATTCCAAATAGAATTTCTTTTCTTCAACTTTTGGTCAGAGAAGACTAACTGTAAATTTGACAGTCGTAAAAGGTAAGCTACGTGATCTTTTAAACAATTAATTCAAAATTTCATTTTCTTTTTTTTCATCTCATTTTCTTTCTGTCACATTTACAGTGGACCTTTCTGCAATTGTTGAATTTTACTTTTTATCTAAGCATAAATGTGTTTGTATGTGTGTGTATATATATATATATATATATATATATACACATGTGTATATATATGTATGTATGTATGTATACAGTGAGTCCAAAAAATTTTGCCTGATTTTTATTGATTTTTATTTTAAGAATTTTAAGAACATGGCTTTTAGATTGAATCAACAAATTGCTGCTGTCTGAAATTGCTGTCAGTGTGGTAGAAATGCAGCTGAGACAAGTGGCCATCTCAGTGAAGAATTTCATATTCATGCAGTTCAGGGCAGGAACATCAAGTCACTCATTCAAAACAATGGGCTCTGTAAGTGATGTACCCAGATCTACTGCAACATCTAATAGAAAAGGTGAGCAGTTCAAAGCTTGTCTGATCGGCAGTTTGCAGAAATCTGTTCAGCACCTATCTCATGAACTCAAAATCAGTTGTCAAAGTATGCATAACTTGTTGCATAAAAGGAATTTACCTCATCTGTTCCATGTTCACCTTGTTATATATATATATATATATATATATATATATATATATATATTCAGATAATCACCTAATACACTTCCTCATATTTTTATAAGAGATTATAATAAAAATATTTTAAATACTAAACAAAAGCTGTTATGTTTCAATATTATGATTGTATCATAGTACTGAAACATGAAAGCTTTTGTGTAGTGATTTAAAATGTTTTTATTATAATCTTTTATAATAAAAATATAATAATAATATTATACTCTACTTTGTAATGAGCACTTTTTTAAAGGTAAATGCTATAAACTGTAGAATTTACTCCATTTGTTCTTTCTCTCATTATATATATATATATATATATATATATATATATATTGATACTCAGTGGGTGAAAAAACCTGGATATCACACTTTTCAAACAAATTGGTGTCCAAAGAAAAAATTGTAAAAAAAAGAAAGAACCATAAACCTCTCAATAGGGTGAAAAAAAATCATCCAGTACCATAAATTTTTGGCACAAATATATACAAATAGGGTGTGATAGATGAATTGTCTAAATTATACAAAAATGAAAATAACACTGACATCTCATTTTAACCGATATATTTATGAAAATTACTCAAAAGTATCTTGAAATAGTAAAGAGAAAATTTATTCCATACAATCACCATTGGCTGCAACCACAACATTGCAGTCTCTGACTATTATGATGTTTCTGATTCAAGGAATTCTGTTGCCCTGATTTCTGGGTAGACAAGACATTTACACATGGGGGGTTGCATCTGTCATGCATCTCCTGTGGGTGTGATTGTCTCACTGCCAAGTCTACCAATCATGTAAGTACATGACTCCTCTTGCCATCCTCTTTTCTTGATAGGAGTAGATATATATGCCTATTGTTCTGTTTACACTTCTTCCCATTTTTTTGGACAGGAGTAGAAGTTTATCCCTTATTTCCTGTTTAGGATTGGGCTTCTAGTTCCTTCTAGATCCTTTTCATTATGTAACCTTCTATCTTAAGTGGCCCCAGGATGAATATCATTGGAAAAAAAAATAATAATTAATAATCTATAATTGTATAAGGGCATATAAAAATCATTGAGTTTTAAGTTAAGATAGTAATTCTGAAAGTAGAATATACCCATTAGAAATTTGATTTCATAAGTTTAAAGTTTAAATTGGTGAATGCTTTCAAGAGAATGAAATTCTTCTGATGAAAAAAAATTGTTAAATTTCAAGTGAATAAAAAAATAAAGAAATTATAATTAAATAAAGGAAATCTGTACTCAAAGAATAGTCTATATTGCAAGTTGATCTGTTGTTGTGGCATCAAAATTCTTTTTGAACAGAACTGGATCATAAGAGTAAGGTGAAGTTTCAATAGTAGTCTATTCCACCAAAACATTTTTGCGCTTTGGGTTATTTCAAAATGAACTCTAATATATATTAGTTTATCAAACACTCCTTTTCTGTTTTTGTATGACTTCTGTTAGAGTTAAATTCAAAACAGATATTTTTTACATAGATTTGAAGAAATATGTTACATCAAAGAATTTGTTAAAATAATTAAAAAATTTATTTTCTCTAAGTTTTCAAAGAAAGTAATGAGAAGAAAAAAGAATTTAAAAGGCCACAAATTAATATGAGCATAGATGTAAAGCTTTTCATTGTTCCATGAAGATAAAAATATATTTGAAAGCATTTAAGCTGAATTCAGATGATCATCAGTCAATAAAAAGCATCTATGATTACACCCTGTTAAGGATTTTTGTAATTAGACTAATATTTTATAAGAGCAATAAAATATAAATTTTGTTTTAAGCTGATTGTATCGGAATTTAATTAAAATTATAACATCTTAATAATTATTGATTTAATTCAATAAAGAAAAAATACACTTGATCTTAATCTTAAACATTTTGCATTGATCTGTTAACAAGTTCAGCTTTCAAATGCTCATTTATTATGCAATATGATAAGAATATCTTTGATCTTTTGTTTTTAATACATATTTTTCTGTCACAAAAAATATTTATTAGTTACAAAGGATGGAACATGAAACTCTTATAATTTAAACAAATTGAATAAAAGATGTTTTCGTTTGAAATAAATAATAAATATGTTGAAGTGAAAAACAAAAAGCCAAATACACTGAATTAGTTATGTAAAATTTCTAAGTAAACTTAAAAAAAACAAATGAAAGATAAACATAAGAAGAAAACTAAAGCCGACAAACAGACAAGGTGTCTTTCATTTGGGTTTTTTAAACTATAAACCATGCTTTTATAATCTCAACAACAAAACTGGTTTTATTGGTTTGAGTTGAACAGAGAACTAAAATTATTTGTCTATCTTTAACCTCAACTTTAGTGACCTAAAGGATATTTTAATGTACTGAATATGCCAACAAATTTAACTCTAATGGGTCATAGCTATCCATTCCACAGAACTTGACAATCTGGTGAAAATCACTTATAAGCTCAGTGAAAATAAGGCAGGATGGGTGAATGTATGAATGATTCAGATTTTAGTAGAATCATCTTTTATTATAAATGTTTCAGTCAAGATATTTTCAGTTTTTGTTTTTTAAACCCAAGGGATTACTGGAGATGAAAAAGAATTAGAAGACTTTAGTGAGGAAAAAGGACAATAAAAGAAAAGGTTTCAGAAAGATAGATGATGGTGATTGGCATTGCATTTGAATTTTTGAAGATTGTACATGGCAGGTAAGCAAGAAAGCAAAAACGATTTTCACAGGTGAGAAGTGTGAGAAAATAACTTATAAAAATAGAAAATACAGTTGCATCTAGCTAGTTTAACAGTAAAAATGTAAGAGCTAGTTGCCAATCTAGTAGTACACTTAAATTCATACAGTCAAGGAGGAAAGCTCATCAGAATTTTTAGAAAAGACAAATTGAAGTCATGTCAATGATAAAAATAAGAAATAATTATTATTATTTCTTATCTTTATCAATGACTTTCCCAATATCATCAGTTCCCAATTTGGTATTTATGCTGATAACACAATTCTTTACTTCTGTCTTAGTAACAAGTCTGACAAACTAGCAGCTGCTTTCAAAAATGACCTCAAATCAGTGGTGAAATGGGGTAAGGAATAGCTTATAAATTTGAAAGCCTCCAAGACAAAACTGCTTTAATTTAATCACTATAGAGAACATTTACTGCCTTATATCAGCATGGCTGATGCTAACCTCTAGGAGAGAAACTCTGTGTTGCCTTCTTGGGCACATGTTTTCCAATGACAACTATTTGTAGAGCTTAAACTTGGTATGAAGGTTGATGTTGCTCTTCCATGTCCTTCCCAGTCTGACCATTGCTGCTGTGGCTGTGATAATCCGTGTGTAAATTTCAGCATTGACAGGGTTACTGGATACTTTCTCCAGTGGTTCACCATCCATGGTGATGCTGACACTGGTGTTACTTTGCATTTCTCTTGTTTTGAGTTCCATTCCATATGTGGAAATAGAATCTTGCTGAAAGAAGTTTGTTGGTCAGGTCTTGCAGCTTACCATTAATGCCTGCCATAAGGTCAATATTGTCTGCAAAACGCAAGTTGCAAACAGGTTTAACACCAATAGAGATACAAGCATTATGGTTGTAGAGGGTTTCTTGCATAATTCTCTCCAGAAACAGGTTTAAGAGTGTTGGAGAGAGAGTTAGGCTTCAACTTGAAGGTTGGAACATAAAAACCTGGAAGATTGTCATATTATGTCATTTGGCTGATGCACAGTTGGAGATGATTCTGCTGGAGATGAGAGTTAAGCTGATGACACATCTTGCAATTCTCTTTGCTGACAATGAATGCCACACTATACTGATGTTTCTTCTTCTCTCCAGAGAACTAGATCTTGTGTCTGTTCTCTGTTGATGTATCACTGATGCCAGTCCATCTGATTTCAGACAAGCCCAATGATGTCTCATAAGATCACAGTTTGTGAGTTAGTTCTTGAATTCTGCTGCAGGCATAGAGAGTGTGAATGTTCCACATTCTGATGATTGTATCTTGTGCTGGTAGCTTGATAGTATTTATCTTTCCAGTCTTCTACTTGTTATGCCCATCCTGCATTGAGATGATAGAAGACGTGACCATTCTGGAGCCACACCTTGACTGATCCAGTGTGATGTTACTTTGCTTCTTCTCCCTCCTTATGGTCTTTTCATTGGACTGTCAGTAGTGCCCATCTATTAAACTAGATAAATAAATAACTATTCACTAATAAACAATGTAATAAAATAATTGAATAATTAATAACAGATAATCACATTTGTTATTATTGTAATTAATAACAAATAATCACTTTTGTATTATTGTTATGTTGTTATCATATATTAGTAATATAAAAATTGAATAAAACAAGTTAAAATACAATTAAAAAACAGTTATATTAAAAAGAATGTTGGTTACCAAGATAAACAGTATTTTCTATCTTGCCTTGAAGGAAAAATGGATTCAAAGAAAACCTTAAAGGAAAGTGATAATTATTTATCATTATATTATTCATTTATTATTCATTTTTATTATGTATGTATAAGTTTATATAATTTTGAGTTATATATATTATCTATTGTTGGCATGAACTGCATAAATATAACTTAAATATTTTTATTTATTTACTTATTGATTTATTTTATTATCACATTTAAATACATCATTATATCATCTAAGCTGAATTTAAAATTAACACAAGTGAATGGTAACTTATTTACTTTCTTATAATTTAACTTTTTTATATGAAAGTAAAGAAAAATAAAATTTTCATTATTAGAAGAGATGCATTCTTAAGTCTAATGCCTAATTTCAAACATATGCTTTGAAATGCATGCCACTTAGGAAATACTAAAGCAGAGAATCTGGTATTTGAAAAAACTCATCACAGAACCTTTTCATTTTTGATATCATATAATGACTTTGCTAAAAATATATAAATGAAAGTCAAGTCAAAATTTACATTCATGTAAGAGAACAAAGCATTTTGGCTTTGTCCCTTTCAGGAAATGGAAATTATATAGGAAATATTTTCAAACTGCAATTGATTATTTCTACTAAACAATACATTCCAAATAATTTCAGTAAATCAAGGAGGAAAGTTGCTATTTTTTTGACAAATATTTCGCTCTCTTTAACAATAGCTAGTTAACAGCTACAATATTATAAGAAAAGTATTGTTTGTGGAAGATTGTTCATTGTCACATCCTAGTGAATTTGAATTATCATTTCAACTAATGAAGTAACAAGTCTAAAAACAAAATTCTTTGACATAATTTGTTCATTCCTTTTTTCGTATCTACTTCCTATTTTTGAATTAAAAACCTACCAACAAAAAACTCATGCTAAATGCTAAACTTGATCCCAGACTTGCACTGGAGAAAAATAAAGAGCAAATCACAAACTGGTGTATGCTAGATGATGATACAATCTGGAAAAAAAGGTAGGTCAATAAAAATGGGAGATGAAATGTCTCAAAGTGTTTCTCAACAAATTTATCAGAAAAATCTTGAAAAGTTTTTATGTTTCCACAGACTTTTGCTTATTTGGTTGTTTTTCTTTAGAAGAAATACTTTCAGTTCTTTTAATTTCCTTTGAATTTGGTGGGATGGAAGTTAGTTTGATTGGATACCTATCAATTTCTATTAAAAGACCTTAAAAAAAACAGTAGTGCTTATTGGTAACACCTGAAACTAATTTAGCTGAGTGAAGCATTTTCAGCAAAAAAACATTTTAGAAGCAATTTACTGTTCATAGTTTCTTATCGCAAAATTTGAATGGGTGTTGAGACACCCTGAAGGAATAAATAAATTCTTCTTTTATAAAAGGGTTTATAAAGCATTTACCTAAAATCAGTTGTCAGAATTGTACATAAATATATATTCATTCATAATTGTATAACTAATCTAAATATATATGCTATGATTGTTAAAAAGAAATTTATCAGCCAATTTGTTTATACTTCTAGTGGATGGATGTTTGATTCAATCTTCTTGAAAAGAAAGATTTAAAATCCAAGTTATTATTTCCTCTATGATCACTTGGATCATTACATTAACTATTTTTAATTATGAAGAGTAAATTATAGATAATGACTGGATGGGTAACTCGTTTAAAACTGCCCCATTGCCATCAAATTACTTGAAGATGAATAAATAATATTGATTCAAATTTAATGAAGCTGATAAGAATCTTTATATACTACAACTTATTGTAGTGATATGCAAATTAGTATAATTCGCATATGATCAGGTAGCTCATATATAATAAATGGACACCAACGAGAAAGGAAGTGGAATAAGAACTTAGAAGTACGAGCTTAGCAACTGGAAGTTCTTGCTTTTTACAAATTGACAAAATTGACAATTTCTTGCATTGACGTACAGTTAAGTTTTGAGTTTCTAAAACCTTTTTGAAGTCTTTATTTTACTTTATTTGTGTTTCTGCTTCTTTCTTTTTTTTTTTATTCTACTTTTCCGTTCTTGTGATTTTTCCCCCTCCCCATTGTTTTGTTTGTTTGTATTACTTTGGTTTAATATTTCTTTGTTTGAATTATCTTTGGTTGCCCACGTTTTTCTTCCATTTTATTTTCTGTTTGATACTTTTTGGAAAAAAAAAAGTTTTAAATTTATTTAAAAAAAAATAGAATACAGTTATATTCGTTTGGTCGCGGCCAAAATGGCCG
Source organism: Acanthosepion pharaonis (assembly GCA_903632075.3). Taxonomy (NCBI): domain Eukaryota; kingdom Metazoa; phylum Mollusca; class Cephalopoda; order Sepiida; family Sepiidae; genus Acanthosepion; species Acanthosepion pharaonis. The sequence goes on along the minus strand of CAHIKZ030001362.1, from coordinate 119,343 downwards.
ACGACACAAACGTAAACATGTCTCGACCAACACCGCCGGTGCAAAGTCAAAATTTGTCGCCAGCGAAAAGTCAGGCCTGGTCCGAGAGTGGACCGAAGAAAAGACTCTTCGTATTACGAAGAACAACGGCAGAAATACGAAGAGTACGTGAAGGGAATGAGTTTATTACAATTCCGGAGGCCTTGGACGCTATCAAGGTCAAAGTTATCTCTCTGCTAACATCGGATGTCAAAACCCATAGACTGATTGGAGTCAGCAGAGACAATGTAGAGGATGCTCTAAAGACCCTCAAGATTGCCCCCAAAATGTTAGCCCGCAGAAGCAATGCCATGTGGGACATTCTGCTTGGTTCGGAGCAAGAGGCGAAGCAGCTGGCCGGAAACATCTTGTCCACAACAAACTTGCGCCTCAAACAGAATACATGGGGACGAGAAAGACGCGGATTACTGTTCACGGCGTTCCTGTCGACATTACCCAGGACAGAATAGGAGCGTTTTTTCGCCAAATTTGGCCAAGTAGAGGAAGTCAGTGCGCTCAGAAGCAAGTCTGGCATAGCAACGGGAGACATGGTGCTCCAGGTAGTCCTGGATAGGGACAACCTCCGGGACATACCAAATGTGTTGACTTGCCGGGAGAAGAAGATGCTGGTGGTAGTGGAGGGCAGGAAGTCGTGTTGTTGGGCGTGTGGTGCGGTGGGGCACATGGCAAAGGAGTGCCCCGGGAAAAAGGCTCAGCAGACGACAAAAGATACTCCAGCAGCAGTGACAGAAGTGGCTCCAACAAAGGAAAAGGCTGGCCCGGGAGCCTGGACGGAGGTGGGGAAAGGGGGAAAAGTGGCAGTTCCACCCTCTCCTCCAGTGCGGAAGGAGAAACAAGAACAACAAAAACCCCAGCAGCAGCAGCCACAGCAGAAGCCCCAGCAGCAAGAGAAGCTTCAACAGCAACAACCTCCTCAGCAACAGAAACACCAGCATTCGAAACAGCAACAAAAAACTGCAGCAACAAGATCAGCAGAAACAGCAAAACCTGGAACAGCAGAAGCAGCAGCAAAAAAGCAACACCTCCACAAGGAGAAGCAGGTGGAGGAAGAAACATCAATGGAGGTAGATAAAATGCCTCCACCGCGAACTCCGTCCCTGAAAAGGAGCAGGGAGGAAGATCCAGAGGAAACAGAACAGTCTGGCCGAAGCAGAGAGGAGCGAAGCATGGACAGAACCAGGCGGCGCTCCTTCCCGGCTTCGCCAATAAGAGATTCCAGCTCCCCCAAAGTTAGGAGCGTCCCTTCTTCCCCTTCCTGTTTTCCAACCCCCTCTTCCCCATTACACCCCTAAGTTCACTGGCTACTTCCCCGCACGCGTCCACTTCCACCCCATCCCCATCGTGATAGGGAGAAGGAAAAGAAAAAGAAAAAATACTTCCCGGGTCCAGATGGGATCTGTAAAGTAGATAAGGAGGAGGCAAAAAAAGGCCTATCAAAACAAAAAAGGGCCCTCTTGGGGCTCCTATTTAAGCTTGACGAGGTGGATGGGAAATCGGTAGAAGATCCACGAAACTTCCCTAACGCCCCAGGAGTCATCACCGTCGTAAGAGACACCGGGGCATACCTGAAAGTGTGGAGCCATATATATGAGGCTCGAGAAGCTTATCCGAAAATAAGGGTAATGGAGGAAAATAATGAAGACCTCAAAAAGATGAGACATTTTTGCTCTGGGAGGGTCCCGGTTCTGCTCCATCCCTCTTTGTATAGGGCCATAAAATTAATTTACCCCACGGACGTTGGCGGTGTTGTTCTGGGTGGTCGTATGACGACCGAGTTGGGTACAGGAAACCTGGGACAATCCGTCGGGGTCCTTACCGCTGCAGATTTCCGCCCGGTATGTGAATAGGTTAATTCTGTTCTTTATATTTTACAGGACTTAGAAGATGGAAATTAAGATAGCGACGTTGAATGCGAAGGGCTTGAGGAGTCGGGGTAAGGCTGCCCGCCTGCTCCGGGACCTCTTGTCCTTTGGTGTGGATGTTGCCGCGATCGAAGAGACCCACTTTGTTTGCACTTCCGATGCGTGTGTGCTGGAGGATGACTTTGTCGTCTATTCAGCATATGGGGACCGGTTTGCCAGAGGAGTTTCTTTGCTTGTCAGACGTACTCTTGATGCGAAGGTGGACCTTGTGCATACCGATGCCGAGGGCCGGTTGATCGTACCGATATTGCCGTGAAAAGTGGTTCGTTCCGAGTCGTTGCGGTTTATGCGCCCAATGACCGGGAGGAGCGGGTCTCGTTTTTTCGGCGGTTGGGGCCGTTCCTAGTGGATTCGACGCGCCTAGTTTTAATGGGGGACTGAATGCCATCCTGGACCCCAATTTAGACAGGGGGGGGGGTGCTAGTGGGAGAGAAGGGGCGATCGTAGCCTGGTTGATCTGATCGACGATTATGGTCTTGTCGATAGATACCGGGTCGATCATCCCGGGGGCAAATGTGGACGTGGGCTCTTAATTGGCCTTGTGACAAGGTAGTTAGCTACCTTGACAGAATGTTAGTTAGAAGAGCGGATGTAGATCTTTTAGATTGTCCCACGTTCCACTGGGTAGGCTATTCGGACCACAAACTCGTTTGTGCCCGGGTGGCGTTAGGAACTAGGCCTAGAATGGCTGGGTACTGGAAGTTCAATCTGTCCTTACTGGACAGGCGGGACTTCCAGGAACAGCTAACTAGATTAGTGCAGCGGGAGCTAGTGGGGGCGGTTATCGGGAATAGGTGGTGGGAGCGACTTAAGTGTAGGATTAGGTCTTTCACCACTGATTTCGGCAAACGGCTCGCTCTAGATAGAGCTGAAAAGGTGAAGACGCTTAAAGCTAGCTATTCCCGGCGGTGGCTGGGGGATCCCCTAGAGATAGCCTTAGCTAGGGAGGCCCTGGATCGTTTGAATAGCGAGCGGTACATGGGCCAGGTAATTAGACATAAGTTAAGCAAGATGTCTTCCGAAGCTGTGAATTTGGGCGCAGATCTGCGCAGGGAAGAGGTCCGTCGAGGTGGCGATCGTTGCATTCGTGAAGTCAAATCCCCGGAGGGGCACACTCTTCGGGCCACTGACGACATGTGCGAGGCGTTTCGGCGCCATTTCGAGAGCCGGTTTACCAAGGAGCCTGGTCTCCGTGAGGAGGAGTTTCGCAGCTATTTGGCTGACTTTCCTCGGCTTTCGCCGACTGAAGCGGCTAGCTGCGAGGGAGAGATTACGGAGGGCGAAGTCTACGCGGCATTGAAGAAGGTCGGCAGAGGCAAGTCGCCCGGTCTGGATGGTTTGCCCTATGAAGTGTACTTGAGGCTGTCGCACATCTTTGTTCCGATTTTGACTGCAGTGTTCAACAACTGGTTTCGGTCGGGGTCCATCCCCAATCGGATCACCAGGGGTGTGATCACTCTGTTGAAAAAAAGGCAAAGGTGGTGGGGGAACCTAGATGATTACAGGCCCATAACTCTGCTAAACACAGAGTTTAAGATTTTGGCCAAGATCCTGCAGGAGCGTTTGCAGTCAGTTGCCGAGTCTCTGTTGGGTCCTGAGCAGACTTGTTCTGTGAGGGGCCGAACAATTCAGAGCAACCTGCATCTGATCCGCACGATCATAGAGGGAGTAAAAGACGACGAAGAAGCCGCGCTGATCAATTTGGATCAGTCCAAGGCATTTGATAGGGTTGACCATCGCTACCTTGCTACTGTCCTGCAGGCCGCTGGATTCGAACCCAACTTCTGCCGTTGGATTAGCCTCCTGTATCGCTCCCCCAGTGCTGTGGTACAGGTGAACGGAAGGTTGTCGGACACTTTTTGTGCTGTCTAGGTCGGTTCGTCAGGGTTGTCCGCTGTCGCCTCTCCTTTATGCTTTGGCGTTGGAGCCTCTCCTTCGCCGGCTGAAGGACGAGACGTGCAGTCCGGCCCTACGTGGAATCGCCGTACCTGGAGGGTCTCGAGCCAGGGTTTCCGCGTACGCCGATGACGTATCTGCTTTCGTGTCGTCCCGCAGCGACATTGAGGCGGTGCAGAAGGCGCTTGATCGGTACGAGAAGGTGACAGGGGCCAAGATAAACCGCGACAAGTCGTCCGGCTTGCGGTTAGGTGCCTGGAAGGGGGTCGCTCTTCCGGGCCGCTTCGGTTGGACGGACGGTCCTGTCCGCATTCTAGGAGTGTGGTTTGGGCCCGACCTCCAGCTGGAGAAGAATTGGTCTGAAGTACGAGCAAAGGTCGATTCCGCCGGTCAGACTTGGAAACGACGGAGGTTGTCCGTGAAGGGCAGGGCGGAGGTGTGTGCTACATACATTTTCCCCTGATTCTTTATCGATTGTCCGTACTTCCTCTCTGTAAGACCCACAGGAAGGCGCTCGAGCGATCGCTATCCTCCATTTTATGGAGGGGACGCGGTAATCGGGTCGACAGACGAGTCTGCACTAAACGTCCGTGTCATGGGGGGGCTGGGAATGACGCACCTGGTGAGTCACATCCGTGCCTCTAGGTTGGCTTTCCTACGCCGCGCATTGACTGGAGGAGATCCGATTCTGGAGGGGATTGTTAGGGACGCGTTCCCTGGCCTTACCATCAGTCCCCCAATCTCGCGGGTTGAGCGCCGTCGTAAACCCCGGGATCAATCGGTTTTCCTTCGCGAGTGTCGGTCGGCCTTGAGAGCCGTTCCCCGGTCCAGTGACCTTTCTCGGCCTAGGAAGGTCTTCTATCGTGAATTAGTGGAGGGGCCCGCGAAGGATACCCCTACGAGATACGCTCGGCTTGTCGGGGAGGAGTATCGCTCCTACTGGTCTTGGGCGCCAGCGGCGGATTACCTCAGTAACCCTGAGTTTTCGCTTAGCTGGCGATTGGCTCGGAATCGGCTGCCTCTCAACGACAAGGTTTTCATATGGGGCTTGGCGGATTTGCCAGACTGTGAACGGTGTGGCCTTGGTTTAGAGGAAACGGCTGCGCACGCCTTCTACCATTGCCCCCGGGTCCGCCCCTTATGGGACCATGTCGGCGAGCTGACGGCTCGTCTCGCTCCCGAACAGCTTGTGTTCATTGATCGTGCATACGCGTGTGACAATGTGTCGCCCCCGTATTCCGGGGTGAAACGGATGGTGTTTCTCACGCTGCTGGCCACGGCTCGAATGGTGATTTGGACGACGCGGAAGGAGGAAGTCTTGCGAGGTGACCGTCTTTCTCATCAGGATCTGATCCGATTCTTTGAGCATCAGCTCAAGATGAAGATTAGAACTGATAGAAAACGATTGCATTCGACAGTCTTTAGCGAAAGGTGGGTAAAAGAGGCGAGCTTGGTTCGTGTGACCGGGGCTAGCCTTGATTTTCTTTTTCTAGGTCAAACCTATGGCACATCGGGGTGGTTTCCTGTGAACCCTCCCTTGGTTAGGTTAGAAAAGCTTCAGTGTACCTAGTTAATGTGAGTAAATGTTGGTCCTGGCCTGTATCCCGGCTGCTCTTTGGTTATGATCCAAGTCGAGATTCCCAACCTCCCCAGTTTGTTTTGGCCCCCTTTTTCATCTCGACTGGGTCAGCTTTATATACTTTCCCACTCCCGCATAATATTTTATCCTTTTCCCACCTCCTTAGCGAGAGCGCCTCTTGATTCTGTCCTCTAGGCAGAATACAGCGGCCCTCTTTTTTTTTTTTTTTTTTTTTTTTAGGTTGGACGGTCCCTACTAACATCAGTTATATTTAGTTTGCATTTTGTTTTGATTTTTAGTTTATTATTGGGTTCATCCCCCTCCCTCTCATTTTATCACTATTAGAATTTTAGGTATATTGTATATCTTCATCAAATTTTTTTATGGCGTGGGGCGCGTTTTTTGTAGGTTCCCCTGGAGAGGATGTGGTATTATGATGGATGGCGGATTGAACGGTGATGGATGAGTTCTTGTGGTGAATGAGTAAATTGTAATGTATGAATGGGTCGTGAATCTGATTAGCTAGGTATAAGATAGTTAGTGTTGACCAGCCTCTACCCCTCCCCTTTGGCCTTTTTGGCCTTTTGTGTTGACCATTTGTTTTTTTCCTTTTCATTTCCTTTTTTGTTCCCTCTTATTTACCGTTACTTCATTTTTTCCTCTATTAATTATTTTTTTTTTATTTTTTATTTTCTTTTACGTTTTACTTTTTTTCATTGTTAAATCTATTTTCTTCCAGTGCCCACACCCCGGAGTTTATCTGTTTATTTTTCGTTTCTCGTCCGACTTTTTATTTAATTGTTTATTTATTACGTGTTAATTATTTCTGTGTTTTTTATTTTAATACCCGTTAAAAAGTCTACGTTTTATCTGTTAATTACGTGTTTATAATATTTGTTTTTTAATTTTTGTGTTTAATTTGTAATTTCTGTCCCTCCTCTTTTTTTCCCTTATTTAACGTTTTCTTTGTTGGGTTGACCGTTTTTTTTTTGTTTTTTTTTTCGGCAGCCATTTTGTAAATTGTTACATTTTTAGTTTCGTACTTTATTTTGTATAGCGTTTTCTCGTTTTTTTTCCGTTTATAACTATTAGTTTTATTGTGTAATTTGTGGCTTTCTTGTCTGTTGTCCTTTTAATTTTTGTTCTTTCTTCGTTTTTGTGAAACTTGTTCACATTTTCTCGTCTGTCCATTTGTTTTGCGTTTTTCGTTTTACCTGTTTACATTTGTGGTTATAATTTTTTTGCACACGTCCTTCTGTTTTTATTTTTCTCTTGATATTTGTTTGTTAATTTAAATTGTTGTCTTGCTGATAAGCAAAACTTTATTTTTACCCTCCCCTTTTATTATTTTTTTCTCTCCCTCCCTCCGCCTATAAGGCGGTTCCCCACCCGTATTTACCCTCCCCTTCCTTCTTATTATTTAAAAATGGAAAAAAAAAGAAAAAAAAAACACCTTCCTTTTTAGCAATTAAAAAAAAGCCCAATTTATCGGATTATAGAAAGACGATACGTAAGCATCTATTTAACCCTACCAAAAAAGACCCCCCGGACAAAGACAATTTAAATGAATTTCCTGCTCTTGAGACCACTTCCCCTAGCAACGTTGAAACTGCTGGGAAAAATGAAAAAGAAAAAAAAAAAATTAATAATACGGAAGCCAATAAAGGCAATAACAAGGAAAAAGAAATACCTATGGAGGCCAATAATGGCCAAAATTCTGAAAAAATTGAAGAAACCGGAAATGAACCGCAAGCTAAGCCTGAGGCCGGGGAATCGCCCTCTTGTTGGTCGTCCCCACCAAAGTGCATAATCAATTTAGCGGAGTTCTTGGAGCGTGCCAAGAGTTACGCCCACCTTGTTGTAGAAGGTGGACTTTTGGAAGACCCCCAAGAATTAAAGAAAATTGATAAAAGAATAGTGTCAGTTTTCGTCGTGGACAAGCGTACGCGCAAAATTTGTCGCTCGACGAAAAACACAGTGTTGAAAGCACTAGAATCCTTCGGGTTCAAGCCCCTTAGAATAGTTAAGGGAGCTAAATTTTTCATGTGGGACGTACTGTTGCCCACATCAGAAGACTGCGTCGCCGCGGCTAGCAGCGAACTAATAAACAAAGAGTTGATACTGCGTACGGAGTACGAAGGCCGACGAAAGACCAGCGTAACGGTATACGAGATCCCTCCTCAGGTTATCGGGGAACATCTCGCCGCGTTCTTCTCCCAGTATGGCGAAATTCTGGGAGCTTCCTGTGATAGCCTGAGCGGGGGGTGGAGCTTTGACATCATGCTGGACGAGAAAGCCTTCCGCTCCATCCCCAACTGTCTGGATGTTGGTAGCTTGAAGTTACCGGTCATTGTGACGGGTCGAAGACCGGTATGCTGGAGGTGTGGAGTGACTGGTCATCTCTCCTCCTCCTGCCCAGAGAAGAAGGCCTCTGGAAGTCAAGCACCAGTTGTTCAAGATCCCCCTCTGACCGCGTCTCTAAATTCCGCCTCGCCTGTAATGGGCGTACCAGCCTCCGGGACCGGGTCGGTTAATCCTCCGGTTGGCGTGTCATCAAAAGCCACATTCCCCAAAGAGCCTTCGCCCGCTGCCAGTGCAGTTGTGGAGAAGGGGGAGGGGGAATGGCTGGTTGCTGGTAAGGCCAGAGGGAAGCGCCGGACAGCGGGTCCTCAGTCCCCTGAAGCCCCAAGGAAGAAAGGCACTTACAGCCCCACTCCCTCTAGCAACGTTAAGGGCGATGCCCCGGCCTCTGAACTGACACTCCAAGAAAAGCAAAAGAAATTTGACCCGGGATACGAAAAGTCGGAAAAAATTAAAGAATTAAAAAAACAATTAGATGCCAAAAGAAAAGACCCGATCCCTTCAACGTCCTCTGCTAGGCCCACCCCTTCACCGAAGAAACAACCTTCACCTTCACCTGCTATATCGCCATCCAAATCCACTCCCCACAGTAGAGATCCCAGCCCCTAGGTCCTTTTATACCCCTCTACATACACCCCCCTTCCCCCCGTTAAACAAAAAAATCCACCCCCCTCCATACCCCCAGGCAATCACCGGTCAAAAAAAAAAACGATATGCCTCCTCCTGCTCCGAAGCGCCTAAGAAGCCCCACCCAAGATCCCAAAGAACAAAAGAAAAAAAGACTATTTTTCAACACTGGAGAGGAGGTGTGCCATATTTCCCCAGCCCAGGCCGAAAGAGCCCAGGATTATGGAAACAGGGTCAAAGGACCTAAAATACCTGCTCTCAATCAAACAGTTTGCAGACCTGGACATTGAGGTTCCACAAAACTTCCCAAATGCCCAGAGGGTCCTGACAGTAATTAGATCAGGACCTGCTGCAAAAAAACTTGGGCTATGGTTGACGAAGCCATCAATGCTTATAAGATGGCTTTGCCCATTGCCATAACAGAAAATGAGCATTTGAAAAATTTAAAACAGTTCTGTGCAGGGAGGGTCCCCGTTTTAGTTCACCCCCCTCCCTATATAGAGCACTTAAATTGACCTTCCCCTGGGATATCGGCGGTATCTCCCAAGACGGCACCATCAAGACTGAGATGGGCCATGGGTCTATGGGAGAGGCGGTCGGTATCCTTACCCCGTCCATGTTTAAACCAGTAGTTCAACCCTAATCAGGCTTCACTATGGCTCTCTGGTTAGCTAGTATAAATGTCCGGGGCCTGAGGTCCGAGTCTCGCAGGGCGAGGCTCTCTCGTGACCTTCAGCGCCTCCGGGGTGGATGTGTTGTTGTGCAAGAGACCCGGTTTTCTTCTCATGATCGTGAGGACATACTGTCTAAGGGGTTCGCCCTTTATTCAGCATGTTTTGATGGTCGTTCGAGGGGTGTCTCTTGGCTAGTGAGCAAGCCTTTGAAGGCTGCATGTACCCTTGTCTTCGCGGATCCGGCGGGCAGGCTTTGCGTGCTGGATGTTACCATAAAGGATAAGGCTCTACGTCTCATTGGGGTTTATGCGCCCAATATCCATTCCGAGCGGCCTGCCTTGTTTCGGCAGATCGCGCCGTACTTGACGACGTCTCGTCGGGTAGTTTTAGCGGGGGATTGGAATGCCGTCCTTGACCCCGATATAGATCGTATAGGGCACAAAGAAGGTACTAACAACCCGGATGTGAAACCATTTCGGGACTTTATCGATGAGTTTGATCTCATCGATAAGTACCGGAATCAGGAGGTAGCATGGACTTGGACAAATAGTGGCAACTCGGCTCCTGGCTCGATTGCGAGCTACCTGGACCGAGTCTTAGTTAGGAGAGTCGATGTAGGGCTCTTAGGGTGTCCAAGTTTCCATTATATAGTTTATACGGATCATAGGCTTGTCCGGGTCCGTGTAAACTTAGATAAGCCTAAGGTTAGGTTGGCTGGCTACTGGAAATTGAACTGTTCACTTTTTGGTGATCAGGGTTTCCGGGACCAGCTGTTACTAATGATACAAAGGGAATTGACGGGGGCGGTTGTGGGAAACGCCTAGTGGGGAAATTAAAATCAAAATTAGAACGTTTGCTGCCGATTTTAGTCGTCGACTCAATCTAGATAGATTAGCGGCGCAAACGGCTTTAGAAGAAAAAGTTGATCGGGCCGTGAAATCCCGTGTTAGTGGGGACATAGTCGTAGCTAAGGCAGAGTTGGCCTCCTTGCTTATCAAGAAGGATCAAGCTCTGGTAGTTAGGGCTAGGCTAAAAAGAATGTCTTCTGAGGCGACGAACATGGCCGCTGAACTGCGTGCAGAGGAGAATAGGAACGCGTCTAAGCGACATATAGCGAGCGTCACATTGCCGGATAAGCGGACCGTGACTACAAACGCGGGCATATGCGAGGCATTTCGTGATTACTTTCAGGATCTTTTCACCAGGGAGCCCGGTCTGAGCTCTGCTCAGTTCGACGCCTATTTGGCTGACTTTCCCTGCCTTGAGGCAGCTGAAGCGGCTAGGTGCGAGGGTCCCATAACAGAGTCGGAAATCTGGGATGCGCTGAAGCAGGTTGGCCTGGATAAGTCTCCGGGACTAGATGGTCTTCCCTACGAAGTGTACTTGAGGCTGTCGCCCGTTTTTGTTCCTTTGCTGCAGCTGATTTTCAACCACTGGATGAGGCAGGGTCTTTACCTCAACGCTTCACCAGGGTGTGATCAAGTTGCTGCGTAAGGACAAGAACGGTGGGGATGGGTTAGGGAACTTTCGCCCTTTAACGATGTTAAATACGGACTTAAAGATTTTGGCGAAGATCTTAGCCAACCGTCTGCAGCTTGTCCTGTCTCGTTTGATTGGCCCCGAACAGACTTGTGCTGTGAAGGGCAGGACTATTCAGGATAACCTTCATATGGTACGCTTGATCTTAGAACAAGTCGACAGTGAAGCCGCGCTGATCAATTTGGATCAGTCCAAGGCCTTCGATAGGGTTGACCATCGGTTTCTGGAGGCTGTCCTTTCGGCGGCCGGTTTCGGAGCCGACTTTCGCTCCTGGATCCGACTTTTGTATGCGACCCCCGGTGCGCTGGTGGAAGTGAATGGGGTAAGATCGAAGCCTTTCGTATTGTCTCGCTCCATTCGTCAAGGTTGTCCACTCTCGCCTATGCTTTACGTTCTTGCGTTGGAACCATTCCTTCGCAAGTTAAAGGCGAATCCGGTCCTGCGCGGAATTTCCTGCCTGGTGCTTCCACCTCGGCCAGGTATTCAGCCTATGCTGACGACGTTTCGGTTCTTGTGTCGAGCAGAGCCGAGATTAACGAAGTCAGCAAAAAGATCAGTGGGTATGAGAGATGGTGACAGGGGCCAAGATCAACCGCGATAAGTCTGTGGGCTTGCGGTTGGGTGCGTGGAAGGGAGTTTCTCTTCCCGGACCTTTCCTCTGGACGGATGGGCCGATCAAGATACTCGGCGTCTGGTTCGGTCCTGATCTCCAGTTGGAAATGAATTGGTCGGAGGTGCAAGGGAAGGCCGAGGTCGCGGTTAATCTGTGGTCTCGGAGGAGATTTCCCTGAAGGGAAGGGCGGAAGTATGTGTTTCACACATATCCGATCCTCCTGTACCGACTCTCTGTGCTTCCACTCCCGTATGCCCGACTAAAGTCATTAGTCAAGGTCTTGTTCTCTTTCTTGTGGAGAGGCAAGGCCCATATGGTATCTCGCGAGATCTGTTGCCTTCATCCCTCTGAGGGCGGTCTGGGGATGCCTAGCATTGAGATTCGTCAATATATGCTTCGCATTACCTTTTTAGACCGAATGTGTCGTGGGTCGAATGAGGAGGGCGCCTTTTGGAAAGAAGACGTCCAGAAACATTTCCCGTCCCTGAGAAGTGTGCACTCGTGCGAAGAGGAGGCCGGCCGTACACCACGTGCCGAGTGTTCCTTCTATCGTGAATGTCGTCGCGCTCTGAAGCTCCTCTTGCGGGCTTCGGATGGCCTCTCCAACGCCCAGGCGTTGTCTCGTAAGGCATTATATCAAGTTTTTAGTTAGGGGGTCCGTACAAGATGATCTAATTGGCGAGCTCGGTCTTACGAAGCAGGAGGCTCGCTCGATATGGCCTTGGGCGCCTGGGTTGAAATGGCTCAATAACGATGAGGCATCACTCACCTGGCTGGTGATTCGTGAAGCCCTCTTGGTCGGCAAGAGACTTTGTTCAGCAGGCTTGGAGAAATATCCAAACTGTCGTCGCTGTACTGGGGAAGTCGAGACCATTGGTCACGCCTTTTTTCGGTGCAAGGCGGTAGTGCCGTTGTGCAAGTTTGTTGAAGGCCTCATGGTTCGCATGTAGCAGGGAAAGTTTTTTGTCCTGGAAGCCAGTTCTGTTTGTAGCAATGTGGTGCCGCAATTGACGAAGGCTGAACACTAAGTGTTCTGTTGCTTACTAGGGTTTATGAGAGTCGTGATTTGGACGACGCGTCAGAAGGGATTCCATGAGTGCGAGAAGTTCACCTCTTCCCAACTGATCTTGTACTTTAAGCATCAGCTTAAAGTCAAGATTAGGACGGAAAGGCGGCGGCTCTCCTCATCAGAATGCAGCAAAAGGTGGGTGAATCTTGCGCGTTTGTGCCGAGTGAAAGGGGCTGACTTGGAGTGGCATTTTGATGTCGGTTAGGCATCAGGATATTGTTTTACTGGGTTGAACATGGGCAACCCATCCCGAAATTTAGGTTAGAATAGGGTTTTGTATTTTTTTTTTAGTTTTTTTTTTTCCTTCTCTGATAAACTTAGCTAGGGTGTGTTTGCTCATTGGTCCCCTTTTTATTTCTGTCCCCATTTTTTTTTTTTAGTTTAACTCCCCCCCCCTCCCTCGTTTTAGGTGGTCAGTGATGTCAGTTCTCTGGTGGATGCGGGGCGCCTTTCGTTTTCGTGTGTGTTTTTCGTATTTGTTGTTGTGTATGAATGAGTGTGTGCTTGTGTGAATGCTTGACGGTTTGAATGTGTCCTTTATTTTCATAAGTCCCGCATCGATTTCGTCCGGTTAACTGATATTTCTGCCACATTCAAAGTTTGTGGGGGGTTTTATTACTAACACTAATTTTGTTTAGTTTCTTGTAAATATATTTTGACATTTTGTATATATTCATTGGGGATTTTTTTAAAAGTTGTTTTTTTATGCCCCCTCCCCACAGACAATATTTGTATATAAGGGGATTATTTAGGATTTTCATTGAGTCAAAGAGGCATTTTGGTGGATGTAGTAAGAAAGGTATGGATAAATGTGTTGTTTTGGTGATTGAATATTGTTTAGTATGATAGGGTCAGTGGTTGTGGCTAGCTAAGTTTTATTTTAAGACAAGTGATGACCGTCCTTTCCCCCAGCCCCCTTTTCGGCCTTGTGCCACATTTGTACATAGTAATAATAAATAAAAAGGAAGAACTTCGGTGTTCTTTTTTTTGTTTTTAACGTTCTTGTCTTTGTTGGACTGTTTTTTTGTCTTCCGTGTTGATTGTTGACGTCATTTTTTGAATTTTTTTATAGTACTACTGTGTGGCGAGCCAGTTTCTGGTCCGCGATTGTTTTTTTTTGTGATCTGTCTACCTATTTGGAAGAACTTTACTGAAATTTCAAGTTTTTTCTGATAAGTTATTGATTTAAGTTTTTTTATTCTTTTTAATTTTTCCATTTCTTTTGTTTGTTTTTAATTTGTTTTTTTACCTTTTTCCCACATTTTTTTTTTTTTTTTTAGTCCGGTTTGATAAAGTCTTACCGGACGACTGGTTTTTATTTTTTTTTTTTTCTTTTAGTTTTAAAAAAAAAAAAAGAACAGTTTAAGACAAAAAAAAAAAGAAAGCTTTGTTTTATTTTCCGTTTTTTTTTTTTTTTTTTTTTTAGCGATTTCGGTCGCTTTCTTTTTCCTTTTGGTTTGACTAGTTTGTTTTTACTTTTAATTTATTTTTTTTTTATCGGCGTTTACAAATTTTAAACCTTTATTTTTTTTTTTTTTTTCCTTTTTGTACATTTTTGAATTTTTTGAAAAAAAAAAAAAGAGGAGTTTCATTTTTTTTTTTTTTGTTCTTTCGGGCGCCATTTTTATTTTTTTATTTTTTAAAAAAAAAAGTCTTACCTGTTTTATTTTTCTTTTTGTCATTTATTTTTGTCATTTTACTTTTTAGTTTATTTTTAAATTTTTTTTTCCTGGGTTATCCAGGCTTTCTTTATTTGTTTTATTTTTTTCTCCCCAACTCCTCCCCCGTGTTTGTGGAAAATTTCCCGCTAGTGGTAGTCTCCACGCTTTAGCAACATGGCCGACGAAAAAAAAACACGGTCGGTTGTTAAAAAGACCTTTTCAATTTATCGGCTGCCAACGCCGACCCAACTGAAAAAAAAATGGAAAAAACAACTTAAATGAAAAGAGCCCAAAATCGGCTCAAACGAGTATCTCCAAAAAAGGAGATATTTCTAAAACTGACGAGGTGCCAAAAGGCAAAGTTAAGACGTCCGAGGAGTTGCCCTCTTGCTGGAAGTCCCCACCTAGTTGTATTCTGAACATGGCGGATTTCCTGGATAAGGCGAAAGGATACGCCCATCTTGTTAATAAAGATGGGTTCGTCGATACTGTCCAGGAACTCGATATGTTCTCAAAGAGAATGGTGACCGTTTTGTGGTCGACAAGAAAACCCGAAAGATTTGTCGCTCCACAAAAGACACTGTGATCAAATCACTTTTGTCCCTGGGGATAAAACCCCAAAGAATTATTAAAGGGTAGGGTTTCTTCATGTGGGACATTCTGCTGCCCACACCGGAAGATTGCCTGGCCATGGCAAAAAAAGAATTAATTACGAAGGATTTGATAATAAGAACCGAATATGAAGGCCGCAGGCGGACCAGGGTGGCCGTTTTTGAGGTTCCTCCTCAAATTTCGGAGAGCTCCTGGCTGCATTTTTTTATGCAGTACGGCCAAATTTTAGGGGCTCTCTGACAATTTGAACGGGGGGATGGACTTTTGATATCATGCTCGACCAAGAGGCCTTCAAGTCCGTCCCCAACTGTTTGGTGTTCGGCGACCGGAAAATGCCGGTCATAGTGACTGGTAGGCGACCAACTTGCTGGAGGTGTGGAGAGACTGGTCACCTTTCCTCCTCCTGCCCAGGGAAGAAGGCCCCTGGAGTTCCGGTCGTAGGTGACCAAAATCCCCTTTGGCCGATAAGGAAAAATCCGCGGCGCCTGTAATGGGCCTAGCTGCGAGGCGGACCGATGGGCAAAATCCCTCGGTTGGGTCCAATCCTCATTACCCCCCGAAACCAACGCCTGCCACTAGTGTGGTTAAGGAGAAGGATGAGGGGAATGGCGCCTTGTAGTTAGGGGCAAGGGAAGACCCAAACAGCGGTTCCTCAGTCCCAACATGACACCAGGGACAAAGTCACCTACAGCCCCATTCCCTCTATCAGCTCTGAGGGCGACGCCTCGGCGTCATATGAAAAAACGCTAGTGAAACACAAAAAAAGAACGAACCAAGCTGGCAAAAGATTTTAGATTTCAAAAATTTGAAAAGAAAAACTGGACGCTAAACGGGGTAAAAGTAAAAAAAAAAAAAGGGGGCACCGGGCCCCCTATCCCCTCTGCCCCCTACTTCCCCTTCATCTAAATTCACCAAACCACCTCCGCCAAAATCTTTGTCGAACTCACCTGTCAAAAAATACATTCGTCCAAACCTTCTCCAGTAAGAACACCTTCGGGTTGGACTCCCTCTACCACACCAAATCCCACACCCATGTCTACACCTGTTCATTCACCACAAAAAAAAAAACGGGCAGAAGCCCAGAATCTCAAACTGTCACCGACAAAAAGAAAAAAAATCAAACCTCCATATCTCCCAGGGGAAGACGTCTGCCGCGTATCCCGGACCAGGCAGAAAGGGTTTTCGGGCAGACGAGAAACCCAAAGGATTTAAAAATTCTCTGGAACTTTCAGAAGATAAACGGGGTCGAGGTGGAAAATCCCGAAAACTTCCCAAATGCCAAAAGGATTTTGACCGTAATCAGAACTGGCCCGGGTACGCGGGAGATTTGGGGCATGATAGAGGAGGCCCAGTCATCTCTAAAAATGGTGACCCTTCTGCCTACCTGTTAGACCCAGATTCTGATGAAGCAAACCAGAAACTGAAAGGGAAGGTCCCAGTTTTTGTTCACCCATCCCTTTATAGAGCCCTTAAACTCACCTACCCTTCGGACATCGGCGGCTTGTCTCAGGACGATACTGTCGAGAATGAGATGGCGTCGGGATCCATGGGACGAGCTGTCGGTGTCCTCACCCCAGCCATGTTCTATCCTGAAGGGCAACCCTAATCGGTTTCACAATGGCACTTTGGTTAGCTAGTTTGAATGCCCGGGGCCTGAGGTCCGAGTCTCGCAGGGCGAGGCTCTCTCGTGACCTTCAGCGCCTCGGGGTGAATATATGTTGTTTACAAGAGACCCGGTTTTCTTCTCATGATCGTGAGGACATACTGTCTAAGGGGGTTCGCCCTTTATTCAGCATGTTTTGATGGTTGTTCGAGGGGTGTCTCTTGGCTAGTGAGCAGGTCTTTGAAGGCTGCATGTACCCTTGTCTTCGCGGATCCGGCGGGCAGGCTTTGCGTGCTGGATGTTACCATAAAGGATAAGGTTCTACGTCTCATTGGGGTTTATGCGCCCAATACCCATTCCGAGCGGCCTGCTTTGTTTCGGCAGATCGCGCCGTTCTTGACGACGTCTCGTCGGGTAGTTTTAGCGGGGATTGGAATGCCGTCCTTGACCCCGATATAGATCGTATAGGGCACAAAAAAGGTACTAACAACCCGGATGTGAAACCATTTCGGGACTTTATCGATGGGTTTGATCTCGTCGATAAGTTCCGGAATGAACACCCTCGGGAGGTAGCATGGACTTGGACAACTAGTGGCAACTCGGCTCCTGGCTCGCTTGCGAGCTACCTGGACCGAGTCTTAGTTAGGAGAGTCGATGTAGGGCTCTTAGGGTGTCCAAGTTTCCATTATATAGTTTATACGGATCATAGGCTTGTCCGGGTCCGTGTAAACTTAGATAAGCCTAAGGTTAGGTTGGCTGGTTACTGGAAATTGAACTGTTCGCTTTTTAGTGATCAGGGTTTCCGGGACCAGCTGTTACTAACGATACAAATGGAATTGACGGGGGCGGTTGTGGGAAATGCCTGATGGGGCAATTTAAAATCTAAAATTCGAACGTTTTCTGCCGATTTTAGTCGTCGACTCAATCTAGATAGATTAGCGGCGCAAACGGCTTTAGAAGATAAAGTTGATCGGGCCGTGAAATCCCGTGTTAGTGGGGACATAGTCTTAGCTAAGGCAGAGTTGGCCTCCTTGCTTATCAAGAAGGATCAAGCTCTGGTAGTTAGGGCTAGGCTAAAAAGAATGTCTTCTGAGGCAACGAATATGGCCGCTGAACTGCGTGTAGAGGAAAATCGAAACGCGGCCAGGCGACATATAGCGTGCGTCACATTACCGGATAAGCGGACCGTGACTACAAACGCGGGCATATGTGAGGTCTTTCGAGATTACTTTCAGGATCTTTTCACCAGGGAGCCCGGTCTGAGCTCTGCTCAGTTCGACGCCTATTTAGCCGACTTTCCCTGCCTCTCGGCAGCTGAAGTGGCTAGGTGCGAGGGACCCATAACGGAGTCGGAAATCTGGGAAGCGCTGAAGCAGGTTGGCCTGGATAAGTCTCCGGGATTAGATGGTCTTCCCTACGAAGTTTACTTGAGGTTGTCGCCCGTTTTTGTTCCTTTGCTGGAACTGATGTACAACCACTGGATGAGGCAGGGTCTTTACCTCAACGCTTCACCAGGGGTGTCATCAAGTTGCTGCGTAAGGACAAGAACGGTGGGGATGGGTTAGGGAACTTTCGCCCTTTAACGATGTTAAACACTGACTTAAAGATTTTGGCGAAGATCTTAGCCAACCGTTTGCAGCTTGTCCTGTCTAGTCTGATTGGCCCCGAACAGACTTGTGCTGTGAAGGGCAGGACTATTCAGGATAACCTTCATATGGTACGCTTGATCTTAGAACAAGTCGACAGTGAAGCCGCGCTGATCAATTTAGATCAGTCCAAGGCCTTCGATAGGGTTGACCATCGATTTCTGGAGGCTGTCCTTTCGGCGGCCGGTTTCGGAGCCGACTTTCGCTCCTGGATCCGACTCTTGTATGCGACCCCGGTGCGCTGGTGGAAGTGAATGGGGTAAGATCGAAGCCTTTCGTATTGTCTCGCTCCATTCGTCAAGGTTGTCCGCTATCGCCCTTGCTTACGTTCTTGCGTTGGAACCATTCCTTCGCAAGTTAAAGGCGAATCCGGTCCTACGCGGAATTTCCCTGCCTGGGGCTTCCACCTCGGCCAGGTATTCTGCCTATGCTGACGACGTTTCGGTTCTTGTGTCGAGCAGAGTCGAGATTGACGAAGTCAGCAAAGAGATCAATGGGTATGAGATGGTGACAGGGGCCAAGATCAACCGCGATTAGTCTGTGGGCTTGCGGTTGGGTGCGTGGAAGGGAGTTTCTCTTCCCGGGCCTTTCCTCTGGACGGATGGGCTGATCAAGATACTCGGCGTCTGGTTCGGTCCTGATCTCCAGTTGGAAATGAACTGGTCGGAGGTACAAGGGCGGGCCGAGGCCGCGGGTAATCTGTGGTCTCGGAGGAGACTTTCCCTGAAGGGAAGGGCGGAAGTTTGTGTTTCACACATCTATCCGATCCTCCTCTACCGACTCTCTGTGCTTCCACTCCCGTATGCCCGACTAATGTCATTAGTCAAGGTCTTGTTCTCTTTCTTGTGGAGAGGCAAGGCCCATATGGTATCTCGCGAGATCTGTTGCCTTCATCCCTCTGAGGGCGGTCTGGGGATGCCTAGCATTGAGATTCGTCAATATATGCTTCGCATTACCTTTTTAGACCGAATGTGTCGTGGTTTGGATGAGGAGGGCACCTTTTTGGAAAGAAGATGTCCGAAAACATTTCCCATCCCTGAAAAGTGTGCACTCGTGCGAGGAGGAGGCCGGCCGTACACCTCGTGCCGAGTGCCCTTCTACCGTGAATGTCGTCGTGCTTTGAAGCTCCTCTTGCGGACGTCGGATGGCCTCTCCGACGCCCAAGCGTTGTCTCGTAAGGCATTATATCGTTTGTTAGTTAGGGGGTCCGTTCAAGATGGTCTGATCGACGAGCTCGGTCTTACGAAGCAGGAGGCTCGCTCGATATGGCCTTGGGCGCCTGGGTTGAAATGTCTCAATAACGATGAGGCATCACTCACCTGGCTGATGATTCGTGGGGCCCTCTGGGTCGGCAAAAAACTTTGTTCAGCAGGCTTGGAGAAATATCCAAACTGTCGTCGCTGTACTGAGGAAGTCGAGACCATTGGTCACGCCTTTTTTCAGTGCAAGACGGTAGTGCCGTTGTTCAAGTTTGTTGAAGGCCTCATGGTTCGCATGCTGCAAGGAAAGTTTTTTTGTCCTGGAAGCCAGTTCTGTTTGTAGCAATGTGGTATCGCAATTGACGAAGGCTGAACACTATGTGTTCTGTTGCTTACTAGGGGTTATGCGAGTCGTGATTTGGACGACGCGACAGAAGGGATTCTATGAAGGCGAGAAGTTCACCTCTTCCCAACTGATCTTGTACTTTAGGCATCAGCTTAAAGTCAAGATCAGGACGGAAAGGCGGCGGCTCCCATCATCAGAATTCGGCAAAAGGTGGGTGAATCTTGCGCGAATGTGTAGAGTGAAAGGGGCTGACCTAGAGTGGCATTTGGATGTCGGTTAGGTACAGAATTTTGTCTTCACAGGGTTGAACATAGGCAACCCACCCAGATATTAGGCTAGACTAGGTTTTCAATTTTTGAATTTTTAGTTTTTTTTTTTTTTCCCGGTTAACTTAGCTAGGGTATGTAAGCTCATTGGTCCCTTTTTATTTCTGTCCCTATTTTTTTTTTTTTTGTTTAATTCCCCATCCCCTCCCTCGTTAGGTGGTTAGTGATGTCAGTTTTCTGGTGGATGCGGGGCGCCTTTCGTTTCGTGTGTGTTTTCGTATTTGTTGTCGTGTATGAATGAGTGAGTGTTTGTGTGAATGCTTGATGGTTTGAATGTGTTCTTATTTTCTTAGTCCCGCATCGATTTCGTCCGGTTAACTGATATTTCTGCCACATTCATAGTTTGTGGGGGTTTTATTACTAACTCAATTTTGTTTAGTTTTTTAAAAATAATTAATTCATTTTGTAAATATTCATTTGGGGATTTTTTTTAAGTTGTTGTTTTTTATGACCCTCCCCATGAACAATATTTGTAAATAAGGGGACTTTAGGACTTCATAGAGAAAAAGAGGTATTATGGTGGACGTAGTAAGAAAGGTAGGAGATAATGTGTTGTTTTGGTGATTGGATTATTGTTGGCATGTTTGGGTCAGTGTCTGCGACTAGCTAAGTTTTAGATTAAAGACAGAAGATGACCGTCATTCCCCATCCCCCTTTTTGGCCTTGTGCCACATTTTGTATTTTAAATGCAAAAAAATAAACTTAGGACAATGGCGTCGCCGATAGGATACTCTTTGGTCCTTGAAGACCCAGAGTACGTAGACACGTGGATTCGTTGCTTTGCTGCTAATGCTAGATGTAAAAAGTTGAAAGACAACAAAAACAGAGGAGGGGGAAAATGAAATCACCGACTTGTTCATGGCTACCGCTGGTTGTGAAGCGATTATGAAGGTTGCTACAATGGTTTACCCTCGAGAACTAGAAGAAATGACTTTCGAAGAAATAAGTCAGGTTATTAAGGGAAACATGAGGCCAAAGAAAAGACTGGTGATTGCAGAAAGGACCAAGTTTATGGCAATGAAGCAGGAAGTGGATGAACCGATAGTAAAATATTTACACCGGTTAAGAAGTGCGAGTAAATACTGTGAATTTGAAAAACTAGGAACAGGAGAACAGACAACGGAAGAAGAATTAATCCAACTAAGATTAATTGAAGGTATGCATAATTCAGCACATAGATATAAGTTAATGGAACAGTTACAACTTACAAACATGCCTTTGAATATGTGTATAGAATTTATACAACAGCAGGAATTAATACATACCTACAACCAAAATAAAAATAAATCCTACGAAGAAATAATGGCTGAAACATATACGGTACAAACAAAAAGAAAAAATTGTGCGTACTGTGGAAAAATTCATGAAATGAAAAAGAAAAATGCCCAGCCTTTGGAAAGACGTGTTCAAAGTGTTTAAAAAAAATCACTTCAAAGAAGTATGTAAAACGAAAAATGTGGAAAGAGTAGAGGATGAAAATAGACAGATTTTTAATGTAAAAAAGGATAATATACAAAATACTGGATCTAAGAACGGAGATACAAAAATAAAAGTGAAAATCAACGACTGTATTGTCGAAATGCAAATCGACACAGGTAGTGACGTCACGATAGTACCCAGAAATTTGTGGGAAAAAATGGGAAAAACCGTTTTTAAAAAAAACAACGTACAACTACGTCAGTTTGATGGCTCGATTATAGCAATTATGGGTTACTTTGAAGGTTCAATAGAATTAAAAGAAAAATATGAAATAGTACCCATTATAGTTACAAATTGCCGAAAAACACGCATGGACTACTGGGGAATGACGTGTTAAAAATAAATTCAACGAAGTTGATTAATGAGATAGAAATAGAAAAAACAGGAAAATTAAAAAACTATGAAGCTAGCCTGAAATTAAAAGAAGATGTTTCCCCCCTCCTACTACGAAGCGAGAAAAATACCAGTGCATTTATTACCATTGGTAATAGCTAAATTGCGAAAGCTAATAAAGGAAGACTTATTAGAACCTGCCCTCCAGGAGGAAGTAAATGGGCATCACCCATTGTGGTATTGAAAAAAAAAGGTGACCTGAGAATTTGTGGAGATTATAAAATGGGGGTGAACCATAAAGTTTGTGCTGACTCGTACCCTATTCCAAATGTGGAAGTAGCTTTACATAAACTTGCTGGAATGAAAGTATTTTCGAAGATAGACCTAAAATCAGCTTACCACCAAATACCGATAAATGAAAATTTTAAAGAAGTGACGACTATAAACACACCTATAGGCCTGTTAAGGTGGAAAAAGAATGCCGTATGGCATAAAAACGGCAAGTGCAATTTTTTCAAAAAGCTATTGAAAAAAGTAATAGGAAATGTTGAAAATACCATCTGTTATCAAGACGATATATGTGTTGGAGATTTAAATGAAGATGATTTAAAGAAAAAAAAAACTGAAAATATACTGAACCGGCTGAGAGACGCTGGTATGACAATAAATACAAAAAAAAGTGTGTAACCAACAGTAATGAAATATCATTTTTTAGGTTACTCAATATCAAAGGAAGGATCTCTCCAGATAAAGTACTAATAGAGAAAATTCTAAAAGTTGCTACACCAAAAAAAAAAAAAGAATTGAGTCCTTCTTAGGTTTGGTAAATTTTTATAGAAAATATGTACCAAAATATAATGAGTTGACAGAGCCATTTGCTAAGTTAAGAAAAAAAAAAATGGAATTCATTTGGTTAGAACACCAACAGAAAGCCTTTGAAAACTTAAAACAGATTCTGGCAAAAAAGCCAATAGTACAAATTTTTTTGACCCTAAGAAGGACATAACTCTAACTACTGACGCTAGTGAGCAGTCCATATCTGGTATTTTGTCACAAGATGGGCATCCCATAATGTATTTATCAAGGAGATTAACAACAACTGAACACAATTATTCGAATATAGAAAGGAGGCACTAGCCATAGTGTGGACAACGCATAGAGCAAGACAGTTTTTGATGGGGAAAAAATTCTTGTTGAAAAGTGATCATAGACCACTGGAATTTATTTTCAACCCAAGAAAAGAGCTACCGAAAGTTACAACGTCCAGAATATTACGTTGGGCGATTAGACTGATGGCGTTCGACTTTGACATTGAATATGTTAAAGGGAATACGATACCGCACGTTGATGCCTTATCTAGATTGAGGTTTTATAGAGAGGAGGACAAAAACGACGAGGAATTTGAAGACACATTCTTGCACCTTGTAGAAACCGATGTAATATCTGTAGATAAAATGGCTACTGAAACTACAAATGACCCAGTGTTAAATAGAATAATGTCGAGGATAAAACAGAATCGCTGGGGAAATTGTTCAATGGCTGAAAGACCATTCAAAGAAATCAGACATAGAATGACTATAGAAAACGGGATAATATGTAATGGAGACTTGGTAGTTCCCCAGAAACACAGAGGAGACAGGTTATAAAAAGTGTACACGATGACGTACATTGTGGAGTGGCAGCTACGCAAAGAAGATTAAAATTGGAAGCGTGGTGGCCGGGGTACTCAAGAGACGTAGAAGACTACGTAAAAAGATGCAAAAAAATGCACAGAACTCAGGAATTTTAAGCAAAAGAAAATACATGTATGGCCCCGAGAAGTAGAACCATGGAGCAGAGTACACATGGACCATGCCTATGTCAATGGGATAGGACTATTATTAATATTAGTAGACGCATATTCAGGTTGGCCTGAAGTGGTGAGAGTACCTGATAAAAAAAGTACCACCGTAAAACAAATATTAAGAGTAATATTTTCGAGGAATGGGACACCGAGAACATTGGTGACTGATAACGCACCAGAATTTGTGGATGCTGATTTGCATGAATGGCTAAGAAAAATAGGATGCAGACCTTACAAGACCCTCCCCTACCACCCCCTCAAAGTAATGGGGCAGCGGAAAGGATGGTCCAGACGGTAAAGAAGGGCATAAAAGCATGCTTGCAACAGAAGGAGGAAATCGATGCTTTCCTACCAAGATTACTATTAAGTTACAGAACAATTCCACATGCAGGCAGGCCGGAAAGTCCATCTGCCTTAATGGGCAGACAATTAAGGTCCCCTTTGACTATGTCATATGCCACAAATCAAAAGATGTGGTACAAAAGAAATAGGAATATGCAACCAGAGTCAGCCAAATTTATTATGCAGAAAGGACATAATACTGCAATATTAAATAAAGAAAATGGGAACAGTGTTCTAGCTCATGCTGACCAAATAAGATCCCAAGGAGAAGAATCTGATGAGGAAATGCCTTCAGAGATGCCCATTATTGATGTATCAGAAGAGTTAATGCAGAATGAAACTGCGGAGGAAGAAGTAGAGAGAGATGAGTTAGAAGAGGAAGACCAGAGTATGCAAGAGGAACAATTCGATTATAGGGAAAGACGTGATAGATCTAGATCTCCAAGGGAAAGGAGAGAGATAAAGGAAGATGTTCAGGAGGGCACAAGAAGAAAGGCCCCTACAAGAAGTACTGATATGCAGCATAAGGCCCCTCCGTTATAGGGAGATGGAATGATATGCAAATTAGTGATAATTTGCATATGAGCAAAATATCCCATATAATAAAAACTGGACACCAACGAGTTGAAACGGAAATGGAACATAATAAAACCTGACACCTCAAAAACAAGTAAGTGTCAGTTTTTAATAAGCATAGATTTAGAAGCTGGAACACAGATTTTATTTCTCATAAAAATGTATATCATGAAAATTATGCTAACATAGAGGAACTATATAGGTCCACAAAGTCATAAATGTCTGGTGAAGACACCTATACAGAAACTTTTCAAACATCATCAGGATTATGACAAGGAGGAAATGAGATCTCAAATCTATCTAATTATATATAAGCATGGATGTGAAGAGATGTGTGCTGATCATTTAACTGTTGCATACCACATACCAAATGAATCTACTTTCCTACTCAAGACCAGTGTACAGATGATTAGGGGGGCTAAGCCAATAACATAGGTATTCATAATTGGGATTACTATCAAATATTCCAAGAAATAGACTCAAAAATAAACCTTTCTAAACAGAAGCTATAATCTGGAATTGAAATAAAAGCAGGGATAGCATCTACCCTGAATCTATCCTAAAAATTATGGATGTGGAATTAGTTAATACTAAACACTTTAAATACCTCTGTGTATGTATCAGTTATAACAAATTTAGTATAAGTAAGGAAATTGAACATATAATAGACTGTAATAGAGGTAGTTTCACATAACACTGCAACTTGCTAGAAAACCAAAACATTAGCATAAAAATATGAGTTATGTTCTTAAAAAGCTTCATCAGATTGAGACTTTCATATTGGATGCCATGCATTGTGGCAAACTCCTTCTGAAACAGTCAGCTGTATACAACTGATTTCTCAGATCAAAAATTAAAATTGGCTTTCAATGAAAAAAGCCTATATATTTTAGCAAGGACCATCCTTCATTGAAACTCATAGACTAGCACAACAGAATCACAAGCTAAGAACAATACCATTTAACAGAAACCACATCACTTGAGGATTTTTAATAGCAGCAATAATTAAAATACATAGCATATTAGAGAAAATAATAAAAACATCAAGATGCTGACATTCCACACAACTTCAAACAAAAAAGTAAGGAATAAAGAGTGATAAGTTATTAAATTTTTTGTATTTTAATTATTTAAATCATTGTTATTTAGACATTTCTCATTCACAAGACATATTAATCTTGAACATTTCTGTGTCATTTATTATGCATTAAAATTGTCAAATCAGTCAAATTGTAAGTCACAAAAGAATATAAATCAATTGTAGAATATCAATAGTAAATAATTTGTATAAGAAATTACAATATATATAACTAGACTAAACTATTTGCTATAATGCTAAAGAAAATCATTGTTAAAAGATTTTCATAGCATGGAATTTGCAAAAGAATTTTATTTTCAGTCTATGCAAGATGATTGTATAGAAGGTAATTTGCACATTATTTCTTTATCAAATTAGCTTCCATGAATTTCTATGATTACATATTTGTTATATATTTCTTTATTAAAGCAATGAAAATCTACATGTCTTTTTTATAAATATGTGATCATCTTCAAAATGTTTAATAAAAAGAAAAAAATCAGTTATTATAATATGCAGTTACAGTTGTATAGTAAACTATTATGTTCAGTCACTACAAATTAAGTCTATGTTTACGGTAATTGAAAATGCCTGAGTTTTGTAGTGATATTTCCAGAAAAAAATGACTGATGAAGAAGAAGAAGATGATGATGAAAAAGATATGCTGAAGTGAAACTAGGACAGATATAAGAAAAAGAGTCTAGCAAATTGATATTACTGAATGAAAGTGAAGACAATCAGGAAATGTTTCCAAAAACTCCTTGAATTATTGTCTATGAAGGTTGAAGTTGAAAGAACATAAAACTTATCACAGACAGTAGGAATGGTTGAAGAATCAGATTTAAATCTTATTTTTTTAAGAGAGTTTACATAATAGATAATAATGGAAGCAATTGCAGGGAATTTACATAAAAAAATGAGACTAAAGGAAAAATGAGATTTGGATGCAAAAAAGGGAGAAGCAGTAAGAAAAGAAAATAACAGAATAGAAGCAAAATAAATGAAGATAATTATTAAAAATGTATGAGTCTCTAATTTAGAGTATTGTTCTTTGTGGAGCAGTTTTGATTGCTGAAATGAAATAGAAAGGAATAAAAATACAGTTAGGTAAAAGATGACTTAAAAGGAAAATGAGTATAAATGAATATTTTGAATGGATTAAAAAGAAAAAAAACTTCACTAGCTATTATATAACAATGATGATAATATTTGGTTGGACAAAAAAGGAACTCAAATCAATGGAATCTCATGACTATGCAGAAAGCTTTACACTGAAAAGATGACACAGGCAGATTATATGTGAAAAGGAAGGAAAGCAGCAAAGACTCATCAACATTTGGAGACTGTATCTCAAATGGTCAAAATAGAATTGTATTCACACATGCAAGAATGCTATGAAAATATCATTTAAAATGTTCAAAACTGTAACAAGAAATTAAAAAAAAAACACTGGTAAAGTGAAGGACTCAACAAAGAAAGAAAAAAAGATAAGAAAATTGGTATGTGAGAATTTAAGTGATATATAGAAAATATCACAGTAAAATGTTTCCCCTACAGAGAAACAGTAAACACTATAATGAAAGCAAGTAGGACAAATAATATAAAATAAGACATGAAAGGGTATCAGCAGTTACTGGTAACTGTGCAAATGGCTTGGATTCAATGATGTAGAGGAATGGAATCAGCACAATCCAAAAAATGTGCTGGGAAAAATCACATTGGGATTTCAGCACCAATACTAACCATCCTATCCAAGCAAAAAGAATGAATGAAATAATTTTGAATAAGAAAAAAATGAACTTTCAGATTGTGGCGATAACTGTGGTGGCAGACTACAGAGTGAAAATGAAAGATTTTAGAAATATCAGAGCTGAGAAAGATATGGAATATGTTAGAATTATGCCCAGGATAGTTAGTGTTGGAACAATGTCAAAACATTGGAATTGAGATTGGAAGAATTGTCAATGTGAGGAATGGCTTGAGTCTGTACAAACAATGGTATTACTGCAATTGAGAAAAACCTATTGGAGTTTTGAGAAGACTTCTTCAGTAACCATCTTGTTGGAACAACAACAATAATAATAATAATAATAATAATAATGAGGGTAATAAAACTGAATATTGTGTATGATGAAAGTGGGTTGATTATAAAAAACATATAAGGATTATAAAATAATGGAGCAAAATAATTTAAATAAAAAACAGGTCTTTATGTATTCTTAAATAGGAAAGGTATAAAAGAGATTATTTAAAGTATTATAGAAAGAATATTGTTGGCATTAGCTAAATAAAAATAGGAAGATAGGATGATATTGTGGTCAGTGTTGATTATATTTACTTATCTTCTGAAATTGTTTTGCTTGGAATGAATATTGAATTGTATAATGGTCTCTCCTCATTTCTTGCATTGTTGGTGGTTGATCAAAGTGTTAGACAATCTGATATTACATCTTGAGTTTTATGGGAAAAATTATTAATATTGATATTTAAAAAACAAAAATACTAATAGCAACAAAAGTCCATCTGAATTTGAGCTCACTTGTCTTTAACTTGCATGATTTGATGAAAGAAATAAGAACTGGACAAAGAAATTAGTAGCAGTTAGATAAATTAAATAAATTTACATTTGATTCATGTTAATATCATCTGGCTAAGTTTTATAAAATAAAAGGGACATTTCAAAAATAACTCCATCCAACAAGCTAATAATTTTAAATAGCTGTAGTGACACTATTAGAACATGTGATAATTATGTCAAGATAACTAGAAAAATAAATGTGAAATAACTATCAAAGTTATTGCTTCAGACAATGTTATATAGGTACCATAATTCCTAGCTTTCTCTTGACAAGATAGTTTAAAATCAGCAATGGTGGTCAATGAACCAACACATTTATAGGTACTTATAATGTTTAAGTTTATGCTGTTTCCCAGTTCTTTGATCATGATAATATTTTAACTATTAAAGATAAGAATGGTATCAGATTGAAAATAATACCAATAATTGAATTGGTGTATATATATATATATATATATATATTTCTGAAATGAGTTATTATGTACACTATTTACATTATTTGGACTATTGTCCTCATCTTTGTCGCCATATTTATTACAACGTTTCAGCTGTTGTATGCTCCGGCTTTCTTCGGTGGTTGGAATGTCGAACTGAACCCTTTCTTTTACTCACTGGGGTAGACTGTTCTAGTTCCACATGCCATGTCTAATGGATGTCATTTATCAGTTATCTCCTGCTAATTCCCCTCTCCAAGTTCTCCACCACCTTAACCAGGTATTGAACTCACACTTGTTGGGTCCTGTCATTGGATCTAACACTTTTATCCATTGTACCATGTGTCCTTGAGGACATCTGTGTATGAATTTCTGGATATTATAAACCTAATGTCTTCAGCAACTATTTTTCCACTGCTCATATTGCAATTTTTGCTGTTATCATTACATGTTTTACCAGAGCTCATATTGCAATTTTTGTTGTTATTATTGCTTTTCTCTGGCACACCTTATTACTGGTTCCCATATTGTATTCATTTCTATGCTTGGTCAGCTCAAGAGATTTTTGTGGCCTAGCATATGTGTTGATTCCTTAAGTTTACGAATTTTCCAATGATGCTCTTTGTCTATGATCTCACCCTGATCCCACAGAGAATGGTGATCTCCCTTTTCTCTCCATATGTGGTCAACCACACCTGATTTTTCCACTTCCCCTCGTGTTACAGCTTTCTGGTGTTCTTGAAGCCTTACCTTAAGGAGGCGGCCTGTCACCCCTTTATATTTCTTTCCACAGATGCAATGATAACAGCAAAAACTGCAATAAAATGTAAAGTGGTAAAAATGGTTGTTGAAGACATTAGGTTTATAATATCCAGAAATTCTTACACAGATGTCCTCAAGGACACATGGCACAGTGGATAAAGGTGTTAGTTAGATACAGTGACAGGACCCAACAAGTGCGAGTTCAATACCTGGTTAAGGTGGTGGATCACTTGGAGAGGGGAATTAACAGGAGATAACTGATGAGTGACATCCATTAGACATTAGAACAGTTTATTCCAGTGAGCAAAATAAAGTGTTCAGTTCAACATTCCAACCACTTGAAGAAGGCATACAACGGCCGAAATGTTGTAATAAATATAGCAACAAAGATGAAGACAATAGTCCAAATAATGTAAATAGTATATATATATATATATATATATATATATATACCAATTCAATTATTGGTATTATTTTCAATATATATATATATATATATGTGTGTGTGTGTTGTTATGCATGGTATGGTTTATTTAAATGCTCTATTAATTCGATTTTAACCAACAGAAAGCAAATATAGTGTTTTTTAATTTTCAGCCAAGTTAGGCATGCAGTGATAGCAGGTTAGATGAGACACCTCTTAGCTGTATGCCCCATTTTTTTTTTAATTTCCTTTCAATCAGTAGTAAGAGGAAGTTGTGGATGTGTGGTAGTTGGCAGTGGGGACAGAGATGGCATGAAGAAGCGGGAGGAGAGAATGATTGAAAATACCTTAAAGACAATACTGTAGGGAGAAAAAAAGAGAAATGACTGCTCTTAAAATTGAGGATAGAGTTTTGCTTTAAAAACAGATAAAAATAAAAGAGGTTGCTTTAACTTTTTATTTGGATCTTTTAAGCTAGGATTGGCAGGATTTTAGTTTGAGAATAGGGAGTGAAGCGACAAATATCATGAATTGATCAAAAGGCATTCAGAAATAAATACAAACATGTCAAGAACCTGGATTAACAAGGACTCCCTTGGTGCTAGGGGTTCAAATGGCCTTTTGCTTGACAATGCAACTTAGTTGTTTTGTTTTATAGTTTTCATTAATTCCTTTTCATTTTATTTTTCCCTTTGCTATTCAGTGACATTTCCAAAACATTCAATTTTTTTTAGTGCAAAGCTTGCATTGACACAATACAATGAAGAATTCCACTGAGGTGACAGTGTTGGCAGGGCAAGAAAAAGGACAATAAAGTTTAATTTGTGAGTATGATGTTCTGGTACATCAAAAATTATTTGGGTTATGTCTAGGTTTAAGATAATTTCCAAGCTTCAAATTAAGACTGGTTACAACTTTCATTGTAGATAGAATTTTCTTATATAAAAAAAAAAAAAATTTCAGGAATCAAAACCGCTTATGCTTTAGGCCAACACACACACACAAAAAACAACAAATATTGATAATTTAAACCCAGTATAGAACATCACCCTCAATCAAACTGGAACAATCATAAACCCAACATAGGTCACACCCCCAATCAAACAGGGAAAATCATAAACCCAAGATTTGTCCCCATCCCCAATCAAACTGGGGCAATCCTAAACCCAAGTTAGGTCATCATCCCAATCAAAATGGACAATCATAAGCCCAAGATAGGTTATCACCCCAATCAAACTGGGGCAATATTAAACCCAAGATATGTCATCACCCCTAATCAAACTGGGACAATTATAAACCCAAGATAGGTCATCACACCCAATCAAACTGGAGCAATCATAAACCCAAGATTTGTCCCCATCCCCAATCAAACTGGAGCAATAATAAATCAAAGATAGGTAATCACCCCCAAGAAAACTGGGGCAATCATAAACCCAAGATAAGTCATCCCACCCAATCAAACCAGCACAATCTTTAACCCAAGGTAGGCCATCTGCTCCAATTAAACTGGGGAAGCATAAACCCAAGATAGGTCATCATCCCCAATCAAACTGGGTTAATCGTAAACCCAAGATTAATTATCACCCCAAATCAAACTGGCAATCTTAAACCGAAGATTGGTCCCTATACCCAATGAAATTGGGTTAATCATAAACCCAAGATTTTTCCCCATCCCCAATCAAACTTGGACATATATTAAACCTAGTTATATCCTATCATGAAAGCAATGAAATAATTAATAATGTAATACATTTCATGTTTCTTTTCCAACCTATATACATGAAATGAATTCTTGCCAAGATCCCAATCTATCAATAATTACACAAGTCACCTGTTGCATGGCAACCTATGAAAATTTCAATATAAAATAAAGACATAAAAGTCTGTAATTAATGCTTGATGAAAATAATTCTTTGAAATTTGAAGAATTTGAAACATTATAAATGAAATGGAAAATCGATTATTATTTTCCGATACACACTTGTACTACTGAAAAAAAACAAAAATTAAGAAAATATTAACAACTACTTGTACATAATTATTTGCATACATATTTTATATAACCAAGTGTGTAAGAAGTAATAGTTCAATGAAGCTTATTGGTAGATTAACACACTGGAGGTGCTTTAACTTCCATTAAAAGTTATATGAACCACTAATGCGAATAAGAATTAATAAATAGTTTACTAATAAAATTAACTAAACTCATAAAGTCTAACATTTGATGATGAAGTAAAAGCTTGTCTAATGAACTTTGAAAACAGAGAGAGGAGTAGAGTTGAAACAATTTTTAAAAACTGATGTTTGATAGCAATAGTCACTTCTTTCTATATATAACATTAGTCCTTGTTGGGGAACAAACTTTTTTCAGAGAATTAAATTTAAGAGAGATAGAGAAAACATTGACAGGAAAATAAATGTTTATCTTTGGAAGTTGAAGGTTTATTTATTTACGTACAAAATAATTTTAGCTGCCAGCAAGTCTCTTCTTATAATTATTGTTCAAATCCTTGAGCAGGCATACAAATATTGGTTAAATATCTCACCCTTCCATACTTATTGATGCGAAGGGTGATAGTAATATCTATAATAATTGCAGATATTTTTCACAACTGAACATTTATCTTTGACCTCAAAATATCCCAACAGAAAAATGAATGAGATGTAATGATAACAATGATAGCAAAGATGCTGACTGTATTTTGTTGTGAATAAAATAAGAAACAATGTACAAAGTTACTTTTGCTATTATGTAATTTTTGTTCTAAACTCTGCCCAGCACATTTACAGGTATAAGTGTCTCTGTTTGGTGAACAACAGTCATACACCATGTCATGTAAATCGATTTTTCATAGTAAAATTGTTATAAACCAACTGGTATTGATAAAATTTTTAAGATATATATGTATGATGTATATACAATGTGAATTTTGGCTTATAATATTTTAAATATTTACAATATTTTGTGAGTGTGAGATTTCATGTAATTCAAGGATTTTCATCATATTGGAAATAAATATATATGATAGTATAGTTAAGGATATTTATTTTTTAATTTCAAATTTATAAAGCTGAAATAAAAGATATAAGTTCAAAAGAGAGAAAGTTACTAAGTGAATTGGAATACAACATTAGAAATTGTAGAAAAGTTCAACAGAAATCATCAATCAAAAAAATTGAAAACAATGGTAAGAAAAATGATTAAAAATGCCACAGAAAAAAGATTTGAGAAAATTAAAAGAGAACTGGTTACATGTAAATATTTTGGGAAATTACTGTTACAAATACAAACAGAGAAAAGAGATATATAATAGTAAGAACATAGGACATAAAAGCCATCAAACCTTTAAAGATTAACAAAGAGAAACTTTTAAGTTAAACAAAGAAGTACAGGAAAACTGATATAATAAATAATAATTTCTAATGATAAATGTAGGACCACATTGAATGGACATGGTGACCAGGATAATTGTCAGATCCTTCATAGAAATTATCAACCAATATAACTTACAAGACATTTAGGAGGTAGTGTAATATTCTGGGATTAGATGGACATTATGCATTATGAGCTCCTTGGATGAAATCAAATGTTGAATTCAGACAAGTGCTGTTCCTAGTTGGACTAATTAAAGGAAACAGTTAACAAAAATCATAAGGAATTGGCCAATCAGAAAGATGTCTTTCTTCCATCAGAATAACACTAGTCCTCACATCATTTTGCAGACCTAACAGAAATTAGTACAGGTTGGCTGGCATATCATACTTCATCTAGTATACTCACTTGATCTTCATCTTATAATAGCACTTTTATTGATCCCTAGAAAATTCTCTTAATTGGAAGAACCTCAATTCTCTGGGAGCCTGTAGAATTCATTTAGAATCCATCACCCAGAAAGATACCAAGTTCTGAGAGGATTTAATCATGAAGCTACCTCAAAGAAGGCAACAGATGAACAAAATGGCATATATGTGGTTGAATAAATCTATGTACAAATGTCTAAATATTATATTTGATATTCACTTAAAAATGCTTGTTTTTAACCAATATAAATAGAAATTCTCATACTATATTATATCTAATTATATCCTGAACATTTTACCAGTGGTTGGTTCATATTAATTCTATTGTTAAAATATTGACTTTCATTCATTTAATGTGGATTATCATTGCACTATAACAAAACACTTATAGACTAATCAATATTTCTTAAATACTGGAAGTTTGTGAAAATCATTTACTTTTTCTATGGATTTTGTCCTATATTAAAACAGATACCATCTTTTTGAGAATATATTTCAGCAGTTACGTTAAAATATTATTGTTCTGCAACAGCTTTTAATTGGAAATGATATGTGCAACAGATACTGGATCAAATTATATGAGTAAAAGCTTTACCTTTAAGAAAAACAAGCTAAAATAAATCATAGCATATCACTTATTGATATAAATTACATAAGATTAATAGAGATTAAATAATATTAAAACATGTAAGAATTTATTGATTTAATTTTGATACCATATGTCATATATGATAAACTTGTTTATGGAACTCTGACATAGACTTCAATATGTTGAGAAGCTTTATTTGCTTAAGGCAGTTTACAACTTTTCATTATTAAATAATACATGATTATATAAAAATAGTATATAAATAAAGTATATAAATAAAATAGAATTTTATAATAGGATTTTATAAGCACAGTTGTATATTTATAACCTTTCCACTATCACATTTACTAAATCTATTTTTACAAGTAAGATGAATATTTTATACATTGCTTAGATTCTCAGTACACCAAACATTTGATCTCCTAACAATATTTTTTCTCTTAGTTTACAAAAAAGGGTTTACACTGGACATTTAGATTCCAGATAAACTGAAATGCCAAAACATTAGAAACAATTCCTCCTTTTGTCTTAATAACAGTGGCTATGTGACATGATATAGAGGCTACAAGGTGCTAAAGTTATTGCATGGGAATATCTATTCCATGTCAATAACTGTTATTTATTGGGCATGGTTAAAGAGGAATTACTCAGGTCTGCAGCATATTCCATACATGCTCAATGTGGCTTAAATCTAATGAGTGCAGGAGCCAATGGAAGATATGGAACTCATCCAGTTATTCCTAGCATCAATTTGATTTTACCTACACATGATGTGGTGCTGTGTCATCATGCTAGAACAAACCATCTCCACTGGAAAATATGATGGAGGTGAAAATGGTCTGTGTATATCACAACTGCTTTCAAGAGGGATTCCATTTTCATTAATAGATTATGTGAACTTTAGTAAAATATATACAACACTATTAAAAGAGTGACCACTAGCTTGTACATTTCCTTGCTGACAAATTGGATCCATAGTCACATGTAGTCTCCTACACACAAAAACTATCTTGACTATCTGCCTGAAAGAGTTTGGAAATGTAATCTATCTCCAAAAATTTAAATGTAAGGTCAATCGTCATGTCTGTTTGAATTCTGTTTCTTTATTGTCCCTTTCCCCAATAACATTTACTTAGTGATTCTATTGCCTTTCTTGAGGTGAAACGGTAAAAAAATCCCCCCAAAATCCACAGTGTCAATAAAAGTTCAAATATGCATACATCTGAAGTTATATGCAGTTGTATACTTATACTTATATGAAGTACATCCAAATATGATAAAGTTAGATGTAAAGATGCATAAATATATATTATTATTGTTTATTTCTATTATTTATTCTGCTCTAGATTAAGTTATAATTGTACATTAATATGAATATGATTATTTTCTATGTATTTGTCTATAAATGTGAACACACTCAAGCATATAAGCATATGCATTCACTAGATATGGCATACTCTAATTTATTTAGAATTTCTCTTTAAAAGTTTTATAAATATCAACAATCTCACTATCTCTGACTTTCTCTTGTACTCCACCACCTTTTTGATCATGAATAAATTTTAGTTATAGACCAATAAAATATTTCTATATCATGAATACTAAGAAGCATAAGTAGTTGAGTGTCACATTTTAACTTTTCATACTTTGTTCCTTGAAAAACATTATTTATTTCATTCTTGCTATGAATTTCAAATGATTTTTATTATGAAAATATCATTCTTTACAATTTGTAAATAGAATTTCTCTGATAGGACCAATTTTTTTAAATATTTTCAGTGTTAATTTCTGTGGCCTCTTCATTTTTGTTTTCATTTCAACAACCTTATAAAAATGTTCGCTAACGATATGACACCGCATAGAATTAAATTAAATTGATATTTATTTATATTTGATTATTATTTAGTGGTGTGGGATTTTATTATGCATTTTGAGGGTTATTCATCATATTGTAAATAATTACATATAATAGGATAGTTATTTACTTTTTAAGTTCAGCTATATAAAGATTGTCATAAGAAAATATAACCTTAAACAAGAAACAAGCTGTTGTAAAGATATTGAGTGACAGGAGCACAGTATTGGAAATTGTGAAAAAGTTGAACAAAGATCATAGAACAAAGAAATTCAAAACATTGGCAAAATAAGAACAAGAAAAATAAATGATTTAAGAATGTCACAAAAAGAGATTTAAGAATTAAAATGGTAATAAGCAAGTAAATTGACCATCAAAAAAATATTTGTTGAGGCTTGTGTTGTAAATGTAATCAGAGAGAAAAGATGCAAAATATTAACATCATGAGCTACAAATATGAAAACAAGCAAATTGTCACCTTTAAATAAAAGATGCAAAATATTAACATCATGAGCTACAAATATGAAAACAAGCAAATTGTCACCTTTAAATAAAAGATGCAAAATATTAACATCATGAGCTACAAATATGAAAACAAGCAAATTGTCACCTTTAAATAAAAGATGCAAAATATTAACATCATGAGCTACAAATATGAAAAACAAGCAAATTGTCACCTTTAAATAAAAGATGCAAAATATTAACATCATGAGCTACAAATATGAAAACAAGCAAATTGTCACCTTTAAATAAAAGATGCAAAATATTAACATCATGAGCTACAAATATGAAAACAAGCAAATTGTCACCTTTAAATAAACACTACAAAGAGAAATCAAGAATGTATAAGAATAAAGTTTCAAAAAACCTTTCTTTTTTACCAACATTGGTTGGTTAATACCAATTTTATTGTGAAAACATTGAATTACATAATTGTAATTATACTACATGTGATGTAGTATAAATATTTTTATACAACTATATTTCCATTTGTATCAATAGTTGTATGTATTTGTGTATAAAACTATTTTTTATATTCTCTGTATAAGCAATTGATATTATTACTTACCTTTCCTAGTGAAGGTATTCTTTGAAAGAAATTAGAGAGAATTAGTTTGAGTAAATCTTAAAATAAAATACTTTGAAGATGTCCTAATAGATACTATTAAATAATTTGCAGAGACCAGACATAAGAAAAAAGAGTGAATTTGTAATACTAAATGAAGTAATTACAGGACAACTTATGATACTGTTCATGAATGTGTGTATATTATAAGTTAGTGAAAAGATTGACTGCTGGATTGAAAAATAGTGTGCTACTTGTTTGCCCATATGTGTTTCAAAAAGTATTCAAACACATGTACAGACTGAAAAGAGCACAGAAGACCATGAACAACAACAGTAGTAGGAACAGAAACAGCAAAAACTTTAATAAAATAAGAAAACTGATGAAAACAGAAAAGAAATGTCTATGAAAGATTTACCTGAATATCTAAGATATTGCTAAACAATTACTTTTTATTTAAAAAATAAATTTTGTAGCAGTTTAGTTTGTCAATATTTACTGGTGCACTGGAATATTAACTAGGATACTTAGAAATGAATGTACAAATCTATGAACATTTTGCAATGTCTATTCTGTCTATAAGTTTGTATGTATAAATGTTTATATCTATAAAATATATATTTGTTTATATAGAAACATGTAATATGCCCACACACATTCATTCATTTATGAAAATTGACTGACCATGTGTACATAGAACCTTAGTATCTTAGAATATGAATAAAATATAAAACAACCTAAAGTATCAAGAGGAGGTTGCTATGTCATTGTCCTCAACTAAGTTATTAAGTGGAATGTTAATTCAAAGCATTACTTTCAATGATAGAACAATGTTCATTGATTGTTAGAAGAGAGATAAACTTCAATGATCTGTTGACATTTTCAGCTGTTCATGTGATGACATATCAAAATAAAATTTTATAGCATATGTTTGCAGAAGTTTATTTCATGATATTTTCGGATAAAGCGAACTATTTCAAGGAACATCTTACTATAAAGACTCTCTAGAACCACTTGAGAATTATTTTGGATAGATTTCAGCTGCACTTCACTGTTACTGAGAATAAGATAAGTGCTATTTCTTGAAAGTGCTATTTCTCTTTAGTTGATTATAATTAATAAGGCAGACATTAAAAATTAAATTGAAGTCTCATTGCCTTTCATCTACCAGTTTTAATACTTGACTCTCACTTTGTATATGAGGTTAAGTAATATAATTGAATATACATATATATATAACAACCTAAAGTATCAACAGGAGGTTGCTATGTCATAATGGAAGCTTTAATAATAAAAAAGAAAAAGCCAACTCTTAACAATATTAACACGAGCAAGGCCACAATGTGCTAACCATATTCGGAAATTAAAAACATCTCTACAGCACACTAAAACATACACATAATGCAGACACTCAATTAAGCTGAAAAATCGAATCATCCTTGATAATGGCTAAAGGTATAGCTAAAAGTGCTCAGAACCATAAAACATTTGGACAGTTTTTACAAACTCTTTGTCCAGAAAAGAAAACTCTTGTTCGAACACAAGAAAAATTAAATAAAAAAAACTTAACTGTATTTATTGTCTGTCATTTTTTAATGAAACATGTATATATATATATATATATATATATATATATTTAATATATATATATATATATATATATATATATATATATATATATATATATATATATATATATATAATTAAATGATTAAAAGATAAATTAAAGGAATTTGCTAAATGAAGTTTTGTGATCAAAATTTTTTTAAAAATTTATATAAATATATAAATATGTTCAAATGTGTGTGTGTGTTATTGTTCAAAATTGCTTTTCAGTCTATGAGATAAGAAGAAGATAGATGGGTCTATTATTTATACACTTTTATAATTCACATTTTTTATTATATATTTTTTTTTATACAGAAAATAAGGATCTATCTCACATCAAATCATCTTTAAATTAAATTCAGCAAAAGAATTAAAATTGAACTTTTAAAAGGTAAAAATTTAAACAATTAATAAGTTTTGAGTTCTTTTTGTAAAATTATTGATGCCTAATTCATCTCATCCTCCCTAAATACTGTGAAGGATGGCCAAAATAAGATCCTGTTTTAAAATAAAAATATAAATTTTTTCAAATCCAAAAGGAAAATTCTTTAATTTTTTTAAAATTTTAAATTGAAAATTCATTTTGGAAACAAAATGAAAATAAAGTTACTTCTTTGACATGCATTAAAAGCAATGATAATAAAAAAATTTAATATATTAATAAATTTTAAAAAATTATTAAACTTCAAAAATTGAATCTGAGTCTTTAACAAAAAATGTTCCCTATATATATATATTCTATAATTTTTATATATATAAATGCATCAATGAAACCAAACTAAAGTTTTTTTGTGCTTGTTTCTTGGACACAGTTTACACTGTATTTTATATATATATATATATATATATATATATATATATAATATATATTCGACCCACTTCAAAAATAAATATTATGTTAGTAAATGGATCAAACTCATAACTGTTTCAATTTACCTTCCTGGGAATATATATATATATATATATATATATATATATATATATATAATTCCATCTAGCTCCTACATGTAATGTTTTCTTTTTTCAAAAAAACTACAACAGACCATAGGAAATTCAAATAATACTTTTATAAATTAGATTGAACAATTTATATATTTTTTTATAGCAACTTTTTTTATTTTTATCATCCGGCACTGGGCATGTGGCTTGTGTTAATTATAGAGTGTTTCCAGAATTGAAAGTCTGCATTACCTCTCACTTAACTGTGCCCTTCGAGAAAAATCTTAATTCATTTCTCAAACATTTAAAAAATCAACAAATTCATATGATTCTGTATGGCATATTCATACCTTTGCTTGATATGTACTTTCATGCCAAATTCCATTTTGACAGATTACTATCTGTAACAAGGCAAAACATTATGGGTTATCAGTGAGAAGATTTAATCTACTGACATACCATGAACATTTGTCTCTCCCTTTGTGAATATTTATAAATTAAAAATTAATTTTGGAGACAAACAATATTTATATATATAATATATCATCTGTTCTTATATATATATATATATTCAATCAACTAAAAAATTCATTTTAATAAACTTATTAATGCTAATAATGCTGAACAGAAATCTTTAAAACTTGAACCTAAAATTGTTGGTGATTATAGACATTATATATATATGGTACTATAAAAACACATAAACCTAACTATCCTCTCCGTCCTATCATATCGATCAATTCCAACTCCTGTATATCATCTAACAAAACATCAACCAACTTATTACTCCTAATTTTCCTAGTAAATATAGTGTTTTAGTCAACATTATTATTAATCCAAATTAAAAAAAACAAAAAAACCTAACAATGAAATCATTTTTCATTATATATGTTGAAAAACTTATTTTACCAAATGTCCCTGTTATTAAAAACTATTGACATAATTATATGTAAATATATACAGTAACTCATCTTTTTTTTAACTTAAAATTAATCCTAATATATTAAAAAAACTACTATTAACTTGTACTACTGAAGTCCCTTTCTTCAATCAATCATTAACAATTATATATATATTGAATATGATATGTATATTTTTAATTAAATTGGGTTGGAAATTTAGCCAACATGATTTCTACATAAAACAAACCTTAATGTCGAACCCCGGAAAGTTAAGATTATCCAGATTTTAAAAAACATCAATTTACCTAAGATACGTTGATGATATTCATATGACAAATATTTAAAAAATATAAATGAAAATAATTCAACTTCAAAAACGGTTCCAAAATAATTTGTCCTTAAAATTTTATATGAACTCAATATTATTAATAAAAAAATCCTTCCTTGACATATTGATAAACACAAATAATAACAAATTTACTATTTCACCATTAAAAAACCTACAAGCATAAATTCATGTATATATTGAACTACAAGAGCGAATGCCCATATTAGTAAAAATAGCAATTATAAAGAATCTAATACATCGAAAAGAAAAACTAATTCATCCACAAAACAGATTTTTTACAGTGAACTAAAGAATATAAAAACAAACATTATTAATAATAGCTTTAAAACAATATAGTTGATGAACA
This sequence comes from Acanthosepion pharaonis, assembly GCA_903632075.3. Taxonomy (NCBI): domain Eukaryota; kingdom Metazoa; phylum Mollusca; class Cephalopoda; order Sepiida; family Sepiidae; genus Acanthosepion; species Acanthosepion pharaonis. The sequence continues at coordinate 78,327 of CAHIKZ030001362.1, read as the reverse complement.
AATAAGATGCTTTCTTAGAAATCTCAATAATAAGCAAATTGTACATAATACTGCTTTTACTGATCTCAAATATATTAATCTCCTATATCGTAATCAAATATTTACTAATTATAAACAAGATGAAAATATAAAAAAAATTAGTAAATTTTAATATATCAACTAAGATCCAGCAAAAAATTAAATTAATCATATAACTACACTAAATCTAGTATATCCAATTTAATAAAGAATTTTAATTCTTCCCCCTTAGTGATTTGCAAAAAACCAACATAGTTTATAAATTCAGAGCCCTTTGGGAGAAATTATTTCAACGAATTAAATAATATTTATGTTGGTCACACCACAAACTCGCTTTCACGACGCTTGAAAATACATTTTAATGAACTTTTATATACATTTTTTATGCATTTAAAAAATATATATGCCTGCCCTATATATAAAGAAAATTCCGTAAAATACTTGTCGAAAACACAATTATACTTCGACAATGAAAAACAATAGACAAAAACTAAAAATATTGAAGCATTATACATCAAACAGTTAAAACCAAACCTAAACAAAATTTACTATGGCATCTCTACAAATATTCTTAAAATGTCTATAATTGGTAACAGAAAACATTGGTTTATATAACGGCTTTCTAGTACTAGAATCATTCTCCAATTCACTCTTGTATCATTTTTGTGACATCATGAGATGCGGTGCGATTTTCGCTTCTAGCGTCTTATATGCGTGTGTTTATCGTTGCTTAGATTTCATCTATGATAAACAATGACAGACTATCATCACTGTCTTGTCCGTATATTGTTTAATATATTTTATAGTATATTGATTTTGATATATATAAAGATTTTGATAATGGCTTAATATAAGCCGAAAGCTTAGATTATTAAAAAAATATGGATCAATATTGTGAATTTCTTTTCTTCGTTTAATGATAATGTTATTAAACTTATCAATGTTATGAAAAAAATTTATATAAAATAAATAGACAACAAAGTCTATATTATTTAATGAAACATAATTCGATGATTTATATTGTATATATTTATATATATATATATATTTTAATGTGTATATATAAAATATATATCTATATATATAAATTTTAAATATATCTATCTATCTATACACATATATAACATATATATATTATCATTTAGAACATTATTTATTATTTTTTTATTTTATATATTTGAAAAACCTATTGTTTAATAATATAAATATATATATTTTCGTATACATAATTTGGTTTTTATTGGATAAATCTTATTATGAAAAATGTTAATTTTCCGGCATAAAATATATAAATATATGTATATAAAAAGATACAATTGTATACATAAAAAAATGTTTATATAATTGACATAATATAATATATATATATATATATATATATATAGCTTTCATATAAATATATAAAAGAACTCAAATAATCAGAACTAACAAAATTATTGATAAAATTTTTTATATTAGATATATTTTTTTTGATTTCTATTACATAAACAATCAAAATTTTTTTGAATAAAAAAATATATAATAACCACTTTTTCATTTTGTGAAAATTAGTCGTCTTATATCAATCAAAATGCAATATTATATAACAAATTGATTTATCCGTAGAAATATTTTAAATAAATTTAAATGTCCGTAAAAACCAATTTTTTAAGTTATATATATACCATAACATAAATTATATAAATGGAAAAAAAATCTTTAATATTTTGCAATTTTAAAAATATTTTTGTGATCATATATTTATATAAAAAATGAAAAATATAAACGTGAGTCATTAATTTATATATTTTTTTATTGTTATATATTTTTATTTTATTCATTTATTATATCTATATCCATATATATTATATATATATATATAAATATACAGAATGAAGAAAAAAAATGAAAAAAACAAACAAAAATCCTTAAATGTAGTTAAAATGAAAATGAAAAATGTCGACGTCTGACGTTTCGGTTTAATAAACCTTTTTCAAGACAATATTCATCAAAATACAATTCAGTTCAATATGACAAATACGATGGACATAAAAACACAAGTCTTATTCAAACAGATAACTGAAAATTTTTTGTTTTGATCAGCCTTCCGTCTAACATGGTCACGCCGTCGTCACATGGGCGACGCTTTCATAACGTATTCCTAAAAAGTTTGTGATTATTTTGAAATGAAAAAAAAGAAAATGAAAAGAATTCTATTAGGTTTCTAAAATTTTATGTGTATGCTTGTCGAGCATCAATCTCGCTAAAAAATAAATATTAAAGAAACCAGGTCTAGTATTCACCGTGCGTGAGATGGATATTATACCTGCTTCATAAATCCTCCTGAATTTTTATTATTAAAATATTTTAATACTTTCACAGAATCGAAATCGAAATTATGATCTGCTTTAGTTGTGTGTACAACTAAAGCATTGTTAAAATTTCCGAGACGAATATCTCGTTTATGTTCGAAAACACGAGATTTTAAGGACCTACCTGTTTCACCCACATATTTTAGGTCACAATTTTTGCATGATATTTGATAGATGCAAGCATCGGATGTAATATGTTGTCTGCTGGTGCTATTTAATAAACTACGGATAGTCCTAGTAGGTAATATAGTAGTTCTAATTTTTAATGCATTTAGATTATGAGAGATACGTTCGGTCAAATGGTTATTTGGTAAAAATATGCGACCAAACGAAATATTATCAGAGGCAGCTGAAATTGTATCTTTCATTGATCTAGTTGTAGTATATATTTAAGGTGTCATTTTGCGCTGATGAGTGAATTTTCAACGCTTTATTTTTAGCTCTCTGTAATAATTGTCTCGGATACGAAAGATTTGAAAAGGTATCCTCAATATATGTAAATTCATCATTTAAATATTTTGATGAACAGATGCGAAGAGCCCTCAAATAGAATCCAATAACAATACCCCTCTTAGTGTTAGTATCATGGTGAGAGTAAAAATGTAAATAGTCATTTTTACATGTAGGTTTACGATATACTTTGAATTCTAATTTATTTTTATTTTTTAATGAGTAATATGTCTAAAAAAAGGTAAATACATTATTAGATTCAAGTTCATAGGTAAATTCAATAGTAGGTTTCTATTCTATTTAATCTATCAGTAATCTCCATTTAAATCATGCTTATGTGGGTAGATAAATAAAATGTCATCGATGTATCGAAAGTAATGTGTATCAAAATTAATGACATCTTTAAAAGGTCCAGATTCAAGAAATTCATAGAAATATGCATGCTAGAATCCAGAGAGAGGACTTCCCATATCGGTAAATCAAATTTTTTTTTATAAATAAATATTATTATATTGGAAGAAACAATGTGAAGTGCAAAGGATGCATAATTTGATGCAAAATAGATAGAGATAGGTAGCTTAAAGTCAATTTTCTTAATGTGGTTCTCTAATTGTTTAATGCATTTATCAACAGGTATATTAGTTTATAAAAATTTGATGTCTAAGTGATCGCTAGTAATTTATTATCTATATCAATATTTCTCAACTTATTTAAAAAAAACTGAATTCTTTATGTGTGCGTTACTTATTTTGCCCAGAATTGGAGTTAGAAATTTAGTTAAATACCTAGCGATATTATGATAATTGATAAATACCTAACATGATGGGCCTTAATGGAATTTTACCCAAATGGGTTTTTAATAAGGCCATATGGATTTTTTACCTACAACATGGTGCCTTAATAAGGAAAATTTAAATCTTATCTTTATTACATATGAGTTTCTTATAGGACCTATTAAATTCTTTTTAGATTCTTAGAAATTTGTTAGACTTGATCTGTTCATAACAGTCTCTGTCAAATTTCTAAGAATCTAACATTTTCTAAGTTGTAAAAATCATATATCCATGATTTGGCTTTTCATATTTTCGAAAAAGATATAAAATTTATCAAAAAAATATAATAATGTTAACATTCAAAATTAACATCATTTTAAAATAAAATTCAATTAAGTTATTTAGGTAAATTTCAACTCATAATTCTTTTATTTTCTTTTAAATTTCACTTGGAAAATTCCTTTTTAAAAATGGATTTTTGAATCTTATTTTTAAAATTTGTTTATAAATCTTTTATTATAATATATTGTTGGTTTTAAACAATTTTTGACCAAAAATTTGACCAAAACCTAAATATTTTAATACAACCAAATTGCTGAAATTTTTTTAACATTCACCTTTCAATATAATAATATTTAATTGACAACCCAAATTTGGTTTTGAGAAGCATTCATGGATTCTGGAATTTATTTTTTTCACTTTCTTGAATCTGTGACCTTTTAAAAATATTTGACATGACTGGTCATTCCATCCTAATTCTCTCCGCTACTTTTCGAACATTTGTGAAAAATTGTTTTTTTTTTAATTTATTCACGTCCTAATAATGTTTATTTTTTGCAGGTTTGTTCAAAAATTAAAAAAATCTTTTAAACCATTATGATTCCAAAAAAAATTTGATATAGTCAATATTTATATATATTGAATGACGTCTATTTGCATGAACTTTTCTATTTTTGGAATTCCAATCATTAAACAATAAATGTAATTTCCCATTTAATTAAAAAATATAAAATTGCATTTTTTACTACAAAATTAAAATTTTAATTTATTCATGATAAAATAAAAAAGAAAAATTTTCATTCATGTAAAAATGATATTTAATTTTAAATTTTACTAAATTTTGAAATATTGTTATTTTCTAATGAGGGCTCTTTAAAAAAATAAAAAATGTTGAAAATTCACCATTGAGGCGCAAAATTCGTATCCGAGACAATTAAAGGCCAAAACAACGTTGAAATCAATGAAAAATACAAAGGCCACTCAACTAGATCAATGAAAATAAATTTCAGGCTGCCTGGTAATATTTTTTTGGTCAAATTTGAACCATTTTGACCGAACGTATCTCTCATAATCTAAATGCATTAAAAAATTAGAACTACTATATTACCTACTAGGACTATCCGTAGTTTATTAAATAGCACCAGCAGACAACATATTACATCCGATGCTTGCATCTATCAAATATCATGCAAAAAAAAATATACCTAAAATATGTGGGTGAAACAGGTAGGTCCTTAAAATCTCGTGTTTTCGAACATAAACGAGATATTCGTCTCGGTAATTTTAACAATGCTTTAGTTGTACACACAACTAAAGCAGATCATAATTTCGATTTCGATTCCGTGAAAGTATTAAAATATTTTCATAATAAAAATCTCAGGAGGATTTATGAAGCAGGTATAATATCCATCTCACGCACGGTGAATACTAGACCTGGTTTCTTTAATATTTCCCCTTTTTTAGCGAGATTGATGCTCGACAAGCATACACATAAAAATTTTAGAACCTAATAGAATTCTTTTCATTTTCTTTTTCATTTTCTTTTTCAAAAAATAATCACAAACTTTTAGGAATACGTTATGAAAGCGTCGCCCATGTGACGACAAAGTGACCATGTTAAACGGAAGGCTGATCATTTTAAAAATTTTCAGTTATCTGTTCTGAATAAGACTTGTGTTTTTATGTCCATCGTATTTGTCATATTGAACTGAATTGTATTTTGATGAATAATATTGTTGAAAAAAGGTTTATTAAACCGAAACGTCAGACGTCGACATTTCTTTCATTTTAACTACATTTAAGGATTTTTTTGTTTGTTTTTTTGTTTTTTCATTTATATATATATATATATATATATATATATATATATTTATATTTATTAGAAATTTTATATATATATATATATTTATCTATATATGTTTGTATATTTATATATATATATATATATATGGAAAAATATATATTGAATAAATATTCTTATATATATATATTTATGAATCAATATAATATATATATATATATATATTTGTAAATGTACAAAGTATAATATTTCATATGAATAAAATTCTTTATGTTTTTAAAACTTATGTATATTTATTATATCTATATTAATGTATATTTATAAAATTAATAAATTTTTAAACATTTTCACAATAAATAACATCTCTAAAAAAGATCTATAAATGGGAAAATGATTAAAATTAGCTTAACTTTTTTTATGTTAATAAATGTTATATTAAATTATATTTTACTCATAATAATTATTTTTTATAAATTTTTCAAATAAACAATAAACCTTTATATATATAATAATGTGTAAATCATAAATTTCTTTGTATGTTGTTTTAAATGCAAATGATCTGTATGTAAATATAATAAATATTATTTATATGCAAAAAATATTTAAATTATAATATTTAATCTGAATTTATTTATATATTTGTTTAGAGATTTATATATTTTTAATTTTAAACATAAATTAAAATACTAACAACTTTTTCAAAAAAAAATATTAATTCTTTTTTTTTGCCTGAATATGGATAGATTGTGGAAATTATAGGTTTTTATCTCAATTTTTTAATATTTTTCAGAGATTTAAATATAATATACATGTGTTTAAAAAAAAAAATAGAAATTCTTACAAAATCAAAAAACTATAAAATTCCGGAATTGAATTATGATATAATGTATTTAAATTCATGTTTTTTCTATCTATAATATCAATTTATTACTTTTTTAATTCCAATCCGCTAATTTTATTTTCAAATATTTTCTTGAATTTTTACTATATTTATTATATTTTTATAAATTTTTATTTTAGTTCATTCTTCTCTTTGTGAGGATATATATTTGATATATCTTATATTATGTAGAATAAATACATTTTTGTTCAAAAATTTACGAAAAATATATATAGCTTTCACAGAACCTTATTACGCATTTCGTAAAATGTTTTAATTTCTATTTCTTTTTTTACTCCAAATTATTTTGATCTTATTTCCATATTTATATATATATATTTTTAAAATATATATATAATTATATATTGGCCCTATATATATATATTTGATCTATATATGCCCTTTTGATTTAACAATGATCTTCTGAAACGAAAATTACCTTATTTCTATCCAAAATCTAACAATTGCATTATACCCTCCTTTTAGAGATGATTTATATCTTCATATTTTTTATTTTTCTGGGACGTGGCGTTAAATTCCATTCAAGTCCTATTCATATGGACTGTTATTACAACCAGGATGATTTTATACCTCACTTTTTCTGTTTTATATATTGTTAGACGTTTATATTTAATTAACCTTTATTAACAAAAATAAATAATAATCCTTAAATATAAACAAGACCTTTAGAATAAAATAAACATTTGCTTTTTTCTGATGAACATGAATTTTTACTCTCTGGGAGAATAAAATTCCTTTGTTTTTTTTGGTGAACAATTTAATCTGTTTATGATTTATATATTATATATATATATATATATATATATATATATCATATATATCAGGAAAAGAGCATGTTCTATCATTATCTTCATATCTCAATAATTGGAATTTTATATATATATATATATATATATCATATATATATATATTATATATGGAACCAAATGAACTTGAATTTCTTCCATTTACGTCAAGAATTCTTCAAAAAAACAGGTCCAACGTTTCAAATTTTGAAATAGTCTAACCTTTAAATGATTTATATTTGTCCTTTTATTTTTCTAATATTATCTAAAATCACTCCAGTTTGTCCTGTTAAATCCTAACTTTAGATATCTATCCTCAGTTTAAACCAGATTTCTTCTTTTGTAAAACAATTTCTAATCTTAAAAAATAGTTCCCAAATAAATTTTAAAAATGATTTTCTATTCCCAAAATTTATAAATATTAAATTGAAATAGATTTTTAGTAATACAAGTTTCATGTTAAAGTGGCAATGGTTTCAAATTTTGAAGTGTTATTTTTTTGTATTTGATTTTAACTAAGTTGAAGTATATATGTATAAAAATATATATATAATTTTCTAATGATTTTATAACCTAATTTTATATATATATATTCATTCCAATATTTAACAATATATACTTTATACAATTTTCAAATATTAAGTATGTTAAATATATAATTTGACAAACAATATATGGATGATTATTCAAAATTATTCACAAATATTTTCTATCATATATATTTGGGCCTATATATATATATATATATAAATATATAACTATATATATATATATATATATCATAAATATAAATAAAAATTAAAATGTTATTAAATGTGTTAATTTGATAATTAGTCCCACATTTTCATATAATCTTTTTAAAAATATATAATCTATATATATATTTACAGCATTTCTGTAATATATATATATATATATATATATATATATATATATATATATATATATATATATATGAATATATATATATGTATGTAATTCTTAAACATGTGAAAATTATTGTGAAAGATTTTCCATGCATCCGTTAAAAATGTTTAAAATGATCTGTATAATTAGTAAAATTTGATTAACACAAGTTTATATGCATAATTTGATGATTTTTGTATTTAAAATTATATTTTGAAATATGATATAAATGATCATCAAAAAATTTCAAATATTATACAATTAATTAAATTTCTGTATTTTTTGCAAACAGATTGCAATAAAATTAAAAGAAATTTGACCAAAGAGGTTCCCAAAATGATTTGTTGAATCGTTAGATATAAAACATTTTCTAATCAGATGAAAAAAAATTCAATAAATCTTCAAGTCTTCCGCTAACCAGAGAGGAAAAGTTTGTCAATACTTTAAATTGATGAATTTATAGAATTCTCTTTGATATAAATAATGAACTATTTGTTCAGCTCAAAAATCTTTCAAATTTGAGAACATCTTGAAAAATTTTGGTGTCTATATGAATTGACATAACAATCATTTATGAACATTTAATGGTACAGTTTTTGAATTAATGTACCCAACGTAGACAGGTAAATGGCATTTATATTTGTAATATTCAGTTTATTTTTATCCAATCTATATATCTATCTCAAGTAACATCAATAAATAAATCTATGTAAATATCATAAATTATCCATCTATCTATTGGTTCAATCTATCTATATATCTATATCTATCTATCTATCTATCTATCTATCTATCTATCTATATCTATCTGTGTGTGGTCTTGTTCCTTCTTTATGTGCCTGAATCCAAAAAAATGGATCTTTATAAGCATTTTTTTTGTAATCTGCTCTTAAATTTTCCTATCCAAAAAAATATTAGGGCATATTTTTCAAATATAATGAGCAAAATAAGTATTAACAAAATAAATCCATGAAAAACATAATTTTTAAATTCAAAAACGGATATAATATATATATAATGATATATATATAAATATATATATTGAAAAATATATATATATCAAGAATAATGTATATATATGTGTTTCAATTCCTAAACCCTCTTGACGATTTAAACTTATATAAATATAAACAGGTTTGTCAAGTTTAAGCGTAAAAACAAAAAAGACAAATGTTGACTAATTTATTTTATAACTGGCCGTCATCCTATCTGACATTCTAATATATATATTATATAATCGAACATATATATCCATTGGCGACCATATACCAATATATATATATATATATATATATATATATATATATATATATATATATATAAGAGAGATAGAGATATTACACAATTTCTATTTTAAAAGTATTTAGAAATAAAAATTACCTATAAAACAAACATTGCATCCACATGCAAACATTCATACAGAGATAATGTATCCCTCTTTAGCTGCTTTATATGAAGTTGTATATAAATTGATACAGAGACACATATACAAATGGTTGCATATATTGCATTTACACACATGTATCCAGACAGTAAAAAGCAGACAAATGTGTTTGCTGCTTATGCTAACATACCTCTAAATATGGCAGCTTTACTAACCTCTCTCCATCACCCTACTGCTTTAGGGAGGAGGAAATGTCAGGTGGCATGGGTAGAAGATAATGTAGTTATATATTCATTGATGTAATGGGTTGGGGAGTTGATCAATCGAAAGAAATGCACACTCTGCAAATTGGATCTTGCTGTTTACAGGGACGTGTCAGGAGATGAGAGAAAGACAAAAAAGACACAGTAGTAAGGTAGACTGTGTTGGTGAGAAGAGGCTAGGTGAACACAATGTACACAGTGGTGAAGGGTGTACAGACATAAACCCTGCCCCTCAGTGTCACCCCAATTTATTCATCTGTTAATCTTCGTTAATGTCTCTCTGTAAACATTTCATTTTTTGACAATACTTCTTCATACAACTTTCTTCTTTATCTTTATTTTTTCTTAGATTTTTAATTTTTCTTCTCACCTTTTGTTTTTCTTTTTTCTTCTCTAAAGCTTCTTTCTCATTTAAATACACTCACCTCTCATCCATCTTGCTTGTATGATTTTTCCTTTTATTTCAATGTCCTTCTTGAATTTCTTTCCCTTTTGTTTAATTTCACTCATTTTGTCATGCTTTCTTTATTTACATTTCTATTTCATCTTTTTAACTTTCTATTTTTGTTTTTCTTCTCTTCTTGCTTTTTTTTTTTTTTTTTTTTTGGCTTTGTTTCTCTTGTCTTTGCTTTACTTATTTTTCCTTTAAATTACCTGTTATTACAGTTATCTTTCATCATCCATTTCTTTTTCTACTGCTCATCTTTCCTCATTTCTAATCCTAGCTTTTAGTACTTTACTTCAAGGAAAAGAATGCTTCAATTTGTGTAATTATGTGCAATAATAATAATAATTATGCAAAGAAGAAAAATTTAATAAATAATTTAAAATTAGGCATGATAGGGTAGGGCAATACTTTCATTCGAAGACATGCCAACATTATAATATACAACCAAAAGAAAAATAGTATAAGCTAAAACCACCCCTAATTCTAGAAGGGGATGGTATTACTTTGTTCTTGGACTTCACTATACATACTGCTTGAATTATAAAAGCTCAAAATCCAGATATAGCCATAAAAGACTTCAAAGAACATAAATGTTATCTTATAGACATGATCATATTAGTTGTTAAAAATGTTTTGGTTTAAGAATTTGATAAATACTCCAAATAGATCTGGAAATAGCAATGTGGAATTTAATCACAACCATTATTCCAGTGTCATTAAGAGTGCAAGGAATGATTAAGAAGAAGATATACACTTTAAGAAAATCACAGGAAATGAACCTTTATCTGGAGATTATGTTAATGACTAATGTTCATATACTTCCTAAAAAAAAAAATACCTTTATTTTTCTTAGATTGGCTGATAAGTTTAATTTTCTTGTATAAATATTTTTTTATGATTCAACACCCCTTAAGCTTCATGGCAGATACATATACACACAAACACACACACACACACAAAATGAATACGCTAATAGATTATATCTTTAGTGAACATCAAGACAGACCCTTCAAACTGGAACTGTCCTGAGGCTAAACCAGGATATAATGTAAGCCAAAACTTAAGTCTCAGGTGAAAGATTTAAGAGATGATTATATCAAATATCAGCTAAAAATAATAATAATAATAAAAAACAAATGCAAATAAATCATGGGTAAAAAAACTGTTACAAGTTGCATATACCAGAATACTGCAGTCTTTCCATTTTAAAACAAATGGTTACCATAAATAAATATTATAATTGTCATGAGTTGAAATTATAATATTCTCCAGAAGAAATAAGTCCCCATTAATTTTAAGGTCCAGCATATATTGTCATTTTAAATTCAGATAAATTGTCAATGTACCAGCTTCTCAGTCAGCCATCTTTGAATTGGGTCTCATTTTCAAGCTTTAAGGTAGCAGACAAGTAAGAAAAACCTTTTAGGATGACAATAGTCATCTTACATTTTTTTTCTCTTCTGTTTCCAGGGCCATAAAGACAAAAAGGTGTCATAAAGGAGCAAGAATTACAAAAGACAGAAAATTGTGGAGACTCATGATTGTCCGTTTCTTGAAAGAAATTGAAATAGGGCCATATTTAATCATTTTAAAATCTGACAAACAATAGAATATTTTGGGCATTTTGGCAAAATTTTCAGAATATATTTTTATATCATGTGATTTTCAGCTTATATATCCTTATTTTAAAAAGGATAACAAAGTTTTATCTATTAATAAATCCAAAATATCTATAGAAACAGATTGATTAACACAATATTGCATGTACCTGAATATTTTTATTTTACATGTTAATGCAGACACCTTGACATTCTATGACCTTCATTAGTTTTATTCACTGATTTTAACTTCATTTTAATATGCAACAGTTATTTATTACCTCTTAGAAATCTATGATATATTTGTCTTTTTCATTATTTTAATGACAAGCAGAATTTTTCTATTGGATTAATATCTAGAAGCTGGGACAATTCTATAAATTTAATGTCTTTTAAACCTTTTTTTAGTAAGGTGGACAATTGTCAGCATTGCACAATGTGAAGAAACATAATTGCTTTGCATAAATACACTCTAACTTTGTTATGTACTGTAACAATTAAAAATGTCTTGTCTAAGATCTTATAATAATTCTCTAAATTTATCTTGAACTATCACTAACCTATAAGTTTATTGTCTCAAATACTATCCCAAGACCTTATTTTCCCCTTATATCTTTGTTATGTTATGTTAATTGACTGTATCAATAGAAGACCCAACTTCTAGTCAAGCTGTCAAATCCATATGCTGTTACATTCATAACTAAAAATTATGTTTAGACATCAGTTTTCATGGGTTTTCTTCACATAAGTTATACATTAATCATTGTCATGTTTATTTAAATGGTAAGAGTTTTGGTGTCTTTCATATATTTAACCAGTGTTAATATTCTGTATGTTTTCTGTGGTTACATTTAAAAGAACCTTTCCTTGCTTCTTTTTCTTTTAATATCTTTCTGCAACATTCTTGAAGCTATTTTTCTTCAGGCACATCCAATATAATTCTACATTCATCACAAAACATTACTGTTGAGAAATCAATTTTCATATACTTCTTCACCCAATTTAGATGCTTTTCTTTGTAATATTTTCTTAAAAATGGTAGTTTGCTTGCTATCATATATTTAGCTAATATTCTTAATATTCTGCAACTTTCTCTGTTTACCTTGTAACATCAGCTTCTTTCAGTATTATTGGCTGTACAATCCACTTGCCTAATTTCTTGCTTATTATCATTTTAGTTTTCTCACAGATTTCTTTCTGCAATATTCTTCAAGACATTTTTTTCTTGTTCTTATCTTGCCAATACTTAATACTTAAAATTTCCTTTTTTAATGTTCTTTGATCTTTGTTCAACTGTTTCATGATTTCGAATGTTTTGTTCCTATTACTCAATAATTTTACATCATTTGATGTTATACCTTTCTCATGAC